>CM042251.1:25201130-25562429 GCA_023566225.1 Romanogobio albipinnatus
GCCCGTTCTTCGTACCTCGCTAACTCAGTTAGCTGGATTTGATTGTTGACGATTTGGCATGATCTTGGATTGTTTGGTTCTTCGACGCTCATCCAGGACTTGCTGTCATAGCAACAGGTCCGTAAGCTTAAACCTGCTCGCGAGCAGGCTTATTTCATGTAAACAGGATTAGATTGCATCTTGAGGTGATACTTAAAATCTGTCCCAGCCACCTCTACTTTATTACAAGAGTTAATTACTGAACCAGGGGCAATAATAATCATTTGAAATAATAATAATATACAAATTTTAAATTGTATATGTATATGAGAATGTATATAATATTATAATGTGTATAATACTATAGACACAGCCACTTAATTGAGCGATTTATTTGTGATGGAATAATTACTTTATAATTTTATTGGAGGTTTGCACACATGTTGTACAGTTAATCTGAGCCGTGCATTAATTTAAGTGATGACGGATATTATGGGATGGCTTGATGCAGCGCAGGAGATGCAGAGAATTTGATCTTGACCCTTAAGAAACTTTAATACTGTCAGGTTACAGATCTGCTTCAAATTGAATTAAAAATGTAGTTACAACATTGAAATAAAAATGTAAAGGGTGTACAAATACTGTATAAAATCGTGAATATAAATAATTGGTAATCATGTAAAAAAAAAAAAAAAAACATTTATCATTGATCTATTATAACTTTTATGTTGGTTTGGTCGTTTAGCTGTTTCCTTATAAAGGTCCAGATATTCGTGGGTTTTTTTTGTGTAATTTGCCAAGTTTTTTGCCAGGTGGCTTTTTTAATTATATGATGTCATTACGTTGCTGTCTTGACGCCAGCCAATCGCTGCATTGCTGATCATGGTTTCGAGTATCGATGCATCTGCCCTCTTCAGGGAAAACAAGAACGCGCAGTGATCTTAGATCATTTAATCCAGATATTTAAATCCAATCCGCAAATTCGTTTGAAGAACCAAATTAGCCAGACATCAGTTATCACGATTAACAGATCTGGGATCTGTCAAATCATCTCAGATGTATTAAGCGAGGTACGAAGAACGGGCCCCTGGTCCTCTCTCGTCCTTCACCGGTGTCGCTCGTCCTTATATGCCTCCGTGCTCCCTCATGAGAGAACTCGAGACCGGTGTGTCTCATTCTCAATCACGCACACCGATCTCGCTCGCTCGTCCACCTCGCCACACTCCGGCTTTAACTTCTGGACATTCGTCAATGGTGCCACACACTCGCATCTTTCTCCGCCGCCATTACTGAACTACAACTTAAACTAGCGCACAACATCAACGTCATCGCTCTCAGCCACTCCCTCTGTTTGCTGATTGGACCGGTTAAAAATTGTTTGGGAGAAAACCTAAGCATATACAGCAGTTCCAGACGTAGTACTGAAGGAAAATGAAAATTGAGCAGAAGTACGTAGGAGGGCGGAGCCAGGCTAACCGTCGTTTTGATCTTCATAATAATACAATAATTTAGTTCAGTTAGAGAATAGACACTACAATTAAAAACTGAACGTGTCTTTTCAATAAAGTGTGAGTAAGCCGAACGAAAGTCACGACACAAATGCAGCAGGAGTCAGATTTCATTCATCATGAGAGCGAAGAGCTGAGCAGAGCTGAGTGCGGCAGTCATTCATGACGCGTGTCCAGTCTGGCGCATTATCAGATCATGCCTATGGAAGCTTAACTTTCATAGGAATTCTTTGAAAAGTTGAAACACTCACTTTGCTCTGCAGCGCTCCGTTATTAATGCCCGAGCCGAGCGGCCGTGCGCATTTACATTCTGTGAGTGAGATCCCTCCCCTGTGGGCGGGTTGAAAACATGCGGAACTAGCTCCTTCTACTGGCTGTAGTCTCTAGCCTCTGGCCAAAAAATCCTTTTATCAGAAATAAAATGCATAATTCTCTCGTCTCAGGGGGATATGAGGGGGAAAAGTACCATTATTTGAATATACTACCGGGTTTCTACTGATACAAAGCGTAATGCTAAATCGATGAAGTAACCCTTTAACTTCAAGTAGTTCATCAGATTATATTTATGCTGTCGCATTTTCTAAAACTAAAGGGTTATCAATAAAATGTGATTGTATTTGGGTTGGAATGTCTACCAGGGCAAAGAAAATATCTTCTTGTGTTTCTTGTGTCAGGTCAAAGGTTATGAGCTTCTGTAGATCTGCATGGTAATTTTGTCTTTCACACATACAGTACAGCTTAAAAAGAGGGAAGTGCATGAGAGAAGAAAAAAAAACTGTCGGTGAAGAAACTCTGGTGTGAAATGCAGAAGAGTTTTTGGTTCCTTGATCTGCAGCTCTCTATCCGCTAGCGCTAGTGTGCCGCCCAGGGTGGTGCTCTGCTGGGAATGTTTGATAAAAGCCTCTGTCTCTGTTTCTTTTTTTCTTTATCCCAGCCTTTATCAGGGCTGTTTTGTTTGGACGGGAAGCTCAAATCAAACTCAGGCATTTCGTTGAGCTGTTGCACAAGGCCAGTGATTGTTTAAACACATGTGTTGTGTAGATGTGTCTAACTGAATGAAGGCGGCGTCTGTCTGTCTTCAGAAGTTACTGTAGTGTCAAATCACCATTACAGACACGTCAGATGAAGCAGCCGAACACTCACCATTTGTGTTTAGAACCTACAGGGTTTGTGAGCTCATGCTTATATAGCACATAAAGATAAGATTTTTGCAAATCGGTTGTTTCTCTAGAGAGTGAAAACTCTTTTTCTAACCATCTAATTTTTTGTTTTTCTTGTTGCCATAATACATTTCAATAAACCTATTGATGTGATACTTGATGATGAAAATGTTTAACCTATATAGGCTTATGGGTTTAAGATTACCTACTGTATATTAACTAACAAAAAAGTTTTATTTAGATGAAATATGATCCTTCTACAGTAAGCGTCTTCAACTTGAGCAGATTTGTCCTCAAGAGTGAGACTCTGTGCATGTTTACAAGATGTTGATTTGATAGACTAATTCATTGGGCTTCATTCAAACACGAGCAGAACAAATTTGTGTGTAAATCATTTGTAAAACCACTCGGATGTAAATTTTTCGGCCTATATAAATTCAACATTTTTCATCACTCTGATATACCCAGAGGGACTATTAGTGCTTGGAAGATATGTTTGGAGGGGTGCTTGCAAAGCAGAATTTTCAGTATCATTAATCCAGTCTTCAGTGTCACGTCATCCTTCAGAAATCATTCTAATATGCTGATTTGCTCAAGAAACATATTATCAATGTTTGAATTTCCCGTTCTACCACATCCCAAAGGTGCTCTATTGGATTGAGATTGAGTGATTGTGCAGACTGATCTCATGAAATGGCGCATGTATAACACGCCAATTCGTATGTCATTTTGGCGCGCTATCAAGACGCATAATCGCTTTTTAGCGTGTTTATCAATGCTGTTTCATTCTATCCCCCTACACTGCCCCTGCCCCTAAACCTACCCATCACAAGAAACATTCTGCATTTTTACATTTTCAAAAAAACATAATTTAGTATGTTTATAAATCCATTTACATTCACGCGGAATCACACGGCGTAGACATACACGCGGAGATGATGGTTCATTTCGGCGTAGACATACACGCCATTTGCCTTTAGAAAGTGGCATGTATGTTTACGCAAAGTCATGTCATGTTGGATTGTGGGAGCCATTTGAGTTACAATGAACTCGCTGTTCATGAATTCAGTTCAAGATTATTTGAGATTTGTGACATGGTGCATTATGACCTAATATTGTGTTGGTCCCCCTTTTGCTGCCAAAACAGCCCTGACCCAGTGAGGCATGGACTCCACTAGACCCGAAGGTGTGCTGTGGTATCTGGCACCAAGATGGTAGCAGCAGATCCTTTTAGTCCTGGAAGTTGCGAGGTGGGGCCTCCATGGATCGGACCAATTTTTCTTTGTGGAGGGTGCATTATCCTGCTGAAAGAGGCCACAACCATCAGGGAATACCGTTTCCATGAAAGGGTGTGCATGGTCTGCAACAATGCTGAGGTAGGTGGTCTGTGTCAAAGTAACTTCCACATGGATGGCAGGACCCAAGGTTTCCCAGCAAAACATTGCCCAAAGCATCACACTGCCTGCACTGGCTTGCCTACCCATAGGGCATCCTGGTACCATTTGTTCCCCAGGTAAGCGACGGACACACACACGGCCATCCATGTGATTTAAAAGAAAACATTGTTTATCAGACCAGGCCACCTTCTTCCATTGCTGATGTCCAGTTCTGATGCTCACATGCCCACTGTTGGTGCTTTCGCCGGTGGACAGGGGTCAGCATGGGCACCCTGACTGGTGTGTAGCTATGCAGCCCCATACGCAACAAACTGTGATGCAATTTAAGCTGCAGTAGCTCGTCTGTTTGATCGGACCACACGGGCCAACCTTCGCTCCTCAAGTGCATCAATGAGCATTGTCTGCCATGACCCTGTCGCCGGTTCACCACTGTTCCTTCCTTGGAGCACTTTTGATAGATACTGACCACTGCAGACCGGGAACACCCCACAAGAGCTGCAGTTTTGGAGATGCTCTGACTCAGTCATCTAGCCATCACAATTTGGCCCTTGTCAAACTCACTCAAATCCTTACGCTTACCCATTTTTCCTGCTTCTAACAAATCAACTTTGAGGACAAAATGTTCACTTGCTGCCTAATATATACCATCCACTAACAGGTGACATGATGAAGAGTGTTATTCACGTCACCTGTCAGTGGTCATAATGTTACAAGTAGTGCCCGCTGCAGAGCATCTAGAGCTCAAGGGTGGAGCTTAACCTGTTCAATAGGTGAAGGATAGGGTTATGGGTGGTGTTTATAGGCTGTAGGTTTAGATCTATCTATCTATCTATCTATCTATCTATCTATCTATCTATCTATCTATCTATCTATCTATCTATCTATCTATCTATCTATCTATCTATCTATCTATCTATCTATCTATCTATCTATCTATCTATCTATCTATCTATCTATCTATCTATCTATCTATCTATCTATCTATCTATCTATCTATCTATCTATCTATCTATCTATCTATCTATCTATCTATCTATCTATCTATCTATCTATCTATCTATCTATCTATCTATCTATCTATCTATCTATCTATCTATCTATCTATCTATCTATCTATCTATCTATCTATCTATCTATCTATCTATCTATCTATCTATCTATCTATCTATCTATCTATCTATCTATCTATCTATCTATCTATCTATCTATCTATCTATCTATCTATCTATCTATCTATCTATCTATCTATCTATCTATCTATCTATCTATCTATCTATCTATCTATCTATCTATCTATCTATCTATCTATCTATCTATCTATCTATCTATCTATCTATCTATCTATCTATCTATCTATCTATCTATCTATCTATCTATCTATCTATCTATCTATCTATCTATCTATCTATCTATCTATCTATCTATCTATCTATCTATCTATCTATCTATCTATCTATCTATCTATCTATCTATCTATCTATCTATCTATCTATCTATCTATCTATCTATCTATCTATCTATCTATCTATCTATCTATCTATCTATCTATCTATCTATCTATCTATCTATCTATCTATCTATCTATCTATCTATCTATCTATCTATCTATCTATCTATCTATCTATCTATCTATCTATCTATCTATCTATCTATCTATCTATCTATCTATCTATCTATCTATCTATCTATCTATCTATCTATCTATCTATCTATCTATCTATCTATCTATCTATCTATCTATCTATCTATCTATCTATCTATCTATCTATCTATCTATCTATCTATCTATCTATCTATCTATCTATCTATCTATCTATCTATCTATCTATCTATCTATCTATCTATCTATCTATCTATCTATCTATCTATCTATCTATCTATCTATCTATCTAATCATGGTTTCACATCACTACATCGCTTCTGCTCTGGGCCACAAGACTTTAGTTTCAGGACAGTTGACTGAATTCCATTCGGGCCAGTGTTGCATTCTTACTAAAGTATTTTTTTTGTCATTTAAAGTTGTAATTTATTCGTTCTCGTTTATTACCGACTCTTTACTTGTCTTTTTTTTTTTGTAAACTAAATTCAAGCTTACTTGTGCTGTCCCTAAGCTATTGCAACACAATTACCCCGTTGTAAAAACATGCATACCTTGAGTGAGCAAACATTTAGTTGAGAGAATTGAAGTTTTAAAATAAAGTATAAAAATTGTGGAAAATGTTTTTTGTTAGTATAATGAATGAACTATACTGTATATTATGTGAGCAAGTGTTAATTTCTCCCTTATTTATTAAGGCTCTCAAAAGCACAAGATTTAAATGTTTCTGACTCAATGATTTTCAGCTGAAATTCCGACTCTAATCATTTCAAAGAAACACCAGCACAGTTCTCTGTTCAGCCAGAATAGATGAACCCAAGAAAAGTCTCCTGCACTCTCGCTGGATGCATCTGATTTGCTTGGGTCAGCCCCAGACGTTAAGCAGCTTACGGTCAGGATGGTCTTTAGCCCTGCCGCGTGAAATAATGTGGTCGTTTGTTTGAGTTTTTATGTTCTTTCTGTAGTCATATGATCCGTTTTAATGCGGCCTGAGGAACTCCCTCTGAATGTTCTCACAGCTACAGCTGAGCCAGCTCCAGATGCTTTTCTCTCCTCAGTTGTGTTTGCGGCCATGACAAGACAAGATCTGCATAAAGACATTATGAAATCATAGTGCTGTAGAAACAGGAACAGGTTTTAAACACTCAAGCTGTGTCTCATTTCGAAGGCCTCCGGAGGCCGCATTTGTTGGCCCTGTATGTCTTGAAGGATGTCTTATTTCAGAACAGTAACCATTACAAAATTGATCGTTAATCCTAGTGAGGTGTAAATTGTTGTACTTTCTTAAAGGGATAGTTTTTAGACCATGATTTATTCACTAGGTGTATATATGACATTCCTCTTTCAGACGAATAGCCTACAATTGGAGTTATATAAAAAATTTTCCTGGCTCTTCCAAGCTTTATAATGGCAGTGAATGGCCGTTTCTGTTTTTTGACGTCCATAAAAGTACATCTGTCCATCATAATAGTGCTCCACACGGATCTGGGGGATTAATAAAGACATTCTGAAGTGAAGCGATGCGTTTGTGTAAGAAAAATATCCATATATAAAACTTTACAAACTGTAATCTCTAATAATCTCTT
This sequence comes from Romanogobio albipinnatus, assembly GCA_023566225.1. NCBI lineage: Eukaryota > Metazoa > Chordata > Actinopteri > Cypriniformes > Gobionidae > Romanogobio > Romanogobio albipinnatus. Next base: position 25,208,358 of record CM042251.1, read on the forward strand.
CATGAGAGACTGGCATTCCAGCGTATGACATAGGACGCAGACATAGCGTAAGTTCCAGTGACGAATGCGAAAGCGCAGAGGATGGAGCAAAACACGCGAGAACTAGCATATTCTCTAGGGCTGTAATCTCCCAGTCGATTATTAGTCGATACGTTCTGGCTCGACCAAAATTCTGATTGGTCGATTTATTTATTTTTTGCCGCGTTCATCTCATTAGTTTTGCTGCGCCGCGTTCATTTCATGACAGTACAGATCCACTTTCGCGGCACGACTGAAGCGTGTTGTGACACTGCCCCTCATGTGTATTGATGGGCGTTCCTCAAGCTGAACTGAGCTCCTGTTTGAGCTGCACAGAGCGGCTGAAATGATAGTGTCTGTCAGTTTATAATACATATGACAAAAACAATTGTCTAAATTATGTTGCATATTCCTCAAAAGTTCTTGTGATGATATCACTAGTTGACAACATAGTACTATATTTTTGGAAGTCATAGGCTATGAAATTGCGCAGGTGCACGTGATGCAACGCTGTCAGAGCCGACAGACTCGTGTGTCAGACTCATTTCAGTGCAAAATAATCAGGTAAAAAACGATTTAATATATTGCACATAGCCTACTAGTTTTTTACGTTTATTTAGAATTCATTTAGGCAGACAACAAGGCTACCAAGTACTGCGCACAGTGCGCAGCTAATTCATTTAACTTTTTTTTCCCTAATGTCATTTTTAGTCTATATATTTTTTTTTTTTTTTTTTTTTTTTTTTTTGAAAATTTCAGGACTTCAGTCGACCAAGATTTTCTTTGGTTGATTAAAGCCCTAATATTCTCACTGGAGCGTCTTACACTGGAATGCCAGTCTCTCGTGAACGCACGTACGAACGCACGTTTTAAATATGGATTTTTTTCTTACACAAACGCATTGCTTCGCTTCAGAAGGCCTTTATTAACCCCTGGAGCCGTGTGGAGCACTTTTTTTATGGTGGATAGATGCACTTTTATGAACTTCAAAACAGAAACAGCCATTTGCTGCCATTATAAAGCTTGGAAGAGTCAGGACATTTTATTTAATATAACTCCGGATGTATTTGTATAAAAGAAAAATGTCATATACACCTAGGATGGCTTGAGGGTGAGGAAATCATGGGGTAAACTATCCCTTTAATGACTTTGGAATGTAGTGGTCAGTTTACTCAAATGAAGCAGCCACAATGATGTATGCGGCCGACAAATGCAAATTCCAGGGATGCATCCTTCGAAATGAGACGCAGCTTCATTTTTTTTTTTTTTTCAATAAGCTTACACATGACATCTCAGAAAAGAAATGTTCATTGAGAAAAGATGTTGATTTGCTGTAAAAGCTTACCTTTTACAGCAAATATTGCCTCACACCTTTCGTTTTAAAATTTTTACTTAAATTAAGTCCTGCAGTTTATGTTGACTTGGCCACTTTATGAGAACATATGATGAGACTTAACAAGCTCTCGTCACAAAAGGTCTTGTAATTTCATCATGACCATTTTAAAGCTTAAAGTGACGGATAATGACTTTCTCTAGTGTTAAATGCCATGGGTTATGGAACCACTTAACTTAACTTAACTTAACTGAATGTCTCTGTATTGTAGTCCTAAGCCACTCGGTTAACAGTGAAAAGAAACCTGAGTTGACAAATGTGAGTGGAAATAAAAGCTGTTGTGTAGATGCATTCAAGTGTGAGAAGGTGCTTTTTCATATTCTGTTTCCTTGTTTAAGCTCCAGGATTTCAGCATTTATGGACTCACGTGACCAGTAAGTAACAAATAATAGTTTCAAGAAGCGTATTTGCTGTTCTAAAATAGAAATGCAGTTGTTTCCTGTTACTAAATCAGCACTGTTACATCAATGAAAACACTCGCCTTTCTTCATTTTGAATCAAATGCTGGAAAAGGATGGTCTCTTGATGGACTTTGTCAACTAATGGGTGAATTTGGGGTTCTCTAATGTCAGCATGAATGTTGTTGAATATTCTGCATGTTATGAATTTAAAATCAGTTTGTGAAAGGAAAGTTGTGTCCCAAATGAATATCCCAATATACTAGGGGTGTAATCAACCAAAGAAAATCTTGGTCGACTGACGTCCTGAAATTTTAGACTAAAAATCAACTAAAATGACGTGAGGAAAAAAACGTTAAATTAATTAGCTGCACACTGTGCGCAGTACTTGGTAGCCTTGTTGTCTGCCTAAATGAATTATAAATAAACATAAAAAATTTGTAGGCTATTTGCAGTATATTAAATCGTTTTTGACCTGATTTTTTTTTTTTTTTTTAAATAAATATTTATTAAACAAGCCAGATCAAGAGCAGAAGAAAACACTCACAATTAAATAAATAATATACAGCAAACTAGCCTACCGGTACTTCAATCTGTCTCTCTTCTCCAGTGGGTTGGGCTAATCCAAAATAAGTGAATACAAGGGGGTGTTCTGAAGACAGACTGTTACCTGTGAAACATGGGTGCTCTGAAAACACCCCCATTAGCAATTAGTGCTTTCCACCTGATGAAATGAACGCGGCTAAACTGACAGTACAGATCCAGTTTTGCCGCACGATTGAAGCGTGGTGTTGTGACGCATCCCCTCATGTGTATGTTGATGGGCGTTCCTCAAGTTTACCGCTACGGGCGTGTGTTTGAGCCAGCGGGGAATTAAAAACAAAGTACCAGCGAGAGACTCCCCCCCCCCCCCCCCCTTCTCCTTGTGCATAAAGATGGGCTTCGGCCAGCTTTTTTGACGCACGGCATTTGTTCCAATGCAGCGCCGCCTTCCCGGAATGCTTTGCGGGCGCATTAAAGTCGCTTGACGTCACCCACAGGAATAAAGTGGAGTGCGGCGCGACAGAAGTGTTGCACAGGCAAGTGGATCCGTACCTTGATGAAATAAACGCGGCGCGGCAAAACTAATTGAGAGAGAGAGAGAGAGAGAGAGAGAGAGAGAGAGAGAGAGAGAGAGAGTGTCATGGGGCTCTTTCACATCTGCCTTGTTTGGTCTGGATTTTCAGACTTTTCAGTTTAGTCCAAATCAAAATTGCAGGTGTGAAACCTCCCCCAGACCAAACAAACGAAACTTGGTAAGAAGAAAAGGGATAGTCTCGGTCTGGATCAAACTGAACAAAGCTTTGGTTTGTTTCTAGTGTGAAAGCATTTTCTGTATGGTTCGGACTTTCAGATTTACAGGAAGTTTATGTTTAAATATTATAATGGTAATTTCATCTAGGCTATATTGATTATGAAAAGTGAAAAGATGCGCAATATGTCAAGACAGAAGGTCAGAAATTATTTTGACCACTTCATTAAGTTTTGTTTTGTAGAAAGCCTTCATTTAAAGTGAATTTTGTTTTGTATAAATTGTATCTTAATTTTAATATACGTTTAATCAGATAATTGCCTGGATTTAATAAAAGCAAATAGTCCATAGCAGACAACGATCGTGACGCAGGAGCGATCACATGCTTTGCACATGAACTGGAGCGCGTCTCAAATAAACTGAAACTCAGCAGGCTACTTGTCTCACAGACATGAGAAATGTGTACAGAAAGCTTGACATGTCCACTTTTAAGCTAAACAATTTGAAACGAAAATAAATAGTCAAGCAATGCTTGTTCACTAGTGGCAACGATATGTGTCTGTTCATTCATTCTTGTCAAAGATGCTGATGTCAGAAGCACGTCCGTTTACAAACCAATCAATGGCAAGATGCAGCCCTCATAGATGATGACGACAGCATACAAGTATGTCATGTAAAGTTTTTTAGTGCGCTCACATAATTGCAATGTGAATCCAAACCAAAACTAACCAAATGTATAAAATGTATCAAAACATGAACTTCGGTTCGGGCCTTGGTGCGGACTTTCAGGTGTGGAAATGCCCTTACATACCAGGCAGAATCGACGCGCTACATGTAAAGCACATTCTTTGTTGTATTTTCCTGTTGAAGTTGAAAGCATTTGTTAACTTCACAATAATAATTGGAAATGGGCTAATTTCCCATTGACTGGAGTGAGACCATAGACGTCTCTCGAGCTGTTGCGATCTTTTTTGGTGCTCTGATTTGGCGTGACATTCACAGATCACTGTAGCGTCTCAGTTCAAACAAACGGCACATGAACTGATCACCTCCGCTTTACAGCAGAAAAGTGTCATGAATGAACACAGGGCTCAACCATAGACTGTCAACCATAGGGCTCGACATTAATCTGACTGGACTAGTAGGCCTATCTTAAAACTTAATAAAATAACCAGAAACCTGTGAAAGATTCTGATTTTATTACATTTCAAAGTAAACAGCGATTGATAAGGGTTAGTGTATTTCTGGTAAAAAAGTCTGCCTGAGAGAGACATTTATGGAGAAATCAAAACAAATGAACATAACAGCATTATAAACTCACAGAAGAAACATATTGGGGTAAAATAGTTTTATTTATAACTTATGATATTGTTAATAACACGAGTCGACTAAGGGAGCTGTTTTGCTGAATATCATCACAATTGCAAATGTTAAATTTGTGGTTCAGTAAACAAGTAAGTTAGCCTAAGTTAATATTAAATTACTTACTTATATTTTAGACACAGACAACATTTACTTTTTTGTTCCATTTCACTGACGGAAATGGTTCCAAAGGAAAGCAACACTCAGCGTGGTGTTTTGTTACTGAATGATTCAGTGTTTGAATGAATCGTTTCAATGAACGACTCAATGACTCCCTCATTAAGACGGTCACTTGCTGCCACCTACTGGCGGTTTAGTTTAATGTTTAAAATATCATTGATTTAATATACAAATAAGAAAACATACAATCTAATAACATTTTTCGTTGTAATTTTTCAGTGTAAATGATTTAATTTGATTGGTAACAGCCCTATATTGTCTTATTATTATAACTGAATGTATTGATCAAATGTAAGAATTTGACATGAAAGATGATGTATACATTTAATAAGGTTAAAAATAGCCTTTATAAAGTAAATAACTCCCTGGGGTAAATATCACAAATATACAGATTTAAGTATGTAGCTAAAAGCTAATATAAAACTGAGGAGAATTACACCACAAAAAATCCACACATTGTACAGTACATACAATTTGCTATGTACTGTACCCATGTTAATCAATATCAAATCAAATTTGTAATTTGAAATTCAAATTAAATTTGTTTCAGTGCCCAGCGCTATAGTGTAAATGTTTTTTTTTATTTGAAAGCAAATGTTGTCTTTTCTTTGCACCAGAATGCTTCGTTTACATGTTAAAACCACACGTTCTACTGTAGGGCAATGACCCATATTAAAGTATTTAATTCGGAAACATGTCACCTTTTTCACCACTTGTGAGTTCTCTTACGAGAGGTTCTCTCGTATTGCGTAAGTTCACTTACTCTACGGGAAAGTATTCTTTCTTCGAGATTCTGAAAAACCACAAAATTATCCTTAATTTTTGTAACATTGTCAACGCAGTGCGGCAGCCTGGCAGACCATAGCAAGCTATTCCAGCGTGTCTATTGGCTGCACCGCTGGCAACTGCTGCAGCCTATCCGCGAGCCCGCGTGACGTGGCAACCAATGAGGGCGCTTCGCGCCCCTCACGCCTCATTTGCCTACAGGTAGGGCGTGGCCACGTGTATATAAGCAGGGCTCGCAGGCTGGAAATTCGATTTTCTTTTCTTCAGCGAAGCCCTGCGCATCGCTGGATCTCTGGAACCCGCCGCCGTCGAATCAGGCAGATCGAGCAAGCAGAGGACCGCGTCTGGAGAAGCCACCTGAATTCGCCACCTTCAGCCTTCCGTGCCTGCTCTGCTATCCGGCTGCAAATATCCTTTTATTGCACGTGTTGTCGCCGTTGCGTCACACGTTTATTCCTAAAAGAGCACGAGCGTTTGTTGCAAAATGCCTCGTTCCACCTGCGGCTCGTGCCACGTGCCGCTCAGTTCCGGAGACTGCCATGTGATCTGCGCTCTCTGTCTAGGCCGTGACCATGCCGCCTCCGCACTCCTCTCCGGCGGATGCCCAGAGTGTGAGGAGCTGTCGATGGCGACCCTGCGGGCTCGACTCGAACAGTTTGACGATTACATCCCTCCGCCGGTCCCGGTCGGGCCGCGCAAGAAAAAGCGCTGCTCGCAGCGGACACCGGAACCGGAGTCAGCAGTGAAAAGCTCGCCGGAACCTCTCCCGCCAGCTTCTCTCTCACCTTCCCCTCCCCCACCCCAGGCCGCCATGTCTGTCGCCGCCTCCGGGGATGAGGCGGATGTGGCAGCAGACCGCGCCGACGGCTGCTCCATCCTGGCCTCTGATAGCGAGGAGTGGTCCTCCGCAGCCTCTTCTGTCCGGACTTCCGGGCGCAATCGAGCGGGTGAGGACGCGGAGCTCTTACGCCTTCTCACCCGAGCTGTCGAGCAGCTAGGCCTCGAATGGTCTCCACCTAAGGTGTCAGCGCCGAACCGACTCAACGGATGTTTTCTGAACAGTCGCCGCCGAGCGCCCACCTCCAGGACTGCACCCTTTCTGCCAGAGCTTCACGAGGAGCTCTCTAAGTCCTGTAATGCAACGTTTTCCGCGAGGGTCTCATCTCAAGCTTCTTTGACGCTCTCACAATTTGACGGCGCTGCTGAGAAAGGCTACAACACCATCCCTCCGGTGGAAGAGGCGGTCGCAGCGCGCCTTTGCCCGCCCTCTGGCTGGCGCTCAAAGGCTGTCCTCCCGTCCAAGGCCTGCAGAACGACTTCATCCCTGATCGGCCGCGCTTTCTCTGCCGCCAGTCAGGCTGCGTCCGCCCTTCACTCCATGGCTGTGCTGCAAATCCTCCACGCTAATCTCCTCCGCGACTTGGACGAGAAAAGCGAGGATGCGGAGTTGGTTACAGATTTGAGAAGCGCGACGGATCTTTCGCCACCAAAACTGCTGCACAGGCCCTCGGACGCTGCATGGCCTCCCTCACAGTCGCAGAAAGGCACCTCTGGCTAACGCTCACTGACATGAGAGAAGCGGAGCGCGCGGCGTTTCTCAACGCCCCACTCTCCCCATCCGGCCTCTTTGGCCCAGCGGTCAATGGGATCGTCGACCGCTTCTCTGAGGTACAGAAGACGACTCAAGCTATGAACCTCTTCCTGCCTCGACGCTCTAACACTAGCGCTAGCTCTGCTGCTCGCCGTCCCCGCGACCAGCCTGCGCAGGCGTCCCCCTTCTCAGCGAAGACAGAGCGGCCGCCCCAGATTGCACTCATCCAGTCGAGACAAGCCGCCTCCCCCTCGGGGACCTCGGCCCAGGATTGTGCTGAAGCCCGAGCCTCCAAAGTCCTCCTAGCCAGAGGGGAGAAACAATGGTTAAGTCCCGCCGCGGCCGGACCACCGTCAAAACTCCTTTTCCTGTCAGTCCCCACTACTGTGGCTACTGTAGATGGTTCTCACACAGCCAACGAGCCGGCAAAACCGCCTTCTCGCCTGTCTCCAACCACCGTTTTTACGGCGAACCAGAGAAATCACAAAAGATGCATTATTTCTGGTTGCACGGCTCACGCCGTATGTGTTTCAAATGCAGTACATGTGCCCACCTTTCTGTGTTCACCCCTGCACCCAAGCACTGTAAAGCCCGTGTCTCTCACTCACATAAAGCGGCCACTGGCCGCTCGAGTGCTAGAGTTAGGTCACGTGTCCGCCTCGTCGCGCCCATACCTAATCACCACACACGCTGTTATACAGCCCCTCTTAACCGGTCATGTTCCAAGCATAAGTGCTGCACCGCACCCGCCCCTCCCAGGCAGGCCATCGAACCCGTGAAGTGCGGCGTTCAGAGCCCGGAGGCCATTCTGCCCCTGGAAGCCATCTTGGGTGTGTCAGAATGGGTGCTGAGAACAGTGAAGCGAGGCTATACTCTGCAATTCGCTCACCGCCCTCCGCGCTTTTCTGCGCGTACAGAGACGAGAGTGAACGAGGAAGTAGCACATCTACTTCAAGCAGAAATAGCGACGCTGCTGTGCAAAGGGGCTATAGAACCGGTTCCCCATTCTATGAGCGAGTCGGGCTTTTACAGCCGTTATTTCCTCGTTCCAAAAAGGGATGGGTCGCTCAGACCGATTCTGGATCTGAGGTGTCTGAACAAAGCTCTTATGAAAATACCGTTCAAGATACTCACGGCCAAGCAGATCCTCGCGCACGTTCGCCCAAGAGACTGGCTTATCTCCCTCGATTTGAAAGACGCATATTTTCAAATCAGGATAATACCCCGTCACAGGCCATTCTTGAGATTCGCCTTCGGTCAGGTAAATCAGTACACCGTCCTTCCGTTCGGCCTGTCACTAGCACCCCGTACATTTATGAAGTGCATGGACGCGGCCCTCGCTCCCCTGAGAAGGCAGGGGATGTGGATTTTTAACTATCTGGATTATTGGCTCATTCTAGCACAGTCAGAGGCCAAGCTCCTTGCCCACAGGGCAGCGCTGCTCAGCCATCTAGACAGCCTGGGGCTCACGGTCAACTGGACCAAGAGCTCACTAGTGCCCACGCAGTCAACCTCATTTCTGGGTTTGGATCTGGACTCTGTGGCAATGTCAGCCCGCCTGTCACCGCGGTGTGTGGGCCGAATCCAACGCATGGCTGCGTCCTTCCAGCCGGGCAGCACCGCACCTCTCAAAGATTTTCAGAGGATGCTGGGGAGTATGGCCTCAGCTGCGGCAGTGCTCCAGCTAGGTCTACTGCGTATGCACCCACTGCAACGCTGGTTAAACGCCCAAGTGCCTCACAGAGCCTGGGCGTCCGGAGGCTTCCGAATCAAGGTGACTCAGAGCTGCACTGAAGCCCTGGTTAGTAGCCGACTGGTACCAGCAGGGAGTGGCGATGGGGGCCATCTCACACCGCAAGGTTATCTCAACAGATGCTTCCACCTCAGGTTGGGGCGCTGTTTTCGAGGGCAGACCGGCCTCTGGCCTCTGGTCAGGCCAGGAGAAACTCCTCCACATAAACTGTTTGGAGATGATGTCGGTCGAGAACGCGCTCAGGCATTTTCTCCCTCTCATACGGGGACACCACGTGCTGGTCCGTTCGGACAATACGTCAGTGGTGACGCACGTGAACCGACAGGGCGGCGTCAGGTCCAGATGTCTGGGCAATCTGACGGAACGCCTGCTCGTGTGGGCACACGGCTCGTTGCGCTCGCTGAGGGCCGCGCACATTCCGGGCCGCCTCAATGTCAGCCCGGAAAAGCTGTCCAGGGGCCTCATTCCCCCAGGGGAATGGTCCCTGTACCACCAGACAGTCCAGCATTTATGGCGCCTATTCGGCAGAGCGGAGGTCGTCCTCTTTGCGACGAAAGAGAATGCCCGCTGCCCGATGTTCCTATCCAAAAGCGAGGATGCGCTGTCCCAGCCTTGGCCCAGCCTCCCGCTATATGCTTTCCCGCCGGTTTCCCTATTGCCTCAGGTCATAGCGAAAATCAGGGAGACGCACCGCCCGGTGCTCCTCATAGCGCCGTGCTGGGAGAACCAGGTTTGGTACCCAGAGCTGGTGAGACTGTCGCACTCACCCCCCTAGCCAGTCCCGCTGAGTGCAGATCTCCTCTCTCAAGCCGAAGGGTTGGTTTGGCATCCCCATCCGGAGCGCTGGTCTCTGCATGCATGGGTGACCAACGGATACCCGTTGACCTGCCCGAAGGGTTTGTGAACACGATCACACATTCTAGAGCTCCCTCGACGAGGCGGCTATATAGTTCCAAGTGGTCTGTGTTTACTAAGTGGTGTGCTGCTAAAGGTTTGGATCCACAAGAATGTGGGTTCCAGCGGGTGCTCTCCTTCCTCCAAGAGCTTTTGGAACTGGGCAGGTCCCCTTCCACGCTCAAAGTGTATGTGGCGGCTATAGCAACGTTCGCTCAGACGACGCTCGGCAGCGCGCTAGGAAGGAACGAGCTCATTATCCGTTTCCTCAGAGGAGCTAGACGGATGAATCCCCCGCAACCCCCCTCGGTTCCTATCTGGGATTTGTCCTTGGTCTTGGAGGCCCTGAAGGCTCATCCCTTTGAACCGCTCGAAGCTGTGGAACCAAAGCTCCTTTCGCTTAAAGCCGCGTTTCTGATAGCTCTGGCTTCAGTAAAACGCATGGGGGATCTGCACGCGCTCTCCGTGAGCCCGGCGTGTCTTGAGTTCGGTCCGAATGACTCCAAGGTCATCCTCAGACCGAGGCATGGTTATGTCCCCAAAGCGATCGGTACTCCCTTCAGGGCACAGATAATCTCCCTCTCGGCTCTGCCAGCATCCGATGAGGGGGACGGTGGCAATGTCCTCTGCCCTGTCAGGGCATTGAGAGTTTATGTCACAAGCTCCGCCGCCTTCAGGCGTTCTGAGCAGCTCTTTGTTTCGTTTGGCTGGCGCACTAAGGGTCTCGCCGCTTCGAAACAGAGCCTGTCCAGGTGGATAGTGGACGCGATCGCAGCAGCGTACGCCTCCAAACACCTGCAGTGCCGCTAGGAGTTAGAGCCCACTCCACTAGAGGCATGGCCTCTTCGTGGGCCTGGGCCAGAGGGATTTCCATCCACGATATCTGTATGGCGGCAGGCTGGGCCTCCCCGTCTACATTCGTGAGATTTTACAATATGGAAGTTCCTGCCTTGCAGGCTAAAGTGTTATCAGTTTGAAGGGGCGGTTAGCTCTGCCCAGTGATTCTGTGCAGACAACGCTCGTTCGATGCAACATTGTTAACATTAATGTTAATGTTTTTCTTGTATTTAGCCCTCACGTATTCCTTACTAATTGGTCACTCATACTCATTGGTGGTCAAATGTGACCATACACCTTAACCATTTTTCAATTAAATAAATATTCTATATTTTAGTTTAATAATATTTATTGAATATTTTGAGGATATATTTTGGTACTAAATAGGCCTACTATTTGGGCAATAATTATGGTCCATTAATGACCACTTAAAATATTTGTTATTATTTTACAATTAGTGTAGTAATCAAGGTTAAAATAGAGAATTCCAATGCAAAGAGGCAAATTAGAGTCATTTTGTGGCTAGAAAAATAATTTCATTTGTAAAGCCATGGTTTAACCACTATAGGTGCCTTTTATGGCTCTTTAATAAATATACATGTATCTAGTCTAGTTGCTCAAAGTATTGCAGATCATAACTGCTTACTTATTTTTTAGGCTTTGCATTTAAATAAATATTTAGACATGATTAAACACTAGATTTCTTTAAATGTGAAATTTTAAAATGTTAATAACTTGCATCCTAATATTTTTAATGACACTTATATAAGCAAACATAAATTAATGAATGCAAGCAAATATAATTTAACCCAAGAAATAGTGCTAAAAAGACAAACTTATTTTTCCTTAGGCTATATACATAAGAATTTATTCTGAATCAAGATCGAAATCGATATTTGTGCCAATCACCAACAACTGCAATGCACTGTGTATTCTGACACCTTTCTAATAAATCCACCATTAACTTCTTGAGCAATTTCAGCTGCAGTTGCTTGTCTGTTTGATCGAACCATACGGGCCAGCCTTCACTCCCCACATACATCAGTGAGCTGTGGTCGCCCATGACCCTGTCGGCGGTTTACCACCACTGATAGATACTGACCACTGCAGACCGGGAACACCTCACAAGAGCTGCAGATTTAGAGATACTCTGACCCAGTCATCTAGCCATCACACTTTGCCCTTGTTAAACTTGCTCAAATCCTTACGCTTGCCCATTTTCCCTGCTTCTAACATCTCAACTTGCTGCCTAATATATCCCACTCACTAACAGGTGCCGTGATGAAGGGATGATCAGTACTATTGACTTCACCTGTCAGGGGTCACAATGTTATGCCTGATCAGTGTATGTTAAAATGGAATTTATTCCTGTGATGCAAAGCTGAATTTTCAGCATCCTTACTCTCATATTTTTGGGGAAACTGCATTCTTTGATGAATAGAAAGTTCAGAAGAATATAATTATATTATTATATTAATTTAATAAAAATAAAACAAAGAACTCCTACTGACCCCAAACCTTTGAATGGTATTGTTTATCAATGATGCTAAAATACACTGCTCTGTGTTTGTCCATCGTAGGTCCTCGTTCAGCTCTCAGTATGTCCGATGGGGACTATGATTACCTCATCAAGTTCCTCGCACTGGGGGATTCTGGGGTGGGAAAGACCAGCTTCCTATATCAGTACACAGATGGCAAGTTCAACTCGAAATTCATCACCACAGTGGGAATAGACTTCAGAGAAAAGCGTGTGGTGAGTTTTTTTTATTACTGGACCTAAAATGACTGGCATTTTCATAGTTTTATTGATGTTTCTTATATTCCCTTCATGGATGTGTATATGCATGCATTGCTATTTATATGTTGACATTTTTAACTATTTTTGAGTATTCAACTATGATGGTATATTTATAGTTCTATGCAAATGAGATGCCTTTCTCACAGGCTCATTGGTTCAGATGTTTCCTGCTTGATTTGTAATGGCGGTTTAGTGTTTTGGAGTCCTGGCCGGGGTTAACTGGACTGTGAAATCCCATCGTCCAGCTCTGCACATGGAATCTTGCCCAGAGGTTAAAAACAGCCACTCATGTGTAAATCGCAGCCTCAGGTGAAGGGAGATATACACGCGTTCGTCTGAACACGGTCATGAATACTAGATGCAGAAAAAACACATGCAGAACACTGCGCTCCTGCGAAAGCAAACAGACGTTCTCCGAGTAATTATGCTTTTCCTGAATGCAATACGATGCCTGAGGCTGCTTAATTTGTTGGGAACACGCTACAACAAGAGACAGTCTACATAATCCACATGATACACACCTTAAAACATGTCAGATAGATAGACAGATAGACAGGATAGACTTGGTTTAGCAGCTGTATAGCAAATTCTAGATTATTAAATTTAGTGTCATTAAACTGAAATATTTGACTGCACAATTCCTCATTTGAGCAATCAGAATCAATTATTTTTATGTTTTTAGATGTCTAGCCTCCTGTAACAGTGCCATTATCTAGATCTAATGTAACGTTAATGACACTATTACATGAATAGGGTGGTTCTGTATTGCAGTTGTTCCCGTGCTCCATATCCCCTGTAATGTTAGTATTGTGTTGTCACGAACACGCTCTGACTGTCACAGTAACAAATGAGCGGTGCCAGAGGTAATTCGGCGTCTTGTCTATCAGCTTCCAAACTTTGTTACTCCTTGTCTGTGTATTCTGGCTCAAAACGATATGGTTCTGGATTTTGGTTTAAATAAAGTAAAAATCCTCTGACAATTCCTCAAAATCAGCCATGCAACAGTCACGTTCGCTACTATCTTCCTAGTCACGTTGGTTTTGTTGACAGACGTAACAGCGGGGCTTCTCCGGTCCTGCGAGCAAATCACTCCGCAAAAGTAGAGCAGTGCTGCGCCTTCTGAGAATATAGTCCCCAGTGTGTATGCGTTTATAATATGGCTGTGTCTAATGTAACCGTGTTATACTACACACGGTGACTATACACATCACAACATGTAAATAGTTGTGAATGTTGGTGTTATTTTGTCACTTATTGAGCAATAGGCTAGCTGGAGCCATATACTTCCAGTCTTGGTGCTAAGCTAGGCTAATGGTGGGTGCGTCAGACAGAGTTATGGGATGCATGGAGATGAGAATGGTATGTATGGACTTATCTAACTCTGGGGGATACAGTGAATAAGCTAAAGTCCCAAAAAAGTGCAGTGTTCCTTTAAAAGTTTTTACAAAAACATATACCATTGATTTAACATCCGTGTAGCTTACTTAAAAGGTCTATCTTTAATTGTTTATAAGTTCCCTTTGGAGAAAATTAATGGGATTTTTACTTCCAGACTGTTGCACTCTATAATACTATATAGTACTAAAAACGGGTCCCATGGTAAAAAGAACTGACTAAACATTTGCTTGGAGAAAACTGGTATAGATACAGAAATGTGAATTCAGTAGAGCAGATTGTGTGTATGTTTTAGTGGAAAGATGAATGCGGGATCCTTCCTGCTTCATACGGCATAACAGAGCAGGGATCCCTCCTTAAGAACAAACACTTCAGCACTTAAGACATCAAACAAATGCTGATCGTTCAGGGCCACACACTCAAGAATCATACTACTAATGAGACACTTCCAGCTCTGAATCATCAAGTTTGCATTTCGTGGTTGTGTTTGACTAAGTGAAAAGTAAATTCAAGTTTCCTGGAACTGCATACCAATGTACTAAAAACACACACACAGCAACCACATAGTACCACCCTAGCAACCACCACAACAATGTAGTAGCACATTTTGCATTGGGTAAACCTCACATTTTCTGCAGAGAATATAGTTTCTTTGTCGAAGTGGCAAGGATATTCAAGTATATTATGCACTAATATGGTCTCTTATTGGTCTTTTAAATAAGGTGTACAAATCCAGTGGTCCTGATGGCACAGCCGGGAGAGGTCAGAGGATCCACATTCAGCTTTGGGATACGGCCGGTCAGGAGAGGTGAGATGCAGATCAGTACTTTTGCTTTACTTTCTAACATGCAGTCAATGAAAGGAATCAAATAAGAGTCAAAGAGGTTTTATTTGCTGGTTTTTCACTGTTGTGTAACCTGTGTCTTCTCCTCTAAACACAGATTTCGGAGTTTGACCACAGCATTCTTCAGGGATGCCATGGGCTTCCTCTTGCTCTTTGACCTCACGAGCGAGCAGAGTTTCCTTAATGTGCGGAACTGGATGAGTAAGTCTCAGACTCTGAAACAAACACATGAGACGGATACATATATACACCGCAGACACCGCTTATTTTGTTTTAATAAAATTATGTTTTGAATTTCTCTGTTACCACATTTAAAGCATAAATTGTTTATTTTTGCACAAATTAACCTCCTCCCCCAATTTTATTTTCCTTGTAGTCCCCTTGTAGTAAATACAGTGAGGAAAATAAGTATTTGAACACCCTGCTATTTTGCAAGTTTCCCACTTGGAAATCATGGAGGGGTCTGAAATTGTCATCGTAGGTGCATGTCCACTGTGAGAGACATAATCTTAAAAAAAAAAAAAAAAACAGAAATCACAATATGTTTTTTAACTATTTATTTGTATGATTCAGCTGCAAATAAGTATTTGAACACCTGTCTATCAGCTAGAATTCTGACCCTCAAAGACCTGTTAGTCTGCCTTTAAAATGTCCACCTCCATTTATTATTCTAAATTAGATGCACCTGTTTGAGGTTGTTAGCTGCATAAAGACACCTGTCCACCCCATACAATCAGTAAGAATCCAACTACTAACATGGCCAAGACCAAAGAGCTGTCCAAAGACACTAGAGACAAAATTGTACACCTCCACAAGGCTGGAAAGGGCTACGGGGAAATTGCCAAGCAGCTTGGCGAAAAAAGGTCCACTGTTGGCGCAATCATTAGAAAATGGAAGAAGCTAAACATGACTGTCAATCTCCCTCGGTCTGGGGCTCCATGCAAGATCTCACCTCGTGGGGTCTCGATGATCCTAAGAAAGGTGAGAAATCAGCCCAGAACTACACGGGAGGAGCTGGTCAATGACCTGAAAAGAGCTTGGACCACCGTTTCCAAGGTTACTGTTGGTAATACACTAAGACGTCATGGTTTGAAATCATGCATGGCACGGAAGGTTCCCCTGCTTAAACCAGCACATGTCAAGGCCCGTCTTAAGTTTGGCAATGACCATTTGGATGATCCAGAGGAGTCATGGGAGAAAGTCATGTGGTCAGATGAGACCAAAATAGAACTTTTTGGTCATAATTCCACTAAACGTGTTTGGAAGAAGAAGAATGATGAGTACCATCCCAAGAACACCATCCCTACTGTGAAGCATGGGGGTGGTAGCATCATGCTTTGGGGGTGTTTTTCTGCACATGGGACAGGGCGACTGCACTGTATTAAGAAGAGGATGACCGGGGCCATGTATTGTGAGATTTTGGGGAACAACCTCCTTCCCTCAGTTAGAGCATTGAAGATGGGTCGAGGCTGGGTCTTCCAACATGACAATGACCCGAAGCACACAGCCAGGATAACCAAGGAGTGGCTCTGTAAGTAGCATATCAAGGTTCTGGCGTGGCCTAGCCAGTCTCCAGACCTAAACCCAATAGAGAATCTTTGGAGGATTTTTGAGAATTTCTCAGTGACAGGCCAGAAACCTGACTGATCTAGAGAAGATCTGTGTGGAGGAGTGGGCCAAAATCCCTCCTGCAGTGTGTGCAAACCTGATGAAAAACTACAGGAAACGTTTGACCTCTGTAATTGCAAACAAAGGCTACTGTACCAAATATTAACATTGATTTTCTCAGGTGTTCAAATACTTATTTGCAGCTGTATCATACAAATAAATAGTTAAAAAATCATACATTGTGATTTCTGGATTTATTTATTTTTTTAGATTATGTCTCTCACAGTGGACATGCACCTACGATGACAATTTCAGACCCCTCCATGATTTCTAAGTGGGAGAACTTGCAAAATAGCAAGGTGTTTAAATACTTATTTTCCTTACTGTAACTCTTTCCCTTAAAACATCATCTTTGATCACCAAAATGTTTCTATGAAAAACATTTAATCATGCCTTAAAATAGCTTGAAGGTAACTCTACACCATTGCTTCATTTAGTATACATGGGATATGCAATATAACAATTTATAAAATGGTTAGTTCCAGTTCTTGATTCTGATTGGTCAATAGATATGATAAAACATGGCTATATGACTGTTTCACCTGACGGTTCTTTGTATCACTACACAGAACTCTTAAAGGATTAGTTCACTTTTAAATAAACTTTTGCTGATAATTTACTCACCCCCATGTCATCCAAGATGTCAATGTCTTTCTTTCTGCAGTCAAAAAGAAATTAAGGTTTTTGATGAAAATATTCCAGGATATTTCTCCATATAATGGACTTCAATGGGCTCCAAACGGTTAAAGGTCCAAATGACAGTTTCAGTACAGCTTCAAAGGGCTTTAAACGATACCAGACGATGAATAAGGGTCTTATCTAGTGAAACCATCAGTTTCTGCGAGAAACATTTTGACTGATTAAACATGAACTCAATAAACACGACTGCCTCAAGATATGGTGTATTTGAGTTCTTCAAGCCTTCTTGGGTATTTTCATAATAATAAAGTATTCAGTGCTGATTGACATAAACTTTATCACTGTATAGACTACTGTCTGCCTCATTCTGTGATAAGAAGCCACATCGCCTCACAAACACTCGACTGACATTTTATTAAACGTTGTATTTTGTTGAACAGGTTTATGGACGCTTCACATTACTAGTTTGAGAAGATGTTTGACGCGTGTTGTTTTTTTCAAACGCACGTTATAAGCGACTCAAACTTGCATTGCGGTTTCAGTCCTTTCAATATAAAAGTCTTCACTTCGCTGAGTGACTCCCTCATAAAGACTTTTCCGCCATGTAATGGCGTAATAATGTAACTTCTGTTGCTGTTCACGGTCAGGGGCTATTTTCTCCAGTGGAAGGAAGGCTTTTAGTTATTTTACTTCATGAAAGTTGCATTGGTACATATTTTTCGGCTTTAATATGTTATATTTGTATTGTGTGGTAAAAGTTTTATAAATACACAATTTTATAAATATAGTTTTATAAATAATAGTTTTATTAAAAAAAAGTTTTTATACTGGTTTAAAGAAGAAGAGGAAGAACAAATTCTAAAGGCTTGTCTACAAGTTGATGTATCAGAATGGTAATGCATTTAATGTATCACTCTCTACAACGCTGGACACTTAACAGTCATTAATATGATTTGCTCAGTAAATAGTTAATGATATGCTAAACCCCGCAGGCACATTGATGTGATGTTACAAGCTATTTTGTGACGTAAGAAACACCGGCAATTTCAAACCGTGTTTTTGAGACAGTCATTGTTCACTGTAGTTTTAAGGAGAAAATACTCAGTAATTGTGTTGACTTATGCATTTGCACATGGTTTGTCTTAAAGCATATAAAAAAACACACATAAACAACATTAAAAACTTGATTTTCACCACAGGCGGTCTTTAATTTCATTTTTAACTTGCAGCTTAGAGTGGTTGCCCATCTAATTGCAAGAATAATAAATAGTTTTTAAAATAAGTTATTTAATATAATTTGATTACTTGTATTAACTAGCAGCTTACAGTGGTTGCTCATCCTCTAATTAATAATAGTAAATTATTGAAATTTGTATATACATTTTTTCGTAAATTGTATGTAAATTGTAAAAGCGTATAGTGATTGGCCATCTAATATTAATAATAATAATAATTATTATTATTATTATTATTATTATTATTATTAGATGGGTAACCACTGCCTGAACCATAATCTGCTAGTTATTATTATTTTAAATACTTTTTCAAATAATTAATTTATTCCTGTTTAATTTACTCCTGTGATGTCTTGTTCAGGTCAGCTGCAGACGCATGCATACTGTGAGAATCCTGACATTGTCTTGTGTGGAAACAAATCAGACCTGGGGGACCAGCGTGCCGTGAAGGCGGACAGTGCACGAGAACTTGCGGAGAAATATGGGTGAGACGCCACATTCACCTGATCTGTGTCTGAATGTGATGTCACACATGACCATGTATGCTTAGAAAAGTTTAAGACAGAACTGCTTCACTACTCGTGTGTGGAATGATCTGTTGATTTGAAAGCATTTAGGTTTTGTAGAATACGGATGCTGTGGTCATCACATACTAATTTGATTGTGGAGATAAAATTACACAAAACACTAGGGAAGTTGTATGGATTTGTCTGATAAAGGTTTAGAAATGTGAGAATTCCCAGGCGTGCATCCTATCTAGATGTAGGTCTTCATACGTACTCACAGGGTGCGGATGACTGCAAGGATATTTGTTTTAAGGGCCGTGTCTCTACCGTGTTTGCCTAAGATGAGGGCAGCTCTTGTTAAATGTGACACGTTAAGATGGCAGTACACCGTAAAGCTAATATTTACTGTTAATGTGTCTTCAGTTTAGAAAAGCACTTGCATGCTCGGTAATAGTAATGTTCGGGATTACTTCAGAAGTCTTTTAAGGCATCTAAGAATGTTTTGGCCTTTTGGTGTCAAAATTAGACTTAATTAACTTAATTATGTTCGGTACATTTTTGTGTGAGGTTACATTTAAACCTTCAGAGTCACTTGTTAAACAGCCAATCCCTCTTCTGACATATTTAGATGTACTGACTTTGTTGAGTTGTATGTTATACCAAACAAACCTATGCATTCAAAAAAGTGTCCTTTTGGTTTACGATAAGGCTAATAACTAATTTGATAACGGTCTAATCTAACTATTATTGCAGCAGTAACTTTTGTACTTTTCAGATATGTATAATAATGCAAGAATTTAAATCATCAGCTCTTAATGGACAGCTTTTACCTTCTGGAAATTAGGCGTTTGTTAGATAATAATGAAGACAAGAAGATGAAACCATCATAACAATGAATTATGTCCACTATACTTTTTGTTTTAGCACCCAATTCACCAAAAAAAAAAGATGATGGTGAAAAACATGGCCTGAAATTTTGGGATGATTGCAGTTTGGACAACACATTTCTCCATCCTGCAGGCTGTGTGGTGTACTACTACTGCAAAATATGTATAAAAATGTGCTTGTCTACACTGCACATTTAGATATTTACTTATTATTATTTATTATATTATTTATTTATGTAATTTGATGAAAACAATAATTATACTTTTTAATTGTATTTTTAACTAGCAGTTGTGCCTTAATAACAATAATTTATTGAAATCATTTGTATTAATTTTAATTTCAACTAGCAGCTTAAATGATTGGCCATCTAATATTAATAATAATAATTGTTATTTATTTATTTATTATTGTAAATGCGGTATACTACTACTGCAGTGTACTATGTATAAAAGTCTTGTGCTTGTCTACACTGCACATGAAAGGCCCTTTCACACCGGACGCGTAACGAAAAAGCGAATATTTTGTGTGCGAATAGTTTGCGTCAAAACTATTCACATCTGCCGCGACACAAGTTTGTGACGTTTGTGACATTTCAGAGCTCCAACATTCCAAAACATTCGCGGCGACAGCTGAGAAAACACGGACACTTCATCATCCAGTGAAGACGAGCTTTTCATTTTATTTAAAAGACCGAAAAGAAGGTTTTGGGTGCACCCAGTCTTAAAGAACAGAGAGTCTGAAGGGGAGTATGTTAATCTTGTACAGGAGCTAAAACTTTATCATGGCTGGTTCTGCACTTACTTTCAAATGTCCGTGGTACAATTTGAGGAGCTCTTCTAGAGACAATAGCACTGCATCTGACGAGACAAACCACACACTTCAGGAACCAATCGATTCAGAGCAGCTGTTTCCAATTGAGTCACAATGTAAACATTTAAGTGCCACAGTCGTACTGACGGAAACACATTCACTTTCTATAGTCGCGGACACAATTAGGTTTAGAAAAAAATCAACGAGTTTTAACTTAAAAGGTTATGTTATCGTTGTCTGTAGCCTACAGTGGGCAAACACAGCTCCATCTGTACAGCTGTAACTACAACTACGAGAAATGCGATACCTGGCAAAGGTTAATGTTGATTGAATAGCTAATGACATCAACTGGACATTTCGTCACCTTTATTTTCTTGTATGTGATTGACTGAAGCCTTTTCTGTTGATGCGAGAGTATAAAAAAAATCGATATCGAAATGAAAAAAATAAACGTAGTTTTTTCGCCACAGCACATTCATGTTCGGTGTGGAAGCACTCATTACACAAACAGCTTATCAAAAAATAAAACCATTGCACAAATTATTTGCGCGTCAAAATCGCATCCAGTGTGAAAGAACCCTTAGATATTTAGTTATAATGTGATTTCTATCATTTGATGAATCTCACGGTGTTAAAGGATTAGTTCACCCCAAAATGAAAATTTCCTGACAATTTACTCACCCCCATCTCATCCGAGATGTTTATGTCTTTCTTTCTTCAGTCGAAAAGAAAACGTTCCAGGGTTTTTCATCATATCAGCGCAAGATGAACAATTTAGGTTAAAAAGTTTTTTTATTTTTATTTAAATGACCAATCGTTTCGCTAGATAAGACCCTATTCCTCATCTGAGATCACGCAGAGCCTCTGAAGCCCATCGAAGTGCTTTGAAACTGCATTGATTTGGACCTTCAGCATTTTGGTTGCACCTGAAAAGCATTATATGATGAAAAACCCTGGAACATTTTCTTCAAAATACTTAATTTATTTTCGACTGAAGAAAGAAAGACATGAACATCTTGAATGGCATTGGGGTGAGTAAATTATTGGGACATTTTCATTTTGGGGTGAACTAATCCTTTAATTGCGACAGGCTAGTGGTTACATCATGTTGGGTCTCGTGAGATCAAGCAACATGTAATATTGACAATGTGTTTATCCCTAGTTCTTAGCAGTGTGCAGTGACTCATCTGTTGAATGTTATAGATTCTGTTTACTGATCCTCACATCTAAACTCCTCCCAGGCTTGTCGTTGTACAAACAATAGACATTTGAATCTATCACTGCAGAGGTTCTCAATCTTTTTTTGGTTAATTCGTTAATTCAATTGATTCATTTTTTGTAACACTTTTGTTCAAAATTTTACAAAATGTAGATAAGTAAATACATCATTAATCCCTCTTCTAAAACATGTTTTTTTTATTACCTTCATTCACTAAGGTAAGCCTATTAGTGTTTATATTTTAGACCAGGCGGGGTGGATTTTGCGGGAATTTGTGTATTTGCGTCACTCGTCCATGCGTGTCTCGTCATATCTGTAAATAGAGAAAAGTTGCTCCGGCTACTTTGATGTGTGTATGGTGTGGGAATGGCATTGGTTAGAGAAAAGTTGACATGGAGCATGCTAAGGGGCCTATTTTAACAATCTACACTCATCTGGGTCTAAAGCGCACTGTGCAAGTGCACTTAGTCCGAATTCACTTTTGCTAGTTTAACAACGGGAACAATGGTCATCGCATCTAGTGCATGGTCTAAAAGGGTTTTCCCTATTATCTTAATGAGTAATGGGTGTGTTTTGGGCGTAATGTGCAACAAAACAAGCAGTCTGATCTCTCCCATTCCGTTTAAAAGCCAGTTGTGCTTGCATCATGGCGGATTTGCTATTTACATGGCGGAATTTGCAAGCAGAAAAACTGAACGCTTCTTTAGCGAGGAAACGGATCTGCTCGTCCTATGACGCCTGCTTGCTCGTCATTACTGCAAATATGTAGGCTTATTCTGATACCTGCAATTAATATCCATTATGACATGTAGGCATTTTTATATTTATGTATACAATAATATTAATAATCTTTTACATTTTAATCCTTTAATTTGTCATATTTCAAATGTTTGTGTGCTGTGTGTGTAATTAAGCAGAGTGTACGCATGTTGTGCATCTGCCTGTAGGCGCATATTACTTATGCACTCTTTAAATAACAAAAAAAATACTGTGCCATTGACTTTAAACCAGGTTTTTGTTGGTCAATGGCTCAGTTGTGTTCAGTTGCCTCAAAATAGCAAAGCGCCAGAACACACCTTGTTTTCTGACCAGCACGCTCAAGGGCGCAAATGCATTTGCTTTTTAAACTACGTGGTGCAGGATGTGAAAATGATAACTGCATCTGGCTGAAACTAGCATGACACGTCATCATGGAAATTCTAAAATAATGGTCGCCTTAACTCTGGAGGGTCCGCTAGAATATTTTTAATTTACGTGAGCTAGTAACCTATGGTAAAAAAAAATTCAGCTATCCCTCTCCCCAAAAAAATGCCTAAACGAATGGTGGCCTTTGAAAACGTTTATTTTTATATAAGACAGGTGGGAAGCAGAGTATATGTTTGGTAGCACATACCTGTGTGAACAACTGTTTTATTTGATGAAGATGAACAACAACAAAAAAATCACACAGCAGTCCTTACTGAAGAACACCTTCACTTAATCTAGAGGATTTTCTCAGCTCAGAGCCTGACCCCAAACATTGATGAACTTGCTTCCAAGATGAGTTGGAAGGCTCAAGGCTCTTTGGGGGCTCAAGCCCCTGCCCTTTTTGAAAATTAATAAAAAAAAGTGCCCCTCTCATCAATTACCACCAATAATATTGTGGCCAATGAAACAGAATTTGAATTATTATAATTAATATGACAATGTGTAGCCTACAAAACAGTAACAAAGAGCTTCCAGGAACAGGGTTGGGACACACTATAGAGAAAACAGTTATTTTACATTTTAAGAACATTTCACAATATTACTGTTTTCATTTGTATATTTGAAATAAATGCAGTCTTGGTCTATATTAGGGGTGTAACGGTACACGTATTCGTACCGAACGGTTCCGAATGCAATCTTTAACAGTTAACAGTTGGCTTGTTTTAAGCGCGGAACACACTTCAATCCTAGTTCCCACTCGAACATATTAAGTATTCAGTCCATTTTATCACGAAATTCAAACGATAAATGCCGTTTTGACGCTCTTTAATGTGACGACTGATCACAGACGCGTCAATTCAAGCGGCGCGCAAGTGAACGCGATCATCTCTTCCAGAAAAATAAACATGAATTAATATCTTAAGGTATGTTGAGGATAACACTTACTGAAACGTATCATATGTTGTGTAATCGCTCAATCAGTGTTTCAATCACTGAAAGACGTCAAACAGCTTGTAAACAATGTCACACAGCATCATTTACCTCAGAGTCAGAAATCCTTCAGTGTCCACAGCTGTTAATTCACTAGAGAAATCAATATATATATATATATATATATATATATATATATATATATATATATATATATATATATATATATATATATATATATATATATATATATATATATATATATATATATATATATATATATATATATATATATTAGACGCTAATATAGTCATAGTTAGTTTTCGATAGTTTTCGTTCTTGGAGCCAGATTTACTAAACGGTAAATTATCGTGAACGTAATTCCAAAAAAAGGTAGATTGGAATGGAATCTACTACTGACGCACATATTAAAGAACACAGACGCAGCCAGATAATTTCCATAATGACCAACACAATCTACCAGTTAGCATCTGGTTTAAAACATGTTTTTCTTGGTCGGCAAATAATGGCGCAGACACCAGTAAATTGACGAGCACAAACCTTAGTAAAAGTTGTGTGATACATTTACTCTCCTATAAATTTTGCATCTGAAAGGGAAACTCTTACAAATGCATATGCAATAAGGTCAGCCGCAAAAATAACTGTGCCCACGCCTTTTCAGCGCTATTTTTTTCACTGCGTGTCTTTTATTAAATACTGACAGTAGTTTTTTTAACGGCAAAAGAGGGTTTGTGCAAGCTGTTAGTAATCTGGCTCTTAGTGTAAATGGCATTTCGATTGTGATGTGTGTATTTTAATGAAATGCTGTATACCAATGAAAGCAACTGTCTAAAGAAAAACCAACTATATTTTCCAATATCTATTTTTATGCTTTGAGCACTATATCAGTAGCTTAGCAACATGCTAGTTCCAAACTCTGTTGGATTTGTGATTGGAATCCATTTTATTTTTCTTCTTCTTGCAGTGTCCCGTACTTTGAGACAAGCGCTGCGAACGGGGAAAACGTGAACCATGCTGTGGAGGTTCTGCTGGATTTGATCATGAAGCGCATGGAGAGATGTGTGGACAAATCCTGGATACCCGACGGAACAGTTCGCACCAACGGTCACAACACGAGTGACCTGGCAGAGCCACGGGACACAGACCAGAGCAAGTGTGCCTGCTAATGCCACACTTGCAGTAATAATACTTCCTCTGATCTTTTTCATTAGTAGTAGGCTAGTAGTATACATTTTGGTTTAATTCAGTGGATGTAGAGGATCAGAGACCCTGCGCTGCATTAAACCAGGGGTCGCCACATCCTCACTTATTAGTTTTTCTCAGAATGGACTAAAGCCAGCTAGATTGTTATCAAGCTTTCGGCTGGTTACCAGTCTCCACGCTTTGAGAGCACTTTACACCAAATCCTTCATTCACAATCCTTAATACATCAGCCTAGATGTGTATCAAGGGCTTGATTTCTCTCACTGTGTTTCACTGTTAGTGCACATTTACTGTTAAAACTAGATCTGGACTAAATGCATGCAGTGGACATCAGTGCATTTCTCTTGATTCCAACACAGTTGTTAGAAAATTAAGTTTGTGTTGATTGTCTAAATTGAACCTCACAATACAAAATTACTGAAATATAAATATATTTAAAATATATACTTTAATTCAAAATGACAATTCTGTCATTATGTAAATTGAAACCCATGTGACTTAAAAAAAAATTATTAAGGAAAACATGAACTTGAAATGATGAGGGTGAGTAAATTGTGACAGAATCGTCTTTCTTTTGGTGAACTTTTCCTTTAATAATTAGTTGTCCCTCTCTAGTGGACTGATGGTGAATTGCACTCCCTTCAACGCCACTTTTCATCAAGTTTGTAGAACTTCACACTTTTAAATGTGTTACTATGTTATCTCTAGTCATGTAGATGTGTCAGACAAATAGATTAAGTATTTAGATGTTATGATATTCATATTTAGATTAGTGGTTGATTTATATTGTACATTTGTTTAGACATTCACCAGGTATTGGTTGTGGATTTTGTATTTCTGGTTCATGCAGCTTTACTGCCACTTCATTTAATCATGGGATTTGATTTGGAATGTTGTTTAGATTAAATCTCCACAACTATACTATAAATTAAGGTTAAAGTTCATACTTTATTTCTCAAAAAGGGGTTGCAAAGTGCCAGTATTTTAGTCTTTTTAGTCCCTCAATTTCAAAAAAGTAAAACAAAAGAATTCTGCGTTAATTTTTTTTTTTTTTTTTTTTGCGGACATTTTGGTTTTGTTTACAGAATAATTTCCAAAGTGCTTTATTTTACTGTAGTGCCTGTAACACTGTATGATTGCCAAACACTGTCTTTTGTGCCAAATACTGAAACTCTATTTGAAAAAATAAATATATTTTATTTATTATTATGATGTTGTCATATGACCCTTTTGAAATGCATTACTTATGAGCTGACGAGTTTTGAAATGGCGATAATCTACGTGCTTGTCTGATGAAATCTGAAATTGCAGCACAGACCCACAAATGAACCCTTGTTTTGTTTTTGCATTTTTGATTAAGATATTGGTTGACTCACAAAGAGTTTCTGTTTTTAGTTTGGCAATGCGCTTACAATCTTTATCCAACTGCTGCTTCTATCAAAGAAAACCTGTAGTACTTGGAAAGAAATAGAATACTTGAACAGAATGTGGGGTTTTTCCCCTTTTTGCTTGTTACAATATCTATTCTCTAGGTTTACTTGATTAATAATATTTATATAGCACCTTCTGAACTGAAACATGTAAATAAAGATCATGAATCTTGCTACTTTTCTCAACACTGGTAATGATGAATCACATTAATCACAGTCAGGGACTTTCAGCTGACAAAAGAAGGGTTTGTTCAGAGCCATTGAGGGAGGGTTTTTCCTCAGACAGCCAAAATCGTACAGTGTACACCTGACTTGGTGTTTACTTTGTTTTTACAAAATTTCTTATTTGAAATATTGATTTTTTTTTTTTTTTTTTTCTTATACTTGTCTAATATTGTGGTATTATCTCTTTCAGATGAACCCATTCCTAAATGGAACGTCACTTCACTTTCTTGTCTGTAAACGGTTAATGGCCAAATAGTAGTTTGGCTTGTTGAAAAGTTTAACAAAACCTCACAGGTTTCATAATTCTTTATATCAACATAAATTAATAACAAATTAATAACAAATTATACAACTACTATAAGTATACCCTACCTTACATAGACAGTTATGCCTACATAATATACAGTTCTATCTCAACTGATGATATTTATTATCATTGAAAAATGTAAATAGTGCAAAAAGATCTTAGCTCCAAGATTTTCATTGACACTCGTAGTTTACTAGACGAGTTGTAAGAACTACTTTTAGGATGCTTTTTTTTTTTTTCCTTTTTGGAGCTTGACAGATTTGGTCAATGTGGTTATTTACTCATCTCCGGACCTCTTTGTTTTACAGTGACCGGGAGGGGACATGTTTGATTCAGTTTTGTCGTGGCCATAGCATATAAACTCGTGGAAACGTGATACATAGTGGCCACGAGATCATTATGTTCCACGACCATGTTCCCACAAATTTATAGTGTGTCACATGAGTCCTGAAAACTCGATAGTCTCGATAGCTGTCAGGTGACTGGATGCAGTATAGGTCATAAACCCCGCCCTCTCCATGTATTCTGATGGGACTTGAGACAAACTAAACAATCAAATTACACTTCAAATAATTTTTTCCCAAAGAAGGTTTCTGTCATTGAAAACTGTTTTTATCACAGTGTTCATTCTTTAAATAAGTTTAGTTTTAGTTAGTTATTTGATGCTATAAAAATGGGGGTGTGAGGTTATGATTGACAGCTTCTCTGAGCGAAGTAGTCACTGAGGCACTAACTGACATTTTTTGTGAACTTCAGGGGGAGATTGGAGCTTTAACTTTTAGGGCTGGGACGGTTACCGCATTACCGCAATACCGTGGTCACGTGACGCCTACCGCGGGTCTGAGATCGTGACACATCACCGCAAAAAAAACAAAAAACATTGGCCTGCACATGTGTGCATGTTGTGTCTAATTCCATGGATTCATTGATTCTAATGTCATGGATTGTGTTTAATGACGTGTGTCTTATATGGATTCAAGGTTTTCTAAACAAAACTTTGTCAAAAGATGGAGCAAATCCACATTTACATTTATGCATTTGGCAGACGCTTTTATCCAAAGCGACTTACAGTGCACTTATTACAGGGACAATCCCCCTGGAGCAACGTGGAGTAAAGTGCCTTGCTCAAGGACACACTGGTGGTGACCGCTGGGATTGAACCAGCAACCTTCTGCATATCAGTTCAGTGGTTTAACCCACTGGACCACCATCTCCACCAAATCCGACCTTTCGCGAGTTGGGGAGTGCAATGTTCCATTATAACATTCCATTTGTATTGACTACAGGCCTATATGTGAGTACCTGTGTAATATCTTGTAGCCTATAATTTGAATTTCATTTTACTAAAGCATAAAATACAGGCGCATAAGCAGGACCTCAGTTTTTAATTGCACGTGCTTAACACAATTCTCTCGCGTGGTTGCGCAGCCGACAATAGTGGGTAGGTAGATAGAAGTCATGAAAGCAGAAAAAGAACGCACTGCCCGGGCCATGGGTTTGTGTCGAACGCTGGTGACCCATTCTCCCATAGCTGGCAAAAAAACAACGGCTTCAGAAAGAACAAACTGAGCTGGACCTACCTCAGCACTCCTTAGTGGGCTACTGGTAAGTTTTAACTCTCTTCCAACTCTTTTTGGGAAATTTCATTCAATATAATCAATAAATCTATTGTAGGCAATTAAATTTAAGTAGGCTATGTGATTCTGAAATTCCAATTTCATTAAAAGGCTATCAAAAAAGATATCCATCTGGCAGGCTTACAATCACAGTAATGACACTTTGTTAAATTAAATAGCCTTTGTTAAAAATTTGAACCACTGAGACAAAAGCACACACAAGATATATAAATTAATATAAATATGTAAAAATATGTAATATAAATAATAAGTAGGTAATATGTTATAATAATAAGTTAGACAAAAGCGCACACAAGATAGACATATAGGCCTATATATAAATATGTAAAAATATGTAATATAAATAACATATATATATATATATATAAATAAAATATACAATCACGGTAGAATGAGCAGCGACTATTTGTTAAATTAAAGTCTTCATTAAATAGCCTTGAACCACTGAGACAAAAGCACACACCACACGAGATATGTAA
The DNA here is from genome assembly GCA_023566225.1 of Romanogobio albipinnatus. Lineage (NCBI taxonomy): Eukaryota > Metazoa > Chordata > Actinopteri > Cypriniformes > Gobionidae > Romanogobio > Romanogobio albipinnatus. Next base: position 25,237,283 of record CM042251.1, read on the forward strand.
ATTAATAGCCTATAAATATGTTAATGTTATAAAATATCAAAAATTAAAATAAATAATATTCATATTAGGCTATATAATATATTATATATAAAAGTAGCATAATATCACGGTAGTGTGAGCAGCGAGTGATGATACTTTGTTAAATTAAATAGCCTTGAGCCTTCGTTAAATAGTCTTCATTAACCACTGAGACAAAAGCGCACACGAGATGTAAATTGTAAATGTAAATTAATAGCCTGAATATGTAAAAATATGTAGGCTAATATAAAAATATAAATACTATAAATATTAATGGTGGGCATAGATTCGTTTTTTTATCTAGATTAATCTCACTGTAATCTTGGAATTAATCTAGATTAAAATGGCTCATTTGAATTCTGCCGAAGGCATTCAGAATATGTGTGCTCGCAAGTGATCGTTTGTCTTTTTGTAGATTGAATAATAAATAACTTCTGTCCCTTTAAGACCTGACACACGCATGGATCCAGGGCCGGCCCAAACCCTTATGGGGCCCTAAGCAGAATTTTATTTGGGGGCCCCTCTGTGCCACCAATACGATTGACTATTGTTAAATCTTGATAATTCACACACCCAGTATCAATGTTAGAAGTTGTCGCTGTGTTGCTTACATCATGTCTGCCTGTCATGTTTTTACCCTTACACAGTTTTTAATTGTGACAGTAGCAAACCCACAGGTGTGGTCAGATGTTAATATTCAAAGCCTTACAGTACTACAGCTCTTTTCTTTTTTTTTAAGTAGCCTAGTCTCTTATGCTGAATATGCTCACTTTTCCCCAGGATTCTTTGATGAATAGAAGGTTAAAAAGGACAGCATTTCTCTTAAATAGAAAGCTTTCAAAGAATCCTTGTATCCTTGAATCCTATTGTAATATAAAAACTGATAATCATAAATGTGTCTTGAGCATCAAATCCTCATATGAGAATGATTTGTGATCATTGATGATGATAAATTCAGCTTTTATCACAGGCAGGGCTCTGAACCGGTTCAAGGAACGAAAACGAAAACCGGAAACGAACGAAATTTTAAGAGGAACAAAAACGGAAACGAAATCAAAATCAATTTGAATAGTTCTGAACAGAAACGTTAATTTGAAATGACCATTAACCGGTTAATAACGTTATTTTATCGTTCTCTTTAATATTTTAATTTGGCAGTGACCAATCATGAAATGAGTAGTACAGCATGTGACGTTGACGGATCAAGCGTGAGTGAAATGCCCGCGCACCATCATCTACCGGTAACGCAAGTCAGTGTGAGCGCGCATTTTCATGCCTCAAGTACATTTCTTTCCACGCTGAGGTCTACAATGAATGTGCAGGTATTGGAGGACATTCTTTTCGAACGTTTAAATAAGCAGTACGGACTTTAAGCTCAAATAGACTGATTTAGGATAGTTTATGGATTCCGTTTAAGCCTATCCAAGTAGGCTATAGCATCTATCAAACATTTTTCCTATAGTCTTTCAGATTGCCAATACAGGACAGGTCAATGTTTTCTATATAGACGGTTGATGCTTCGTATTAAATGGTATGTTATATTGCATTAAATGCAAGCTTTATTAGCTGACTGAATTTGATTATGTGATGCAAGAACGTGTTGCGCAGTGTTTGCTTTGAAATTAGCAGTTGACGGTGCATTAAAAGAGCAATGGTTATCCAGTTTATTTATTCTTTATTCATGCATTTTTTAAAACAAGTCGTGTTGAAAAAAAGTTATGTACAAAGAATGTTATCACTCTTCTGAAAATAATTCGGCATTAGAGGCCACTTTCGATTGTCTAACGCTCCATTAAAACAGGTCCGCTGTTTATGCCTTGTAATTAATGCATGTATTTCTGGTTTTAAAAATGTTATTAAATAAATATTCAAGTTTAATTACCATGTGTTATATTATTATTGAGTGAAAATAAGTCTATTAATACATATTTGTTTAAAATGTATACATATTTGTTTAAAGTATAGGCTTAATTAAATAACGTTATTAACTGGTATTTTTTCATATCAAACCGTTTTCGGAACAGTAATGTTTATTGAGGAACGCAAAAACCGAAACGCTATAATATCGATTCTGCTCGGAGTGAACCGATTGATATTTTTTTCCGTTTTTAAGCCCTGATCACAGGAATACATTACACTTTACTATATATTCACATAGAAAACAGCTGTTTTACATTATAATAATATTTCACAATATTACTGTTTTTTGGTCAAATGAATGCAGCCTTGATTAGCAGAAGAGACTTCTTTTAAAAACAAGAAATGTTGATTTCTTTCAAACATTAAACAGAGCTTTTATTTTGGCGGAAATAAAATGGTGTAGAAAGATCCTTTTTATTTTCTAAATAAAAACATCCAAAATGTAGGCTACACAACTTATAATTCCAAGGAGACGATATAGCACTTGCAGAAAAACATCTACTGAGAAACTGGAAGCTATGCTGTAGCTACTCCAAGACATGCGTTCAGAACGTCAGAGATATTCGCACTAGGGGTGTAACGATACACTCGTGCCACGATTCGATATGTATCTCGATACTGAACTTGTGATATGATATGTATCCCGATATGTAGCCAAAATCAAGAGTGTTTTTTTCATTTTGTACTTTTTTATTATTGTTAAAATAATATTATTATTAGTGTAACCAATTATTATCAGGACCCAACAAATATTTCCCCATTGCATTATTATACATTATATTCAACATTATATATAGTTGTTTAAAGGTCCCGTTCTTCGTGTGTTTTTGAAGCTTTGATTGTGTTTACAGTGTGCAATATAACATGTGTTCATGTTTCGCGTGTAAAAAAACAGTATTTTTCACACAATTGACTTATCTGTATACCGCTGTTTTCACTCTCCTGAAAACGGGCTGACGAGTTCCTTGTTCTATGAAGTCCCTCCTTCAGAAATACGGAACGAGTTCTGATTGTGCCAGCGGTTCCTGTGTTGTGATTCGACAGCAGCTTAGCGCAAGTTGTACGGAAAGGTCACGCCTCTTAACGGGAGATGTATGTGGCTATGCGCTCAATGATCTCTACAGCGTCCCTGGGAAAGCCAAACAAAGGTGATTTGACTCCGGGATGAAAATAACAGCGTCTCGACGACATGGCAACAAACACACTCAAATGCAACAATTCCTTTTCTCCACGCAATAACGTCCTCTTCTCCACGTGGGACAGCAACAAGACCACGCCCCCTTTTTTCGCGTATTCTTGAGGGCGGAGGTTAGTCTGTTCTACTGTTCTACTGACGTCATTTATGAAGGAAGTACCAGGATGTAGTCCAAGCCGGCCATTCGCTGTAGGCTTTGAAAGGGAACTTCTGTTAAATAAAATATCTCGCTTGGCATTGAACTTTGAGCTTTATAATTTTACAGGTATTATTTATGCTCTAACAGCAACATTACTCACTAACTAAAGTTTGAACAATGGGATCACAAAGAACGGGACCTTTAATGTAATAATGTCACTGAATCTAATCACTAATTAGTCACAAAACTTTCAATGCAGGAAGCATCTCTCCCGGTGCTCGCTATGTCCTGCCTCTCCCGCTTTTAATGCACTATACATATAGAATAAACCATCTAAAATGCTTTGAATAATCATGCTAGTAAAACTAAATGTGATCTGGTGATTTAAATGATGTTTCACTAAAGAGTGCCGCTTTAAATGGTGTTTCCGCTTTAAATAATGTTTGCGCTCTCACTTTGTAGAGTGCTGTTCCGGTGTCCTGACATTTCATCCTACCCGTCAGATTGTCCTACCAGGGCTTACTGCGCATGCCCACATCAATATTTTTTATTTTTTATTTTTACATTTTGGGTAGGTTTAGGGGTAGGTATGGATGTAGGTATGGATATTAATTCATATTAATAAAGCAAATCACATTAATATGATTCTGGTAGCACAATCGGATAGGTAGCATTTTACATCCATATTTAATATTTATTTATTTAAAGGGGTAGGGGTAGGTATGGATATTAAAAAAGCCTCAAATCAGATGAATATGATGCTGGTAGCACAATCTGACAGGCAGCATTTTTTGCTGTCGAATTGTGCTACCTACTGTTTTAATGGGCGGTAGCAAAATCTGACAAGGTAGGACAAATCGACAGAACACCGGCAGCGCGTGCACTTCAGATACTCAATGCAATCGGTCACAGTTCTCATCACAAGAAAGCGTGTCAAAATGACCACTCAAACTGTAAATGTTTAGCTCATCCAAGAATTTTAATTCTGCATTTACTCCCTCTCATGTTGTTTTCGAGTGTTACGCAATCATTTGAACGTCCGTGTTTGTTTACTACAGTCCGTGTTTACTAAATCCATCCGATTTTCTCGCACTTGGGACTGCAGTGCTGTCAGAATCAATCCGTGCATATATTAGAAAACGTAACATTTTGCAGTTTATTTAGTAATTGTTTAAGGCCATTTTGCGATTTCAATAAAGATAAAATAACATGCAGCAAAAAGTCATTTAATGTGCTCTTAAGCAGCCGCTTAGTTCGCTTATGCCTTGGGCCGGCTCTGCATGGATCTGTTCCTGTGAGCTGGTTACGACTGCGTTTACGTTAAAACCATAGGTTAAAACTCACCAAGATGGGCATTGAGACATTTTTGAGTGTATTTGACCATTAATAAGCTGGAAAAAGGAGCTCACTTTTGCACGAATTTAATGTCAGAGGCGGCTTTTAATATGGTATGTGTATGTGCGCTTCAGATGCGAGCGCGAAATCTGTGGGAATTAGTAGAATTAACGTGCAACCCAGCGCGAAATTCAGACCCGTCACACACGAGGGAAAATCCAACAGAACCCCCGTTCGCAATGTTCAGAGGATTAAACGGACTGAATGAGAGGAGGCGGGTGCGTGTCACTCGCTGTCGGTCGGAGAGGAGAGCGCAGCTTATATCGATACTGTATAAAATAAGTATCGTTTCGTTTCAGATATTTCAGTATCGATACATATCGAAATATCGATATTTTTGACAACACTAGTAGGCATACACACAGGTTCGAAGACTCGTTCTCTCACCCCCTACAGTGCAGTTCGGCTAGGTGTACATCCGCGCTAAAATATCAAGGTGAAAGTCATCATAGCTTGCGTAGTATAGACCCAGCTCCCAACCCAACTTTGAGAATAGATTAACGGCGATATTTGTTTTATCGCCCGATAAGAGTCTCGCGTTAATGCAGCACGTTAACGCCGATAACGGCCCACCACTAATAAATATAAATAATATATTATATTATTTGCGCTGGTGTGTGCGCGAAAGTCGTTAGTTGAAGTGATTGTTTGATGACGACGACTAATCTTAAAGTAAAAATATGGGAAATAAATAAACATGAACAAATAAATATTACTGATCAATACCGATAAATATAAATAGTTTGTCTGTCATGCTGTTCCATCTTCAGATCTCTTTCATGTTCTGATCTGCTCTCTCAGCAAAAAATATGAAGGCTGGGATGTAAACCATAGCCTAGTCTACTATATTTAGTTTTGCCAGCACTTTTCTTTCCAGATATCATTCCACTTCTGTTCTAATTGTTCCTGTTCTAAACGTGAAAAAATAAATGTAAAATAAACATGTTCCTTATTATGTTCAATTGCCTGCGCTGGTGCGTGCGTGTGCTAGCCTGACAAGCCAGACCTACATCAAGATGTTGGGTCTGGAAACTCACCATTGACAGGGCTCAATCCGAGGGGCGGGATAAACGGTTGTCTTTCAAATTCCCTCTGCAGGCAATTGGATAGCACCATGAGCATCACAACCAACCAGAGCAAAGAAGAAGGTGAAGCCGAGTTAACGTTAGTTGATAGACTTTCACCATATCCGGTCGGCAAAACTTCAAACACATCTTCTTTTCTTAAAAATGACTTCAGTGCCATTCTTTGTTCTTTTCTCAAATAAAAGCTTAACTCCAAGTCTTCCAGAGTCGTGGCCAAAGCCGATTCAAAAGACTGCTGTTCAACAGCTTCTTTGTTTACGAGTAGCACGCAGAACCTCCGCAACTCTGCCGTGACATACCTATGTTAAGCCCGCCCACCGACTCTACACACGCTGTGATTGGCCTGACCAGAGTTTGGTTTTTCCAGCCCTCATGTCTACCGAGAGTTGCTAGACTACACTTGCGGCAAAATAAATTTTCTGCCGCTAGGGTGCGTCTAGATTTCTAGGCTATGCGTGTGCGGCTGTGCGCGAAAGTCGAGCGGGAGCCATTTAAAGCGGTATCTTGCTTTTCAACTGCGGTAAGAAAAAATCCATACCGTCCCAGCCCTATTAACTTTAATCTCTACATTTTCATAACTGTTTATTTCACAAAAAGATGTTAATTAGGCTGTAGTGTGGACTTTGATTTCGCGGCTCAACTTTGCGCTCACTATTGCGCAGACCCCCGGCTCTTATTGGACAAGGTCATACTCTCTTTACGTAGGCAGTTTACCCCGTTGCTTGGTAACGACGGCACAATTGCATTGCATTGCTATGCCACCCTGTTATACTGTACGCAAACACAAAGCAATCACAACCCAGACTATATTAAATATGGAATTACTGCGTCGGACGAAAAACCACAGTGTGTTGAGTGTGGTGAGGTCTTGGCAAAGGAGTCCATGAAGCCATCAAAACGGAACGTTACCTAAAGACTAAACATCCAACATGTGTGGGTAAACCTGTGGTGCAAAAAGCACCCTGGAGGCAAGTTATCTGGCAGCTGGCCACATTGCACATGCTAAGAATTTGTTTAATATTGGTGAAGAGCTAGTCCCATGTGCAGTTGGCATGTGCCATGAGGTACTAGGGGAAAGTGCTGCAAAAATAAAAGAAATCCAACTCTCCAACGGCACTGTCTCCATGCGAATTATAGACATGAGCAATGATATTGAAACCTGAGGTGACATGGATTCACTACTTTGTACACCGTTAAATCCTTGCAGCCAAATAAATGTCAGTGCCTTTAAATGTGAGGTGATTGACATTGCAGTCAAAACAATTTATCTAGTGAAGAACAGTGCTCTCAGTTCCCGCTTGTTTTCAATTTTGTGCGACAAGCTGGAATCAGACCACCGCCAGCAGGCCTTTTTCACAGAACTTAGAACGCACTCCTGTTCAGCGCTGTTGTCGAAAGCGACTTCCGGTCGAAACAACAATGGCTGAAGCAACATTGAAGTGTCACTTTAGCGTCCCTCATTGCACAAATAACAAGCAGCGACAGCCATATTTAAGCTTTCATGCATTTCCAAGCGACGGTTATCTGAGAAAGAAGTGGGTGTATGCTATTCGACGTGAAGAAGGCCTAACGTTTACGATCCTTAGAGGTAGCACATTTGTTTGTAGCTGACACTTCACTGACGCTGATTACACTGCCGCTACTGGTCGTAAGTGCCTCAAAAAAAGGGGCCATCCCATCCCGATTTATTTGGAACAACTGGGGAGAAACTTCACGAGAGTCGGTTTCATGACTATGCAGTCACTCCTCTTCCAGGTATGTTTATGCATTCATGAAAACACATTTCCCTTATACTTTATTAAATATATTATTGAAGCCTTTATTACATTTATGTCCACTTTCATGTCTGAAGAGGTCTTCCAAGCATTCTGGAAGGTGATTGGAACCCTCTGCGTCCAGCCTCGTTTACTGGTCTAAGGCCCAGAAGAAACGAAAGGCAACTGTAAATTTTGTTAGAATGCCAATTGGTTATTTGGTCATTTATATTTAATACTTAAACACACATTTAATTATTCTGTTTAACCCCTTTGATGAAATTATACCCGTTCATAATCTACTAGAGACTAGAGTTAATAATTCCAGAGTAAGTCTGAATAGATTAGAATGTAACAATTTATTAACAGTCAGGTAAATGTGCAAGGCCAATTACATAATCAATTCAAAGATGATCCATACATAACTTCAAATACTCTGAAGTAAAGAGTGAAAGATGCATACCTGACTTCTGAATATTACATCCAGACGCGCAGCGTTACGGGCTGAACTTGTTACAGTATCGCACCCTGAACCTTTTGTCACACCTGTTTATATGCTCAGACCAAGACAGAACTCTCTTTCAAATGGAAACACGTGTTGACAATGGGAATTTATATTTAATCACTATCCCATATGACCTGTATTGACAAAAGACCAAATGGTTGAAGCCACACCCACCATAATAAGCCACATTTCTGTCATTCTTAAAACCTTTATTATCTTCTTGTTTACTTCTGTGGGGATGAGAGCTTTGTACCAGTCGCACTGAGACATTTCAAATGATATCAAACACGTATAATACTGTATAGTGAGAATTGACATTACCTCAAATTCACCGAAAATCTAAATGGTTTAATCTCAGCATGAGAGGGAGTAGAAGTTTGGGGAAGTGGGGTCAGCAGAGAAAGATGTAGATTGGGTGGTACTGAGGTGAGACTTGTGTCTCGAATGGTGTGTAAGAAACAGTTCAGATGTTAATTTCCAGAAAACGATGCTCAGCACCATTTGGTTCGCGCAGTTACGCCACTCTGCCATTGGTTCATGCAATTCCAAAGGCCAGCCAATAGCATGCGAGAGCCCTCTTCACTGCTATGGCTCTGCAGTAGCACTCCGTGATTTTATAAGCTTTCAGTGAAATCGGGGAACGTCTCGGTTACGGATGTAACCCTCGTTCCCTGAGGAGGGAACGGAGACGTACGTTAGTGACTAACAAATGGGGGTTTCGCCTAGAAGCCTATCATCTTCGAGCATATAGAAAACGCCCAATGGCGTGCCAATGCCATGGGGCATGCGAAATTTGCATACGTAACTCCGCCTCACCGCGTGAGTATATAAGGAAGTACGTGGCAATACAGCATTATGTTACCTGCTTGAGGAGCCAAGACTGAACTCCTGTGTTCCAGGTAGCACAGCTGAAGTGGCAACGGAACGTACGTCTCCATTCCCTCCTCAGGGAACGAGGGTTACATCCGTAACCGAGACGTTCCCTTTCGTTCAGTCACTACGACGTACATTAGTGACTAACGAATGGGGGTTCAATAAAATCCCGCCACTTCAGCCGTCTTCCAGTGCCCTGCGTAAGTGTGAGTTCCCTGTCGTAAGACTAATACGGACGAAGGACTCACGCTTAACACAGGAATACCAAGGTACACTGGGAAGCATATCCCAGTGAAGGAATGCCAAGATGCCTGCCCGCAGGGAGGACTTAAGAGTACACATATGACCCACTAAGGGCTGCATATGGGAAAACTCTAGGGTACCAGCCGCAGGTGGAATTTTTAACCCTAGGGGTGGCAGGGGCTTGCCAAGGGAAAGACACCTGCTCGCAAGGGAGGCTAACGGTGGAAATACTCGTGTGGGGGTCGCCGGAGGGGAACCATGCACACGGGGCACCTGGCCGGACACAAAGGTCTGGGCTCGTAAGAGGGCAGACACACAGGTATCGGCGTAAGCGGTGCTGGAGGAACTCAGGGCTCTCGGGGAAACTCACCTGAGGAAAATATCGCACGTATACAGTCCGTGGAGTGGAATGGCGAGCAAGCGATGACACCTGAGCCTGGCCCATTACCGGCCCCTCTGGGGGGCGAGTACATAGCTGGACACTTACCTTCTTGTCCCCCAAGAGATCGTGGTAGGCAGATAGAGCGGCCACATAAACTTTAAGGGTGGAGGGAGACAGCCTACGCTCCACCCCCTCTTGGAGGAACGAAAGCACGGACCCGATCGGGCATTTCCAGGGGTCTTCTTGGCGAGAAGAGCACCAGGTGACGAAGACGTTCCACTTCAACGCATAGGCATGCCGAGTGGACTCTGCCCTAGCGGAAGTGATGGTGGCGACCACCGGGGATGGTAGGCCACTCAAACCTGCCGCGTCCCATCCAGGAGCCACACGTGGAGGTTCCAAAGATCGGGACGCGGGTGCCATAGGGTGCCCCGTCTCTGAGTGAGGAGGTCCGGTCTAATTCTCCCGGGAGTGGCTGAAGCCGTGAGAGCTCGTCGGCTGCACGGTTCAGGGCTCCCGGAATATGGACAGCACGAAGGGACCTCAGGGGCTTCTGACTCCATAAAACGAGGTGGCGGGCGAGTTGAGACATACGGCGGGAGTGTAGACCGCCCTGGTGGTCTCTGCTGACTTGCCTCCGTCAAATCGAGAGCAAGATGTCCATACCGAAAAAAGAGATCCTCTGCGCTGGGCAGAGTTTGCTCTTTTCCCAGTTGACCCGAAGGCCCGGACGGGCTAGGTGATGGAGCACCCGATCTCTGTGTCCGCAAACCTGCTCCCGAGAGTGGCCCAGTATGAGCCAGTCGTCGAGGTAATTCAGGATGCGGACCCCGTGCTGCCGAAGGGGCGCAAGGGCGGCCTCGGCAATCTTCGTAAAGATGCGAGGGGACAGAGACAGCCCGAATGGGAGGACCGCGTACTGATATGCCCGCCCCTCGAAAGCAAACCGTAGGAACGGTCTGTGTCGAGGAAGGATGGAGACATGGAAGTAGGCGTCCTTCAGGTCGATCGCTGCAAACCAATCGTCCGGACGAACGCATTCGAAAAGGCGTTTCGCAGTCAACATCTTGAACGGAAGCCTGTGTAGGGTTCGGTTCAAGATGTGAAGGTCCAGGATTGGCCGTAACCCACCGGTTTTCTTGGGTACAATGAAGTAGGGGCTGTAGAACCCCGACTTCATTGCGGCTGGAGGGACAGGCTCGATCGCACCCTTCGCCAGCAGGGTGGCAATCTCCGCACGCATGACGGGGGCGTTAGCTTCGATCTCGGTATAGCGGACACCCCTGAAACGGGGAGGAGCCTGCGCGAACTGAATCGAGTAGCCGAGCCTGATGGTCCGCGCGACAGCCCCGGAAGCTGTAGCCATGCTTCCAGAGACTGCACCAACGGGGTCATGCGGAGCACAGACGTACCCAGGGTGGGGCAGCGAGGCAGCGTTACCGGCCCGGACAAGGGAGGCTGTTGGGCGTCCCGGTGTGGGGGCACGGTTAACTGCTGCGTCCCGACAGAGGAGACCAGGGAAGGACACACGTTCCACTGGGGTCTGCTCTGAGGGGAGGCTGGCGACAGAGAGGGATGCGAGTGACGGGACCCGAGGGTGGCGCGCACCGTCATCACTGATCTCTGGGTGCTCAGGGATGGGATTGTCAGTTCTTTCTTTAACCACATTAGGGTTCTGCTGACCTGGGGGCCAGCAGCTGAACAAAAGATTCTCCCCCGGCCCTCCACCGGGGGAAGGAACCCTGCTGCTGTCTCCCGGAAAGAACTGCCCATCCCTGAGCTGTCCGTGTCAGGAGCACCGCTTAGCCTGGCGTTTCTTCGCGGGCTGCAACGGACGGGGACGGCTTCCTGCGGCTACCTCTGCGCGGCCCGGGTGGAGGCTGCTGCTTGGGTGGCGCAAAGGTTGAGGGAACCGCAGGAGGGCGTCCTTGGCGGCAAGCAGGCTGAGGCAACTGCGCGGGCGACTGGGTGGAGGCAGCAGCGGACCGCCGGGGCAGTATATGTTTGATGGCCTCAGTCTGCTTCTGAGCGGCCAACAGTTCTCGACCGCCCCGCCGAATAGCCCACCCTGGGATATGGGGGCGTCGAGGAAACGTGTCCGCTCGGCGTCCCGCATATCGGCCAGGGTGAGCCATAGGTGTCGCTCCTGGACCACATTTGTGGACATCACCTGACCCAGGGAGCGCGCGGTCACCTTCGTCGCCCGGAGAGCGAGGTCGGTGGCGGCACGCAACTCATTGCTGAGTCCTGGATCAGCTCCACCCTCGTGCATGTCGCACAGCAACTTGGCCTGGTAGGCCTGAAGAGTTGCCATGGCATACAGTGAAGCAGCAGCCTGCCCCGTAGCTCTATAGGTCTTCGCCACCAGAGACGACGAAAACCTACAGGCCTTGGAGGGGTGCTTAGGATCGCCGCGCCAGGTCGAAGCACTCTGCGAACACAGTTGCATCGCAACAGAGCGTTCGACCGGGGGGACCCCAGTGTACCCTTTAGCCACTGCTCCATCAAGGGTGGAGAAGGCGGAAGAGCTCGCCAAACGGTCACGGGAAGACAACGGATTCTTCCAGGACCGCGCGATCTCTTCATGCACCTCGGGAAAGAAAGGAATTGGAGGAGAGGCCGGACAGGTGTCCGGACGCTCCCCCAAAAACCAATCATCCAACCGCGAACGCTCAGGTCGGGGCGGAGGGTTCCACTCCAACCCAAGCACAGCGGCGGCCCGAGATAACATGGCTGTCAATTCCGGGTCCGACTCGGGCAATGCTACAACGCCCGAAGGCGGCAGCACAGCCGAATCATCATCCTCGGACGACTCCAGCCCACCTTGTGATGCGGCGATGGACATTTCCTCGTCCTCCGCCGCGCCAAACGCCACAGTCGGGACAGCAGGAGCCGGCCCCGATGTAGACGCTTGAACGCGGAGCGGGTCAGGTGCTTGAGAGGGGGGTGTGGGCCGAGGCATGAGCGTCGGCGCATCATTCCACACCATCACCCTCAGATCACCCTGGCCACCAGCCAAAGTGCAGCCTCGCTTGGAGACCGCAGATTGGGGTGTGGCAGAGGGGACTCTCGCTCCGGCATCAGCACGAAGCTCACAGAGTCTCGATCGTAACACCGAGATGACCATGTTCCCAAAGTGGGAACATGAGTCATCCACGAGCGCTGCCTGAGCGTGCTGAAAGCCCAAACACGTCACACAGCGCTCGTGCCCATCAGAAGACACGAGAAATCCACCGCACCCAGAAGTGCACGGACGAGACATCCTGAAAAGGACGCGTCACGTGCAAGCTCTTTTTGTGAGAGGAAGCTTCGCGGCCGATGCCGAAGCGCCCAGGGAAACACACACCAGCTGTCAGACGGACCACTGCGCAGATCAGCAGGCAGGAAGTATGTGATAACTGGAACGCGCCGTAACACCAACACCGACCGAAAAGCTGCTCGTCTCGAAGAAGCTGACGAATCTCAGAAGGCTGTAGGAGTGAAGAGAGGTACTCTTGGCTCCGAAAGCAGAAACATAATGCTGTATTGCCATGTACTTCCTTATATACTCACGCGGTGAGGCGGAGTTACGTATGGAAATTTCGCATGCCCCATGGCATTGGCACGCCATTGGGCGTTTTCTATATGCTCGAAGATGATAGGCTTCTAGGCGAAACCCCCATTCGTTAGTCACTAACGTACGTCGTAGTGACTGAACGAAAGGGAACAGGAGTTAACCCCTAGCGTCTTCAACGCAGTACAACTGACCGATCGAAAGGGAACGAAGACGCGGCTGTTTTCAAGTGTAAGTACAAGTACTCATTCCTTGTGGTTATTATATTTGTTTAACATCATATAAGTAAATGGTTGACTTGTTAAAAGTTTAAACAATGCAAATTGAGGGTTCCATTTTGTGAATAGCAGTAAAAAAGACATTTTATCGTTATTATTACTGAGCAGCCTATGTCAATCAGCTTGCTTACACTGTTAGCTTCATACTTCTTTATACTAAGACGTTCGTTGTTAAGCTGTTTAATTAGATATGAATATTCAGTAACTTAAAACGATTCTCATTTACCAGTGTTGATATTTTGAAATATTGAAACATTTGAAATGTTGGCTAACAGTTACAGAGCAAGTTACTGTTAAACGGTACACCTCAACTTGTCCATGTAACATTTATAGATTGACCATGGTTCATCAATGTTACATTCTTTTATTTTATCTGTTTTGATTTTACAGGAGCTGATGAACACACCCGTGTTCTTATCCAGTGGAGATTGGCTAATGAAACCCTCTTCACTGGAAAACGCAATGCTGCCATCAAAGGTTTTGAGTATACAAGACAAATTAAATACAATTAAATTTTATTCAAGTGCTGTAGACAATGGACTCTTTTTATGCTTGATTTCTGTGCATTGCAGAGTTTTTATCACAGAGCAGAGGCTAGAGGGCAAAATGTCTGCTGCTCAGATTTAAAAAAAAAAATGGGAGAACAAAAAATACAAAGTAAGATTTTTTGAGAGGGGAAAAATATCTTCAACTTCTAGAAATAATTGCAAAAAAGTAATATAAATAAAGAAAACATATGTTACACACTCTCTTTCCATTTATTTATGATAGTAAGTTCATTGTCATGCAGTTTTAGCAAGTTTAATTACAAAACACTTACCCCCGGTTTCACAGACAACGCTTAAGCTAGTCCTAGACTAAAATGCATGTTTGTGCTGTTTTAACTGAAAGAGTCTTGCACTGACAAATCTTAAAATATGTCAGTGGCATTGTTTTGTCTCAAGATGCACACCAGTAATGTTTTTTTCTTGGGCACGTTTATAAAAGTTACTTATATGTCCTAATTGAACTAAGGCCTAATCCTGGCTTAGTCTAAGCCCTGTCTGTGAAACCGGGCCTTAATTCCCAGGAATTTACAGTAGCTAGATTCAGTTGTAAAGTGCTTAATATGTGGAGTAACTAATATTTTAAAGTGTGTTGTGTGCACTTATTTTGTAGCAAATTCCAGATGGTTTCTGAAACAAGTACATTGCAGGTACATCTGAAAAATATGCCTGATTACTGTAGTGCTGCACTGTAGAGAATTACCCACACAGTCCAGACACCTTTAAAATGCATTTGCTTTATTTTTGTGTATTTAATTTCTAAATGGATAGAGAAAACAAAACTTAAAACAAAAAATCCAGATAACTTTGGCAAAAAATAGTATAATAGAGCTTAAAGCACCACCAAAAGGAAAAATATTAAAGGAACACGCTGACTGTTTGGGACTTTAGCTTATTCACCAGAGTTAGATAAGTCCATGCATACCATTGTAATCTCTGTGCATGCCATAACTCTGTCTGACGCATCCAGTGCTTTAAGTGGAAAAAATAAAGTGCCGGTACTCACCAGAGGGGGCGGGGCTTTGTTGGGGGCGTGGTTATGGGGGGATTTTTTAGTCAATAATTCAAGAAGGTCCGTATTTTAAAGCTCTTTCTAACTTGTTCTCAGCCTTAGAACTTACATATAGTTCTTGTAATTGTGTAAATATATAATTTGTTACAATAAGGGTTTATTTACAAAGCAAGACCATTGACGGCACCTAATTAGGCTACCATGCAGGCCAATGTTCACTTTTTTCTTTCTTTTTTCTAATCAAATAGCAACACAGTTAGAAACTATAGCTGGGTCATTCCTGGTATGCGGTAACATTTTGGCTTCATAAATGTTTGAAAAAAAAGTACATGATTTTCATGCTTTTAGCATTCTACCAAAATGGTGACATGTTTAACTAGTCGGAATACATATTGGTCAAGCTCAGGGACTAAAAAAATAATAATTATGGGTAGATTAATTGTTCAGACACGGGCCGTGAAGGTGTTCCACCCTGTTAGGGACATATACATAGTTATCACAAAATGTTAATAATGTAAAAGTTAAACAATAAGTTTTTCTTGGATAGTATATGTCCCTTATGCCATCATGGTATTTTTTTTAAATTCTTGAAACAATAACAAAACTATTATTGATTAATAAAATGTCTTGATTATTAAGAACAGGTACTTTTTGTACCCATTTTTGCCAACAGGATGGTAAATAATAAAAAATGTGTTCAAAAACATATATTGTATAGGCTGTTAATGATCCTCACCTCCCAAAATGAAACATAAGTATGCAAAACATTTAACGTTGCTGTCAAATTATTATTTAAAAAAGACTTGCCTAACAGGGTGGAAGACCATAACAGTGGATGAGTTTTCCCTCATTGTCCTGCATGATTTGCCACTGCACCTATATAACATGGTTTTATATATAATATTTATATATGCATATATGTGTTTATAGAATTTGCAATATACACAAAATACGATTTATTCTATTAGAATTTCCACCCTGTTAAGTTAATAGATCTAACAGGGCGGAATCAACAGGGTGGAAAATTTTAAGATAAGTTAGCCGTAGCTCTTTGAGGGATCAACGTTTAGCTAACTAACCTTTTACAGATAAACAGAACTTTTATAACTATGTCAGATATGTTTTAACATTTTTTTGACCGGACAAACATTCTTCATAACAGAGCCTAACAGGGTGGAACTTTAAGAGTGGGACAAGCAGGATAACATTTCAAAAACTACAAAAAAAGGTAGAGGTGAGAGTTGAAGCTTACTTAATTTTGTATGGTTGAATTCCAGCAGGAAAAACTAATTATGTAATTTCCTGAAAATTGTCTCAATGAAATTGTGGTCTTTTTTGGAAGTCGAGAAATACATACTAACAGGGTGGAAGATGACTTCAGGGACACAGTAAATGAAGACAATTGTAAAAAATAAAAATAACTATAGTTTCACATGATTTATATGTATAACTAGAGGTAGTTTAGCCTATTCTATAACATAATCTAAAAATATTTTGAGTATTTCATCATTTCATGGTTTATAGTTGTTGTGTAGTTGTATAGGCTAGTTGATTACTTTGCACTGAGGACATGATAAAATTGAATGCATATATCAATAAAAAGGTGTGCAAAATACAAAATAGTATTTTTAATACCTATTATATCTGTTTAAGTGATAAAGAAGACCTACATTTATAATTTAAGCCTTTTCTTATGTGACTCATTTTATAGAAAATATGAGTAAGTAAATCATAAAGACAGAAAAGTCACTGTATAACAGGAACGACCCAGCTACAACATGCGGCTGTTGTCATCGGTAGAAGTGGTGCCACTCTCGTCCTCGTCCGCGGCACAAGTGCTTTGTATTTTTACCATAGATTTTAAACGAGCAGATATGGTTGCGCATTTCCAACCCAGTCTCACGTGGCGTTTCACACACCCTCTCCGGACCACTTTTACCCCTTTTCCACCAAGGCAGTGCTAGAGCTAGATCGGAGCCAGAGCTAGTCCCAGTTCATAGTTGGTTCATCTGAGGAGCCTGCTAAGAACCGTTTGCGTTTCCACAGGCTAGTAGAGCCACAACAGAGCCAGGTCTTACGTCACTGTATACGTCTCATCTTTCTCAGCAACGCTAGCGGGAAACACACACACACACACACCAGGCTTGTTTGAGATGCATCGGCGCTGCGCAGACCGATCCACGTATAATATTTAAAAAAACCGCATGAGTGAATCAAAAGCATAAGGAGTCGTGTGCTCTCGCTGGACTCGTTTTCATACGACGATCGGTCTCTGCACAGCACCGCTGCGAACAAGCCTTCCATCAACAATGCAAACGTTGCGTTACTATTGATTCCCATGGCTTTACGATCCTACATCGGCATCAAAACACAGCAAATCCAACGCATTCGTGCAGTTCGCCGTAATTTGTATAGACGGAGATTACAAACAAGCAGCAGCTGTTAGCTCCATTAGCTGCTATTTCAACAATGGCGGATCTCAAGTCTGTGTTCGTCTTGTTGACCCCGCCCCCAGCGCCTGACGTAATCGGTTCTTACTTCTAGCCCTGTTCTAGCCCAGCAATGTTTTGGTGCTACTTAAGAACCAATTTTCCTGGCTCGGAGCTGGGGCTTTGGGTGTGGAAACACAAAGAACCGATTTGGAACTAGGCTCTGGCTCCAATCTAGCTCTGGCTCTGCTTTGGTGGAAAAGGGGTATTTGAGTTGTTGACACTGACAGCGGCAAAAGCGACGCATGCGCTTTTCACTTGTAAAACTCAAGGGTGTATGGGTAATGTAGTCTCTGCTCGCAAATGAGCGTACCGGTACGCTAAAAGCACGTTCTGGGCGCACGGAGAGGTGGCGGTACGCTCAAGAGCTATATTTGGAAGTGGCGGTACTGAGTACCGGCGCGTACCGGCCCACTTAAAGCACTGGACGCATCCCTATCTTAGCACAAAAACTGGAGGTAAATGGCTCCGGCTAGCCTATTGCCAAATAAGTGACAAAATACCAACATTTTCCTATTTACATGTTGTTATGTGTATAGTTACATCGTGTACTAAGACTGAAGGAAAATTATAAGTTGCGATTTTCTAGGCCGATATGGCTAGGAACTATACTCTCATTCCTGCGTAGTAATCAGAGAACTTTGTGTCGTACCATGGGTGCAGCGGCACAACGATATTACACAGCGCCTAACCAACGTGACGCACAGAGAGCGTGCTGGGACTATTTTCAGGCGCTGTGTAATATTATTGCTCCTGCTGCACCCCTAATACGGCAGCAAAGTTCCTTGATATCTGTCTAGAAAATCTTTTCATTTTCCGTCGGTCTTAGTACATGATGTTACATTTACTTACATTTTTTGCTCTGTTTCCCCAACATAAATTGTTTGAAACAAAGCCACAGCACTGAAACTACCTCTCTTAACACACGGCAGGTGTTTCCTCACTGCATTAATCTGCTTTTTGAGTGAATCTGTTGAATCAATGATTCAGTGACTCACTCATTAAATTATTTGTTCCTGAATGAATCAGCCATTGGAATTAATAGGCTGAATCTCAATGGCCCTGTCTCAAATCAAATCAAATCAAATCAAATCACTTTATTTGTCACTCTACATATGCACAAGTGCAACAGTAGGTGAAATTCTTAGGTGCAGTTCCGAGCAACATAGTAGTCATGACATGACATGTACAACATTTAAAGCAGCATCAGATTACACATCTGATGCGCACACAATTACTCACAGCACAGTATACACTACAATGAACAATAAATAATTTACACAATGTGAGTGTAGTTCTCACAGCTCTAAACAATATACACATACTTACAATATACATATACTTTAAACAATATACACTAAACATACACTAAACAATATACATTACGCTATAATAGTAATAATAATATACAATGTATAGTATAAAATATTATTCACAGATTGAAAAATTGAAATCCAAAGTGCAATAGATGCTGTATGATAAATAAATGTGTATATAATGTGTGTGTATCTACAGTGGGTTGTGCTGAGTGATATTCTGTCCAGTGTGTGTTATGATCCTGATGGATCAGGAGTTAAGTAGTCTAATTGCTTGTGGGAAGAAGCTGTTCTGGAGTCGGCTGGTGCGTGTTCTGATGCTGCGGTACCGTCTGCCTGATGGGAGCAGTGAGAGCAGCCCATGGTTCGGGTGGCTAGAGTCTCTGGTGATCCTCTGAGCTCTCTTCACACACCGCCTGGCGTAAATGTCCTGGAGGGAGGGAAGCTCACCTCCGATGATGCAGCTGGCCGTGCGCACTACCCTTTGCAGGGCCTTGCGGCTGCGGGCGGTACTGTTGCCGTACCAGGTGGTGATGCAGCCAGTCAGCAGACTCTCTATGGTGCAGGTGTAGAAGCGTGTGAGGATGTGGCGGTTCATTCCAAACCTCCTCAGCCGTCGCAGGAAGAAAAGGCGCTGATGAGCCTTCTTCACAACGGCCTCGGAGTGGACGGACCATGAGAGTTCCTCTGTGATGTGGACACCGAGGAACTTGAAGCTGCTGACTCTCTCCACCGGTGCTCCATCGATGGTGATGGGGCGGTGTTCTCTCTCATTCCTCCTGAAGTCGACCACCAGCTCCTTGGTCTTGCTGACGTTGAGGGAGAGGTTGTGCTCCTGACACCACCGTGTCAGAGTGTGCACCTCCTCTCTGTAGGCCGTTTCATCATTGTCGGTGATAAGACCTACCACCGTCGTATCGTCAGCAAACTTGATGATGGTGTTGGAGCTGTGGGTTGCCACACAGTCATGTGTGTACAGGGAGTACAGGAGTGGGCTGAGAACGCAGCCCTGAGCGGCTCCAGTGTTGAGAGTCAGTGATGATGAGATGTTACTGCCCATTCTGACCACCTGGCGTCTGTTTGACAGGAAGTCCAGGATCCAGCTGCATAACAGGCTGTTTAAGCCTAGAGCCCGGAGTTTCCCGTCAAGTATGGAGGGCACAATGGTGTTGAATGCTGAGCTGTAGTCCACAAACAGCATTCTCACATACGTGTTCCTCTTTTCCAGGTGGGAGAGAGCAGTGTGTATAGTGGATGAAATGGCATCATCAGTGGAGCGGTTTGTGCGGTATGCAAACTGCAGTGGGTCCAGTGAGGGGGGGAGAACAGAGCAGATGTGGTTTCTGATTATTCTTTCAAAGCATTTGCTAATGATGGGGGTCAGAGCAACAGGACGCCAGTCGTTTAAGCAGGTGGTTTTTGATTGCTTAGGTACAGGAACAATAGTGGACGTTTTAAAGCATGTGGGGACCACAGACAGGGAGAGGGACAGGTTAAAAATGTCCGTGAAGACTCCAGCCAGTTGGTGCGCGCACGCTCTGATCACACGGCCGGGAATGCCGTCTGGACCCGCGGCTTTACGGACGTTCACCCGCCGGAAGGATCGGGTTACATCCGCGACAGATACGGAGAGTGCACTAACCTCTGTATCTTCAGCCGCGAGCTCTCTCTCCGCGAGGGCGGTGTTAGTTCCCTCAAAGCGAGCATAGAAGGTGTTGAGCTCGTCCGGGAGAGAGGCAGCGGTGTTCACGGTGGAGTTTGTGTTCCCTTTATAGTCCGTGATGGTGTTAATTCCCCTCCACATGCTTCTGGAGTCGGTGGTGTTGAACTGTCCTTCAATCTTGTCCCTGTACTGCCGTTTTGCTGCTCTGATGGTTTTCCGGAGGGCATAACTTGCTTGTTTATGCTCCTCCGCGTTACCGGAGTTAAAAGTGGAGGACCGCGCATTGAGTGCCGCGCGAACATCCCCATTTAGCCACGGCTTCTGGTTAGGGTACAGCCGAATTGTTTTGGTCGGAACAACGTCATCTACGCACTTCCTGATGAAACACGTTACGCTATCAGCGTAAACCTCGATGTCGTCATCAGAGGCCGACCGGAACATCTCCCAGTCCGCGTGATCAAAACAGTCTTGTAGCATAGAATCTGATTGGTCCGACCAGCACTGGATGGTTCTGAGGGCGGGTGCTTCCTGTTTCAGTCTCTGCCTGTATGCGGGCAAAAGGAGGATGGAAGCGTGATCCGATTTGCCAAATGGTGGGCGCGGGAGGGACTTGTAACAATCCTTGAAGGGAGAGTAGCAGTGATCTAAGACGCGGTTCCCTCGCGTGTTGAAGTTAACATGTTGGTGGTATTTGGGTGCGATGCGCTTGAAGTTGGCTTTGTTAAAGTCTCCGGTCACAATAAACGCAGCGTCAGGATGCGCGGTTTCCTGCTCACTCACTGTCCTATACAGTTCCTTTAGTGCCCGGTCTGTGTCGGCTTGTGGGGGAATATACACCGCTGTGATGATGACCACGGTGAATTCCCTCGGTAGCCAGAATGGTCGGCACAGAACCGTGAGAAATTCCAGATCAGGAGAACAGAAAGACTTGATAGAATGTACGTTCCTCTGATCACACCAGGATCGGTTAATCATAAAACATACACCCCCGCCTTTGCTTTTCCCGGAGAGATCTTTTTCTCTGTCCATTCGATGCACGGAGAACCCCGTGGTTTCGATGGCAGAATCTGGAATCTCAGCGGACATCCAAGTTTCTGTGAGGCAGATAATGCAGCAGTCCCTCGTGTCTCGCTGGAAAGAGATCCGCGCTCTCAGCTCGCAGAGTTTATTGTCCAGAGACTGAACATTTGCCAGTAAAATACTGGGAAGCGGGGGTCGGTTTGCGCGGCGTCTTACTCTAATGAGTACGCCAGCTCTCTTCCCTCTTCTCCGGCCGCGTTTGCGCGGTCGGGCCGTCCAGACAAAGAGCTCCGCTGCTGTGTTTGTAAACGGCGGTTCGTCACTGAAGAATTTAAAGTCCGGTTTTCGGTGTGCGATTGCCGAACCAATGTCCAAAAGTGTCTGTCTGTCGTACGTAGTAAGGCAGACAACATCCAAGACAAAAAACACAAAAACTATAAACAGAACAAACAAAAAACTACAATGTTTCAGCAGAGCTCGCGACGTTGCGGCCATCCTCGGCGCCATCTTGACAAACATGTCTCAAATGGCACCCTAAACCCTCAGTCTTCCTCTGAGTCCGCACTTTCATGACGTAATGCCGCTTTGATTGCCGGGAAGAAGTCCGCTGCGTAACCCGCACCAGTGCGGGCTCAGCAGAAGTGCGTATCGAGGGCGCATATCGACCTCAAAGGGGGCGCTCACGAGCACCCTTCTGAGACCTATAATTACAAATAGGACACCCTGCGGTCTCGTGGACTTAACGGGCATGTGCACGCAGCGGCCATTGTAAGTCCACAAGACCGAAAGTGCACATGAAGTGTGCCATTTGGGACGGGGCCAATGACTCACTCATTAACAGTGACTTGCTGCCACCTACTGGTGGGTTTAATGTCACATTTAAAGTATCTTTTCATGTTTTAAATCATTTAAAATATCGACATTCAATGTTTCATATTTAAAACATCAAAACATTATGCATTTATAATTGCATGTTATTAATTTGTAACCTCTGAGCTGCATTAAATACATCTGGTCTGTTGTACAGGACTAGATGTAAATATCCCTTATTAAATGCATATTTGTGGCACCGATGAGACTCCGTGGGATGGCCAAATGAGTGATGGCACCCTTTGGGTTATCAAGTGGGCTCCCTCCTTCTTCGGTGTTTCACTGATGGACCCACGACACCTCCAGAGGATTCAGCAGTGAATCCCAGCGTCCCAGGTTCACTCCCTAGGTGCCATCAACTCACTGAAACTCTAAATAAATTCCACTTCTTATTCGCTGGAAATATGAATTATGTTGATATAAATTTAATTTGATTGGTAACAGCCCTATTGTGTCTTATTATTAGAATTTAATTTATTGATTAAATGTAAGAATTTGACACAAAAGATGATGCACACATATAATTAGGTTAAAAATGGCTTTATAAAATATATAATTTATAAATATTATATAAATAAAATACAATGGAAGTCAATGGGGACCATCAACTGTTTGGTTGCAGACATTCTTTAAAAAAATATTTTTTTGTGTTCAGCAGAAGAAAGAAACTCATACAAGTTTTGAACAAGTTGAGGGAGAGTAAATGATGACAGAATTTTCATTTTAGGGTGAACTACTCCTTTAAGATGGGAAAGTAACAGGGATTTTGTACAGTAACAAATGTTGTACAGCGTTTAAATATAAAGTTATATACTAACTAAAATATACACAGTTATAGACAATATACAATTATATATATATAACATATTACAGAACTTACATGATTTTGGAATTATTTTTTTATTCAAAGATCAACAGTCTGTCATTAGTCTGTAGTCTGCCACAAAAAAACATGAAAATCATGAACTCAAATGTCATTGTGAAAAGAAAAAATGACAATGACTGTTGTAAGTAACAGTGTGTAAATCAGACCTTTCTGTATAGCCTAACGCTAATAAGCTTAAACGAAAATAACGAAATAATTGAGTAGTGAAGTATTTTTTGTACACATTTCCGCGAACAATCAATCACTTCTTTACGCGTGCGAGGCTTAAAACAAAAAGTGGACAAAAATGTTGTCTTGTCTTTACTTTCATCGCTTAAGGCTGTGGCAATCCATGGATACTTCCCCACCCACTCCTCCCGGTACCTGCAGAGGCATTTTTGCTTTTTAGCAGCATGTTGGGGTTCCGGTAAACTACACCAGCCATGCCAACGGAATTAATGAAAATTAGCTTATCAATGCAGATCTAAATTCGCGCCTAGCCAGTATTTTTTTTTTACTTAGAAAAACGATGCTGCACAGGTCTTTACACTGGCCTCCAGTTACATTTAGAATAGATTTTAAAGTTTTATTACTTGTATATAAATCACTTAATGGCCTAGGACCTCAATATATCGCAGATATGCTGATAGAATACAAACCCACAGACTGATCTCATGAAATGGCGTATGTATAACACGCCAATTCGTATGCCATTTTGGCGTGCTATCAAGACGCATAATCGCTTTTTAGCGTGTTTATCAATGCCGTTTCATTCTATCCCCCTATACTGCCCCTACCCCTAAACCTACGCATCACACACACACACACACACACACACACACACACACACACACACACACACACACACACACACACACACACACTGCCCCTGCCCCTAAACCTACCCATCTCACACACACACACACACACACACACTGCCCCTACCCATCACACACACACACACACACACACACTGCCCCTGCCCCTAAACCTACCCATCACAAGAAACATTCTGAATTTGTACATTTTCAAAAAACATAATTTAGTATGTTTATAAATCCATTTACATTCACACGGAATCACACGGCGTAGACATACATGCGGAATCACACGACGTAGACATACACGCGGAATCACACGGCGTAGACATGCACACGGAGATGATGGTTCGTTTCGGCGTACATATACACGCGGAATCACATGGCGTAGACATACACGCGGATAGCTCAAAATGCGTACAGACAACACGCCATTTGGCTTTAGAAAATGGCGTGTATGTTTACGCAAAGTCATGATGTCATTTTGCAAACCCAACAGATTACTCAGATCATCAGGATCAAGTCAGTTAGAAATACCAAGGGTTCACTCAAAGCAAGGGGAGTCTGCGTTTAGCTATTATGCCAGCCGTAGCTGGAACCAGCTTCCTGAACAGATCAGATGTCCAACAGTAGCCACTTTCAAATCCAGACTCAAAACACATTTGTTTAGCTGTGCATTTACTGAATGAGCACTGTGCTTTGTCCGAACTGCTTGCATTTTATTTTATGTTTCAATTTAACCCTGTTTCATCTTTGCATCGTTTTACTCTTTTCATTCTTTTATACTGTTTTTATTTTTATTTTATTCTTATTATAACAGTTTTAATTATATTTTTATTTTTTATTATTTGTATTATTTTGTTAAGGCTGTCTGGGTGGAAGAGGTTGAGAGTCGGGAGAGCAATAAATCGAAATCCCTCCGGCGTGAGGACGATCCGTTTAGATCTGCTTTGACGGATAGATTTGTATAGCCTTGGTGGTGAGAGGAAGGACCGTGTAGATCCGCTCTGACAGTCAAACAAAGTGTTGATGGGAATATTCAGTTTTGACAATTAATATTTGACAAAATTTGATAGAGACCCCTGTGATGTTAAATTCTAACAGCTAGGGGCTGTTACCGGGATATTCCCAAGAAACACAGGACTGAGAAGTCATCCTCCATCACAGGTAAGTTGTCTTTGTATGATTTCCTGGGGTGGTAGGATTGATCCCATATAAGGTAGAGATAGCCCTGGTGGTCCAGTCCAGGAAGATTTGTCTGTAAGGGTAATGTTTAAATGCACAGTTACCTGACAAATATTTTTTGAGTACTCCCTCCAGTGCGAGGAAGACTGCTTAGATTTGCTCTGAGATAGCCATATTTTGAGATAGCCCTCCAGTTAGGCCAAGAAGATTTGTCTGTAAGGGTACTGTTTAAACGCACAGATATTTTTAATGTAAACCTGACTCTCCATTTCCTTCCACTCCAGATAGGGGTTATACTATACATATTTTATTTTTTTTATTCACTTACGAATATTTTAATTCCATTTCTGTGTAAAGCACTTTGAATTGCCACTGTGTATGAAATGTGCTATACAAATAAACTTGCCTTGCCTTGTTACATGTTACATAATACCTCAATCGGAGAAAAATACTCCTATGCTTCCGTCAGAGCTTTCGCTCAAATGCCCTGGAGATCAGCTGAATCAGTTGCGAAACCAAGACATACGCCGCACAATAAACAGTCTTTGGTGTAGAATAAAGTCTCCTGAAAACACTTTAATCATTGGCGTTTTCTATGGCCAGCATTACATTTACTATCAGGATTGGGGACTTTTCAAAAACCTGTGACACAAAGTATTAATCTATGATGTGTCCATCTGAAATTATTTCCATCTGCCAGATGAAAAAAGAAAAGGAAAAAAGCAATGGCTTAGCAAACACCACTGAAAAATGTAAAAGACGTAGTTTACAATGAGCTAAAGTGATTCCCTTTTGTTTGTTATTTTAGGTGTGGATGAACGGTGGCTAGCTGTTGTTAGTATGGTGATTGGGTATTGAATGTGTTTTGCATTCATTTCTTGCTTGATGACAGCAGTTTGGAGCATGTCTGTGACTGGCAAGGCATACAAGATGATGGTGAATTTTCAGAGTTAAAATTGCTGTTTGTTTATATTGGTTAATTTTGTTTAGTCAACAAATAAATATAAGGCGGATCTGATAATATTATGCCATGCTATATAAATATTTCAGATTAACCAGCTACAATCCTCCACAATGTTCCAAAAGCTGCCCAGAATGTTACACCAACGTACCTATGCCTGGTACAAGTGGAAGTGGGATAAGGAGAACATCCTTGACATGCTGCCAATACGGCTCAGAAAGGTTTCTAAATAATTAATAAATATGAATATAGAAATTAGCAAAAATCAGATAACACACATCTAAATTTTGCTGCTGTTCAAGCAGGTTTACTCAAACTCAAGGTTGGCTCAAACAGAGTATTTTATATATACTATATATATAAATAATTTTTTACAGTGATATGTTTTCTGTTTCAAAGGATATTATGGCAGAAATATGTTCCAACCTGATGAACAAAGACTCAATGTTTATGACGGTTAACAGAGAATTCACCGAAGCCATCTTCGCAAACAGTCCAGGCCATTGCGCATGTATGGCTCATACTCCATGATGGATCTCAGCACGAACAAAATTGTTGATATCCAGCTCGTACAGGTAAATGGATTATAAAAACCAAGTAGGCAGTATTTGCCAGGGAAACTCTTGTGATATTTTGAGAAATGCATTATATTTCAGACTTTAGAAGTCTGTATTTAAAGAAATGTTATGTCTTTTTATGATCCACAGCGCAATTAAGTGGGAAATAGTCTGGAATTTCTCGAAAATCTGGGCCTGTATTCATAAAGATTCTAAGAGTCCTCTCAGAAAACTCCTAATTTAGCTTAAAAGGTTTTACGTAGGAGTCTTAGCTTAAGAGCTATTCAGGACCGATCTGAGAGCAACTCTAAGCAAGGAAAATACAAAAACTTTTAACTTAGTGAAGAGGCGGGGCTGACCCCATTGCTACGTATGACACAGTCTTTTGAAGACTGTGATTGGTTGGTTGTCCAAAAAGAGGAAAAAAGGAGCGCTTTAATAGGGTCTATTCTAAGCCTTCACTTTGAAATTAGAAGCGTGTCCTATTTTACTGTTCTCTGTCTCTCTCTCTCTCACACACACACACATTATATATATGTATATAAATCTTTTATTATTTACCATGCTGTTAATTTCCTATAAGGTATTTGATTGGCTTAGAATTATAAAAATTGTTCCACTCTTTCCAATTGCACTGATTGCTGGCATGTCTATTTAATTGGTGGTTTGAAAGTTGGGTTTAATGCAGCAAACATGGAATCCAAAACAAGAAGGGCGAGAAAGCCCAACTGGACAGAGGAACAGTGTTTACTGTTGGCACAGTTAGTGGATGAACACAAGGACATCCTTAAAGGTAAATTCGGGCCGGGTGTCATAGCACGGGACAAGAAACAGACGTGGGAGCTTATAGCGCAAACTATTAATGGTTCATTCCCCCTGCTTGTGCACACCAGGGAAGCCTGCTATATTCATAAATGCAGTTTTTTGAGCCTGCAAGGTGGGAATGTCCAGTGGAAACGAAATGAACTGTGACACAATATGAGGTTCTGAAAGTGCTCTAATTGTTTGTGTGATCACTCTGCTTACAGAAGGTTGTGACAGACCCAAATCATCTCTGCTGCATTGTTGCATTTTACCAGTTGTCAAATATTGTAATTTAGCGATTACTTTCATTTCTGGCGCTATGGCATTCCCGCGTTGTGTCGGAGATGTTAGTGTGTCTCTAATAAGATCTGTCACAAACATGATCCCTGCACGATCTAATCTATAGCGTCTTATTAAGTCACTGTTATCCATTGTCTGCAACACATTTCTTCTCCCTCTTTGTCTTTCTGCCATTTTCTCCGCTGCTAAAGAAACTCTTAAGCCTCTTAAAAGTCCTCTTAAAGCTCCTAACAAATTTGACCTTAAGACCTCTTTTAAGGGTTAAGATGCTTTCTGAATTATTTTTTTCTTTATTAGGATTTTTTAGTTAATTTTAAGAGTTAACTCCCACATTTCTAAGAATTTTCTTAGAATTTTGTCACTAGGAGCTACTCTTTGCATTAAGATTCTTTACGAATACGGGCCCTGGTGTCAAAGTAGCTTCCCTAGTGACAGACCAACACACTCAGGTTCAAACGTTTGTCCGGGAACAGAAACCAGGCATTGACGACTTTTATGATGTATGGCATTTATTTAAAGGTAGGATCATTTAGAAAATCTAGTTTGATTATTTGTAGCACAGCTAATCCTGTGCAACATTAACACCCACTGTAGAACAAATGTATTACATCTTTTTAAACTGTTCTCAGCGCTCACAAGAAAGCGGATGCCATGTCCAAGGAGAAAGACTGCAACATGGTCAAAATGTGGCAAAAGAGCATCAATAATCACTTCTTCTGGTCAGCATCCGGTTCATCCAATGGAGAGGAAACAGTGGCAAAATGGACATCTCTTCTTAACCAAGTCCAGAATGTGCATGTCCATGAAAATCCACTCTTCCCCAAGTGCCTCCACCCTCCTTCCACTGACAAAAACAAGTATGCCACTATTCAATAGCAATTATGTTAATCCTGTAGTATACTCTCAGCTGCTAAGCACTCATCTTTTATATATTGGTTATTCTCTGTCCTCCTCTGGCAACAAAGGCCATCTACAAGCTAGAGAAGGTGCTAATGAACAAGCGTGTTCTCGGTGATGGCCAGAGGAGAACTGGCACCCCGACTGAGCCTGGTTTCTCCCAAGGTTTATTTTTCTCCATTAGGTCCTGGCCACTGTTGCCTCTGGCTTGGCTTGCTCAGTTGGGGACACTACGTTTTTCAACTAAATATCCAAATAAATCTAATTATTAAACTAAATTAACCATATAAACTAAATTACTGATCTAATTACTGATCTAAAGCCCACGCTGCCACTGTATGATAATTGAAATGAACTGATGACATCATTTTCTCCAGAATGGCTATACGGCTGAATAAAATGATGCTGCATTATTTTCCTGTTTAACACTGTAAAGCTGCTTTGAAACAATCTGCATTGTTAAAAGCGCTATATAAATAAAGTTGACTTGACTTGACATGTAAAAAGCTGAGCCCTCTCTACCAAACATCTGCCTTGGAGGGATTCCACAGTGTGATTCTGCGGTTCGCACAAAAAAACGTGGTCTTCCCATATTTAGGGATGCTCTGCATGTAAATTGTATAATAATCATATTGTCAATATTGTATAGCAACAGCCTTTTACTAACGATCAAGCCACACTGTCTACATGAGCAGCGTGTGCGTAGCGGAAGCTTTTCATTTCGAGTGCTTACTCCATGTTAACCGATTAGTTATTTGGGTAATATATACTGTATACAGTACATAAGGTCTGTCACAAATACATTATCGACTTGTTGCACAATATATATGGACATGATGGTCCAGATTTGACAGTAAGTTGTGACACATACAAACATGTCATTACTCAAAAACTGGTTGACAGCTGTCCAAAATGTCTATGAAATGTATTGAAAGTGTATTGAATAATTGTGTACACATTACCGAACAAGTACAATATATAAAGACTTTTTACATTTTAAATGGGAGGTTTAAAGCCTGTGTACTCCCCAGATTCATCCGGGTACTCCTGGTGAATACGGAGCACAACACAAAGAAGGTATGACAACCCTGTTGTGCTTTCCCAAGTATCCCAAGCACCAGGAAAAACATCTGTAGGCCAGGTAGCGAGCACGACTGTATTGACAAAATAAAAATAAAAATGTCATGGCCCGATAATGGTCGGTCTTCTGTCTGATAATTGCAACAAAAAAAAACAGATTGGGTGCATCCCTGAGTGGGGAGAACCTGTTTGATGTTCTAATCGGAACGAAACAGCGTTTTTTTGATCCGCGACTTTGCTGTCTCACAGTCACCCAGTTGCCCTGCTGACCCCAATTTTTTACAGATGCTGCTGCATGTACAAGTATGTGGACATTATAAGACACATGGCACTTAGCATACAGAGACTCAAAACCGGCTACAAATGCTTTTAAAAGGCCATCAGCTTTGTCAATGTTTCGGGGGGAATTGAATCTTGAAGAAGAATGTATGTGGCTACTAGAAGTAGTAAATGGTAGGGGTGTGACGTGATCTCATGCCACAGACTAAACTGTGACGAGATTTCTCGTCGAGGTGAAAGCTGTCTCATGTCATATTGTAATGATGAGTGTGAGGCTGAAGTTAGGATAGAATATGCCAACACTATGTTTACATTACACCTCCATTCTAGTTTAACTTTTTATAGAAATAAAAACAATTTAATTCAGGTGGATAAGTCACTTCAATTCCATCAGCTCATCAAACACGAGCGGTTCGAGCCGTACATAGTGCACAGCACTGATCACTTGTCGATAAGACGAGCGCTCGCATTGAGTGTGTGTTACGAGTGTGGAGGATTCGTTGCGCAGCAGAAGCGTCAGACTTATATTTGAAAATGCGCGTCCAGCACCACCAGTACTATTCCCTGGGAATACTATTCCCAGAGTACACATGATCGCAAAATACAAAGTGAAAGTAAACGCGAGCTCGCATTCAAACGTGATTGCAATATGTTACCGCTGTTTGAAAGCGGCTCCCTGAGGCAAGCGAATATCTCCCAATATAAAAGCTATCTTGTTGTAACCATCTGTTAGCTCTGTATCATGCTTGAAGAAAAATGTGGTCTCTATTTGCACTTTGAATATTGAGTACTTTGATTATGGTATTATGGTTATTGTTTGCACTTAATATCTATAATCAGTTTGTGGGAGTTCAGTTAGGAGGTCAAAAGAAGCTCATGTGCAGTTCTAAGGTCAGAAGAGACAATCATACAGGAGAGAAGCCATTCAGTTGAGTTTTTGGCAAAACCTTTACAGTGCTTGAGTATTATTGTATTTTACTGAATATGATAATTCATACTCAGAAAGTAGAACTGAAATGACATTCATTACATGATGATGAGTTAAAACATTTCAAATGCACCTGCAAACAATTTTTCTAGACATGTATTTCATCATTGAGGATTTCTTAAAAATACTATGTAAAAATCGCGTCTTGTCTCGTTCTCGTGAACCCAATCTCGTATCTCGTCTCGTGAGATAAGTGTCTCATCACAGCCCTAGTAAATGGTCAAGATATTTTCGAGGTAAAATGACAAAAACAGGGAAGGCTGTAAAATATGAGGAAGTGTCTGTATTCAGAAGCTTTCCAATATTTAAGCAAAAGAAAATGGGATGGTCTTGTTATACTTGCAGGTGGTTGAATGGCAAGTAACCTTCTTTCAACTTGCTTGATTTCTCTACCAATGTACCAAGGCTCTGTATGGTATTTGGAGTCAAACCATATGGTAGTCAGTTGGCGACAAACACCAAGTAGTATGCCATGCATGCAGTCCTATGCAAATCCAGAAACCATGCTAAAATACATCAGCAGCATTAGAGGAGATGGACCTTTTACACCATTTAAGCACATTCCAGAATCAACAGCTTGCTGAGCATCTTTAGTGTGTTTTTTGTGTGATCTCAGCTCTGATTCTGTTGACTCCAAAGGATACACCCTTGCAAACCCATTACCCTTTTCTACAACTTCACCGTTTTGATAACACCAGTTACCACCATGCACTCCCAGTCTTGCGAGGGGTGTGAGAGAAAGAGAAGTTGCTAGAGAGAGCAGCAGGGGTTGCTGAGTCTTCTGGACTGATCCAGGTCTCAGTCAAGGCCAGGATATTGAGAGTGGCAAAGGCTGGAATGAAGTCAGCTTTGCTGATAGCTGACTGACAATTCCAAAAACCCACAGAAAAAAAGGAAGGAGCATTAGTGGAGGAGGGAATAGGACGCAGATTAGAAGTGTTGTGCTGCCTTCCGCCGTCCTTGCTTGGTGGAGTCACGGGTCTTTACCTGAGTCCGTCTTCACATGAGGGCTGAATGCTTCTGCGCCAGCACTATCAGGCTTAATAAAATAATGCCTTTCACTACTTAAGTGAAAACAGCTGTGTACGCTCTTATAATTAGCATCACACAGCCAAAAGGCTGTAAATGGCAACTATGAAAGTATGGGTGAATAGGGTAGCTTACGTGAAATAAGCCAGCAATAACAATTGAGTGCAGCACAACGCGGCTGTTCTTTTAAACAGCCAGGGTTATAATTCAAATACAATTTACTATGACGGTAAAACTCAATTTCCACTTGTGAGCTCCCTTTGTTTTTCTGGCTGAAATGATTAAACAATACTTGGACTGGAGGGAGCACTCAACGCTCCTCAATGGTTGAAAAATTACAGAACATATGAGAATGTTAAACATATGAGTAACCATATGAGAATGTTTTAATGTGCATGCATTTGGACTAAAGCTCCAGAGTTTTGTGCTGTCCTGTGACTACAAATAAACAGAAACAGACGTCACTGAATTCACGAGTTCACACTTACATATAATTTATAGAGAGTAATTCAATGCGTATTTGGCGTGCTGTCCGGGGGGGAGGGCTTCGAGCTCGGAATTAGGCCCGAACCCAGAGGACCCCCCCGTATATGTAAGTGGTTTTAGAGTTAAAAGGTGTGGCGAAGGGGTGGTGGAAGGGTTGCTGATAACTGTCAACAAACGGAGGTAGGACTGCTGCGTGTATATATACCTTTATTGTAGTGGCGGCTGGTGATAATTCTTTTGGGGGGGGGGGGGGGGGGGGGGCGTATAGTATCAAGATGCATGTTGACTAAATTCAAGCATTAAAGAGAAAACAGTGTCTTCACTTTTATCTTTTTACACATTCATTTCCCACATATAATTGAATGAAGAAAGGAAAAACAAAATAAAACAGCAACAACAGTCTAGCATGTTGACTACTTGAACATAACTTTTGCTCTCCTTTCTTTCTGGCCAGCAGATTTCTCAATGACTCTCTGATTAAAGTCAGTCATCTCAGTAGTGTCATGACGTTTGCATTGTTCAGTTAGATATTTGAGGTCTCTTACCCCCGTTGTTGTCCACAAAACTTCAGTACCGACACTTTGAAATAAAAGACAGGGAAAGCAATAAAGGGCATTGCTAACAACACATCCAGCAAGCCACCTACGTTGCTCATAACAAGCGTGTGAAGCTCCGAGTGCAGCTGCGTCCTGTCACTGGCCTGCTGCTGGATTTGTAAATCGCGTTGGTCCGGTTCGGGATCCTTTATCCTATTTTTTCATCCAACGAACGCCTTGTGAAAGAATTTGGTTTAACTGCTGCCATCTCTACGAAAGTGATCATCCTAATAAAGTTTTGGCGGAGTCGGAGTGACGATGTCACCCCACGCACTTTCGCTTTAGTGGCCAAGAGCGTAAAGTTGAATGACCGGTGATGAGAACCAATCAGATTGGATAAAATAACACGCATCCTATTCTGATTCGCCAGGGACGCAGCGACCTGCGTCTGGAGGAGGATCTTTAAGAAACCAATTAGTGACCAGCTTCAGGTCACATGCTGCCATTATATTTTTGTACTCAGATAGACATCCATTTGTCCGGCATCCCTCGCCCATGAAACCACATGAAACATATTGAAGAACATATAAAATAGTTAACCGATCAAAGCCAGTTTTTATTCAATGCTGAGGCTCTTACTAACAGCCAGCACGTCGTATGAGTAAACTATTTTATTTTTGTTTCACTTTTATATCATTTTTGTATACATGTATATTTCTTGAATTTTGATGTGGGCGGCGCCCTCTATTGACGAGCTGCCACTGCTCTATTGTTGATTAGCTGAGTGCTCTCCACCTGTGTCAATTATCTGAACGTGCTTCTCCCGAACCTTGTTTATAAAACATCATTAAGTACGTGTCCTCCATCTATTGTGAAATATTGGTAAAAACCACTTTATTTCTGTATGATTACTGTGCAATCCTAATACGAATGAATGAATTAACATCAAGGTATCATTTTTATTGTACAATATTGTAAAATTTGTATTGTAAAAAACAAACAAAAAATGCAAACATTTATCATGTTCATTTTGCAATCGTTCTAGTTTCCAGTCTGATAACACTTCCCTTTGTTGGTGAAACGAATGGGTTGTGTGACGTTGTTTCAGAGAGAAGAGTTAAGGGCGCTACAGGACAGAGGCTATTAGCCCCGCCCCGCCCCGTTGAAAGCCCTGGCTCGCACTGGCCCGACTGTGGATAAGCGGCTATTGCCAGATTTCCACATCTCTGTATCTTTTGAATCAAAAAGATTTTGTGCAGGCTTACAGTTTTATGTATTTTAGTTGATACAGATTTATACTTCGGTTGACTTCATTCGGCTGATCAACACGGTCTCATTCTTGACTCTGGCTTCTTTACTCATCTCATAGTCACCGGACATTAATTGGGAATTCAGGCCTCTAAGGTGATTTAATAACATAATATGGTATTAGCACATTATTCAGTCTCTCAAACATTAGGCGTTTCCTGACTGTGAAATTCATTCCACACTGATGACATATAAAACCAGTTCTCTCAAACATGAATACTCATGTGGTACTCCAGCACTTTTTTATACCTAAAACTTTTCCCACAGTGCACACATGTAAACGGCTTCTCTCCAGTGTGAACTCTCATATGCCTGTTAAGGGTTCCTTTACGGTTGAAACTGTTTCCACACTGTTGGCAGGTGAAAGGTTTCTCTCCAGTGTGAATCCTCATGTGGTCTTCAAAATGTTGTTTTTTAGTGCAACTCTTTCCACACTGAGGGCATGTGTAGAGTTGCTCCCCAGAGTGAAGTCTCATGTGTCTGTTAAGGTTTCTTTTTTGAGTGAAACTCTTTCCACACTGAGAGCATGCGTAGGATTTCTCTCCAGTGTGACTTCTCATGTGTACTTGAAACTTTTCATGTTGATCAAAACTCTTTCCACACTGTTGGCAGGTGTAAGGCTTCTCTCCAGAGTGAACTCTCATGTGCCTGTCAAGGCTTCCTTTTCGGTTGAAACTTCTTCCACATTGTTGGCAGGTGAACGGCTTCTCTCCAGTGTGAATCCTTATGTGGTTTTCAAAGTGTTGTTTTTTAGTGAAACTCTTTCCACACTGAGGGCATGTGTAGGGTTGCTCTCCAGTGTGAATCCTCATGTGGTCTTCCAAGGGTTTTTTTTTTGTGAAACTCTTTTCACTCTGAGGGCAGGTGTGAGGCTTCTCTCCAATGTGAACTCTCATGTGCCTGTTAAGGCTTCCTTTTCGGTTGAAACTTTTTCCACATTGTTGGCAGGTGTAAGGCTTCTCTCCAGTGTGAATCCTTATGTGGTCTACAAAGTGTTGTTTTTGTGTGAAACTTATTCCACAGTGTTGGCAGGTGTAAGGTTTCTCTCCAGTGTGAATTCGCATGTGCCTGTCAAGGCTTCCTTTTTCAGCAAAAGTCTTTCCACACTGTTGACATGTGTAAGGCTTCTCTCCAGTGTGAGTTCTGATGTGCCGGTCAAGGCTTGCTTTTAGAGCAAATCTCTTTCCACAGTGTTGGCAGATGAAAAGGCTCTCTCCAGTGTGCATTCTCATGTGGACTTTAAGGTTTCCTTTATAACTGAAACTCCTTCCACACGGCGTGCACATGTAAGGTTTCTCTCCAGAGTGAACTCTCATGTGTCTTTTAAGGCTTACACCTGGAGCAAAACTCTTCAGGTCTAAGGCAAAAAGAGACAAATGCAAATGAACACCAGTTTAATGGTACAAAGCAACAGACAACAAAACATTTAGACACCAACATAAAACTAGATCCTATTCCCATGGGTATCGCACCGGGGGTGGGTGGTGGTGTGGAATTGATGGGCTAGCACACACGTTTTCTGAAGCCAATTATGGAATTTACTGACACAATCTATATGTCAGTAAATATATTTTGTTGTAGTTTATTTAGAATAGGTAACAAAGGCACATTACAAAGGCCTCATGAGAGGACTCGAGACCGGTGTGCCTCGCAGGTGACGTTCATCCTCAATCATGCACACCGATCTCGCTCGCTCCTCCCATGTCTCTCGCTCGTCCACCTCGCCACAACAAATAACTGAATAAAATGTTATAAGTTAAATATTTGGGATTTAAGAGTATAGGGTGAATTCGGGTTGATTGGGACACAATCAAGTCATTTTAATTGCAAAAATTTTCTGAATCATTTGAATTTGTAAACTATCCAATACACACAATACTCAAATATTTCGAGCTTTGGTTCATTTATGAGATGCGCCGTGCAATGCATGATCGCGCAAGCGCTAAGGCTATTATCTGCTATATTTGCTTATTTATTAAATCCGCAATTGGCTGAAGAAACATTGATTAAAATTAAGATACAATTTATACAAGACAAATTTTTACAAAACAAAACTTAATGAAGTGGTAAAAATCTTTCTGACAAACTCCATGTCTTCTGTCTTGTTGATGACACTATGTAAATTAAGTGGACAAAAAAACTATAACAATTAATTGGATGATGCCACATGCATTAAAAACGAATTGAATACCGTAGATATCATAAGTGTGCAGACTATTTTCGTCGTGACTGGCTTGATGGGAGTAAATTACTCAGTGTCATGTTTTTAATGTGCCGTGTCAGTAAAATAATTATTTTATAAGAGCCTAGCCGTTTCTCAATACCAAGTACGCAAACTTGTGACTTGCGTCCTTGGTAGTTCAAACTTGCCAAGTTCCACTGAGGAGATCGAACTCCCGATGACGGGAGGACACAAGTCCGGTACTCTGCTAATGGAACAGCAACGTTCTTGATAACGTCACTCAGCTCGCTCTCACTCCTGTAGGCCTATGTGTATTTTAGGCAACAATAAAACGAAATATGTCATAAAACACCACTCTGCCTCTTTTTTCCATTTAAAAAAAACTTTACCATTTTAGGCTACAACAAAACTAAATTTGTCAAAATATGTCTCTGCCAATTTGTTCATTTAAAAAAATCTTACACATTAATAGCCCCACAAATAGTTTAGGCAAGGCATACCTTGATTATCTTCAATGTATATTTAGAACAAAACAAAATATAAAACACAACCCTGCCTCTTTTTGTTTACATAAAAAAAAATTAAACATAGTATGTGGTTCAGGCAATAAGTGTGCATATGATTATCACTGACTGTAATAAAATTAAATATGACATAAAACAGTCTCTTTTGGTTAAATATCAATAAATAAAGCAAACAATTCAGTCAAACATACAAAGTCAGCACTAGTAGGCTACAACTCTGTAAACTTAAATATCCTAAAAATATAAAGTTTTGAAACATCACTTTGAATCCAGCCCCTGGTTTGGTTTCCCAGCATACTAGCAAACATGACAAGTCTTAACAATAATGTACACTTCACACCATACCAAAAACAATGCTGTAAAACATGGTTGTATGCTTTCGTCACCCCTAAGTGTCCCGGCAGCAAATGATTGTGCGCCAATGACAGTACCTGCTGATGAAAAATTGAAGGAACCACAAACTGACAAACAATATTCCACTCATCCTTGATAGTATTCATTTTTATGCCACTTCCGCATCAGTCTATCTTTCACCAAAAATGAGACATTGTTAAGTGCAGGTTTGTCAGCCAATTTAAAGCATTTTACAAGTGAAACGTCATTCTTTTGTCCCTTAACACCTGCACATCTACCTGATCTTCCTCCTTACCTAAAAGCGATACATACCCTTTAAAAACAAATGGTAGGTAGATACCGTCGACTTCATCTTTAGTCGGTTCAAACTACACACTGATTAACCACATTCACAAAAGCAATCTCTTTTGTTTGGGCCTGCTTCTTACTCTTCAGGGACTGACACTCTGCTATAACATGTCCTTTCTTACAGAAGTACAAACATTCTCACATTTCTTTGGGCTCAGTTTAGGCTGCTGAACCTTTTTCGGCGCCCTCAAAGAACTCTTTTCAACACTTGCCGAGGGAAAAACATTTCAGTGCGTGAGCCCAAATTCTTTCGCTAACACCGCTGTCTGAGGCAATGTCGTTACTTTTTGATCATTTAATTACTCTTAATACATTACCATCCTCTCTGGAAGACACTTTAAAATCGTACATCGCACATATGTATCTTCATCATGGCACTTGTTAGTGGGTGGGATATATTAGGCAGCAAGTGAACATTTTGTCCTCAAAGTTGATGTGTTAGAACAGGAAAAATGGGTAAGCGTAAGGATTTGAGCAAGTTTGACAAGGGCCAAATTGTGATGGTTAGACGACTGGATCAGAGCATCTCCAAAACTGCAGCTCTTGTGGGGTGTTCCCGGTCTGCAGTGGTCAGTATCTATCAAAAGTGCTCCAAGGAAGGAACAGTGGTGAACCGGCGACAGGGTCATGGGCGGCCAAGGCTCATTGATGCATGTGGGGAGCGAAGGCTGGCCCGTGTGGTCCGATCAAACAAACGAGCTACTGCAGCTTAAATTGCTCGAGAAGTTAATGCTGGTTTTGATAGAAAGGTTTCAGAGTACACAGTGCATCACAGTTTGTTGCGTATGGGGCTGCATAGCCGCAGACCAGTCAGGGTGCCCATGTTGACCCCTGTCCACCGCCGAAAGCGGCAACAGTGGGCACGTGAGCATCAGAACTGGACATCAGCAATGGAAGAAGGTGGCCTGGTCTGATAAATCACGTTTTCTTTTACATCACGTGGATGGCAGAGTGTGTGTGGTCGCTTACCTGGGGAACACATGGCACCAGGATGCATGGGAAGAAGTGTGAGGCAGTGTGATGCTTTGGCCAATGTTCTGCTGGGAAACCCTGGGTCCTCTCATCCATTTGGATGTTACTTTGACACGTACCACCTATCTAAGCATTGTTGCAGACCATGTTCACCCTTTCATGGAAACAGTATTCCCTGGTGGCTGTGGCTCTTTCAGCAGGATAATGCACCCTCCACAAAGCCAAAATGGTTCAGCAATGGTTTGAGGAGCATAACAACAAGTTTGAGGTGTTGACTTGGCCTCCAAATTCCCCAGATCTCAATCCAATCGAGCATCTGTGGGATGTGCTGAACAAACAAGTCTGATCACAACATACAGGGCTTAAAGGATCTGCTGCTAACATCTGCCAGATACCACAGCACACCTTCAGGGGTCTACTGGAGTCCATGTCTCGATGAGTCAGGGCTGTTTTGGCAGCAAAAGGGGGGCCAACACAATATTAGGTCATAATATTTGAGAATGAAACCAACCTGTTTGTTCTTCAGTTTCTTCATGTTTCACACTGAATGTTTCTTCAATCTCCATGTCTTCACTCTCCACTTTAATAAACATCATCTTTAAACTTTAGAATAAGTGTGTCATGTGGATCTCAGTCGCTTCACCGGGAGTTTTTCTGTGTTTGTCCTGTTTAAGATGAGAATAATAACAATAAAAACATAAATTGAATACATTGAAACATAACAATTGAAATAAAAGTTGAATTTAAAATTAAGGCGCATCACAAACATGTTAAATTAATTTCAGACTTTTTTGAAAATTATCAAAATTGGGTTTTAAATTACTCCATTTAGTTTGATTAATATAACATTTTCCTAATAACAAAAACAAATCGATAATATATATTTTTCTTTTGGAAAAGTCATATTCATTTACATGGAGTAAAACAGATTTAAGAATGGGTTTCAGTTCATTTTAATACTTAGACATTGAGACATCTCATATCTAATGTGTCTTTCTCAGGACATATTCTGTGAGCAATGTTAAATTACTCTTCTTTGGTTTTATTTGTTACACAATACCAACTAAGAAATCCCCCAAAACGTTCCCACTCAAATGAGGGAAACATATGAACCCAAACTAATTTAAATGGAAGAGAAGAGATGTATAAAGAGATCTAATTAATTGGTCACTGCGTTTATAATTAATTAAATCAAGTTTGTCTAAACACAAAAGAGGCTTTTAATTATAAGTCCTTTTGACACTGTTAACTTCTCTCACTCCTTTATAATACGTATATCACACACCCAAACAAAATATTTTATTAATAATATTATTAATTATTATAGTTATTATATTAGAGTATAACTGATCTATGTCTTAAATTGAATGTATTGTCATGAATTCTATTTCTGCCAAAATTACATATCAGTCAGAGTAATGGACCTAAATGACATGATTAGCCAAAAAACACTCAAAACGAATACAACAAATTAATAAAATAATACAAATTATACAGACCCATCATATATTAGTCAGTCTAGCTATATAATGATTTGTAGAAATCGAGATAGAAATAGAAATGGAGCGCTTCGAATCACTGAATCATTTTCGTGAATAAATCGGTTCAATTGACTCGGAAAGTCGAAAGCTCTGGTCACTCGCCAGATTCATGTTTGAGCTGATTCACGATAAAGAGCCAAATGATACGCTTCTTCTGTTACTCATGAGCTTCATTATGTCACTTTACTCACACAGCGCTGTTAAATGTTAGATAAAGCAATGCAGTGTTACATTCGATTCTGCATCATTCATTCTGCTTCGCTTTAAACGGTTTCTATCACCAACACAAACCTTTCTTCAGCCGAATCACAACAGATGCGGGAGCGCGGCGCAGCTTGATGATGTCACACAGGGAGACCAAAATAAAAGTCCTGTTCACTCACTGCTGTATAAAATCACAAAAGTGCATAGAAATTTATGAAGAAAAATGGCAATTCAGAGTTTAACGTATTGGTGGAATACATTTACTAACACACTGGTAAGTTAATAATTCAGTTCATATTGAGAGTAAATAAAATAAATAAAGCAATAACAGTGAATTATTTTCTTTGTTTTTATATTTAATTGTATAATCATTTGAATAGTTATTTGATTTATCATTTATTCATTTTATCATTTTATGTTTTAATATTTTATATTACTTATTATTTATTTTCTATTGTTGTTTAATCTAATGATTGTGTGGTTTTCCATTGTTTTTCCATTGGTCCCTTGGTACTTTCTAGATGAAGTCTGAGCATTGAAACATACGCAACTAAGATTATTCAATAAACTCTGCTCTTTTATCATCATCACTTTATCTCCTGCTTCTGCTCTTCTCTGGCTTTCTCAGTCAAACTCTCAGGCTGATAGAAGGCTGTTAATAGTGTCTTGAGACAAGACTTTCAGTTGAAAGATTTGCTGGGATCCG
The DNA here is from genome assembly GCA_023566225.1 of Romanogobio albipinnatus. Classification (NCBI taxonomy): domain Eukaryota; kingdom Metazoa; phylum Chordata; class Actinopteri; order Cypriniformes; family Gobionidae; genus Romanogobio; species Romanogobio albipinnatus. Next base: position 25,278,462 of record CM042251.1, read on the forward strand.
TGTGTGAGCCATTTTAACAAGATCCGTGACCTAGATAAATCTGTGACTAGGGTCGCTGTTCCTTCGATGTTGGAGTAGCATGCCTGCACAACCGGAGGCTGCATTTTCAGGAACGCAGTCCTAGGACAGCATTTCTAGGACCCTAGATTTTTATTGACAATGCCACCTAGCGAATTAGAGGACCAGCAAAGATGGATGACGATCAGAGGCCGAGTATCACATGTGATTCAGTTTTTATTTTAACATCAAAAACAATCGTGATGCATTTCATTGGAAAGTTAGCATAGCCGAAGTGATCGTGATTTGCTAAATAGTCTTGAATGCATAGCTATACGTATATTAGATAGTGCTGTAAATGAATTGTTAGCACATTCGTTTAACTAAACTTGCATGCAAGCTTGTGTTGACTTAGTGACAGCACAATTGTGTCTTAAGACAACTGTATTACGTTCGTTGTGAAAGCTAGTTACTTGTTGTTTTTTCTTCATTTTAAGTAAGTTAAAATAATCGTAATGTTTTAGCTGTCACGTGTTCACAGTCAGCCTGATTAACGTTACCACACAATACATGACATGTTATGAGCAGTGGTTAAAGTGGGATTTGGCAGGTGGGGAACCCTCAAATTTTGTGTATGTGCAACAGGGAAAAAATGACTCGCTGTGGGACAACATATTGAGTATCGTGGTATAGCAGTACTTTTTGGGGCAAGAGTGTCACTGCTGCCCCAAGTATCACAATACTTATTTACTTGATATTTGAATGGTTTTATTTTGGTCCATCTATATGTACACTGATATGATGAGGAAACTATGTTAAAATAGCTGAACTCAATATGGAACACAACCTTGTTTTTCACAATGTAAATTCAGACATAAAAATGCAAAGTCCAAAACTGACTCAAATGTATCACACCAAAATGGCTGAAGACACAACTATAACAGAAATAAATCAAAACCTAGATAGACCTATTGCAGAGTCAATGTCAAGTCAACATGAAGAATCAAAAGTTTTGCTGTACCATAAAACATAAGAAACAATAACAACAATGTATGGTGGTCAAAATATTGTGGCTATTCTTACATCCAGTCAAAATAGCTCCCATATTGACTGGTACTGTGACTTGATTTGCACTGGTTTCCTTTGTGGACAGGCTGTGTGATCAGCTGCCCTTCTTGTGAGCACCCATTTCTTTACATATTTCTGTGGATTCCACTGATTCACAGGAGGCCCAACCAAAGAAATGAAGATCAGTGCTGACACCTTTTGGATTTTTAGTTGAGCTCTTAGTGGTGTTATTGTGATGTTCATTTCAGAGAATCCCCTTTCACAGTCAGCACTGCTAACAGCAAGTGATTTCACTGCCTGCTGCAGTGTTATCAGCCCATCAGTTACAGGAATTTCTGGATGCTCTTTGAAATCTCTGAATCTCTGTCTGACACCAGAAAAGCTGATGTCAAAAAGGACACAGAGCTCTCTTATCTCATCCTCTCCATAAAACACTGGTAATGGGGATGGCCAGGCTTCTGGCACAAGAACGTTAATTTTGTCAAAAAGTGACTTTTCATTTTCAGTCACCATTCTTGAGCGCACACTTTCAGCCAGAGCTTCATAAAATTTGTGAGTATCAACTGGTTCTACCCTAGGGTCCTTTTGCAGTTTTACCCCATAAAAGGTTCCAGTTTCCACTGCTTCAGCTGCCTGTCTGTAGTATGGTCCAGGGTTGTGTTTTCTGGCTAAAAAAGTATCAACTTCTCTCTCAACCAGGTGCACAGCTCGAGATAAAGATTTATCTAAAAGTTTGCAGTCAAGGGACATATCATTAATCTCCTCCAGAGCATCAAGCATGAGACCCACGTTCTTTATAAAGTCCCCTGATGAGAGCTTTGTTGCAAGACCCTGAAACATACATCTATCGTTTGCACTGTGTTCAGCATCATGAATCTGGCTTTGCAGAAATGAGCATAAAGCGCCTTATGCATTGTCCACACTGCCTTCACTGTTCTGTGTGATGAGGCCACCCACCTCACACTCAGGACTCACACTGCCAATCTTTTTAACCACAATTCCTAATTCTGAGGCGGAAGAACTGAGCTCCATTTGATTCTCGGGGGATTGGTGGTACAGACAATTTGTCCATGAAACTTTTTTTAAATTATAAATTTCTGTGCACTGCTTAACAGCATCCCCAACCGACAGCTCAAGTCTATGGTTTAAACAATGCCAGCCAATCAGATGTGGAAACTTGCTTTTAGGCCTGCTAAAGACTCCAGCTTTTCTCCCTAACATAACCGAGGCTCCATCAGAGCAAAATCCAACCAAACACTCATTGAGAATACTGACGTTGTAGAGGAGGTTATCTCCTCTTGTGCAACAAGTAAACTTGAGTCTAGCTGCTTTTCTGATCTCTTTTTCAGGATTGCAACTGCCTGTGACTTTGCGATGACTTGTGTTCATGTATTTTCTTCCACAGTGATGCCATTTGTTTAGTTTTTGTTCTTCCATATGGGGAAATTGTACAGTTTTGCCATTCACTGGAAAAAGTGTACCTTTGAGATCCTTGTCTGTAAACACCAAGTGATGTGGCACTTTTGCACACAGAACACCCTAACTTCTTGTTAGAGACAGTTAAATGGATAGGCTTGTTTGAAATATTCATATTGAGAAATTCCCCAACAATCTGGCAAATTCTGTTCCATGTGAATGCTACTGCTTTGGGCTAGGCTTCTGGTACTGTTACTAGCCTGTGCTGTGCTGCTGATGCTAGGCTGGGCAGGGCTGGGCTGCTGAAGCTGTGCTGTGCTGCTAGTGCTACTGCTAGGCTGGGCAGGGCTAGGCTGGGCTGCTGAAGCTGTGCTGCTACTGCTAGGCTGGGCTGCTGTGCTGTGCTGCTACTGCTGGGCTTGGCTACCGCTGGGTTGCTGCTAAGCTGTGCAGTGGTGCTGATGCTGGACTGAGCTGGGCTGAACTGCTGATATCGGGCTGTGATGATACTGATCCTTCTAATATGGAAAATTAAAATATGGAATTTGAAAAGTGATACTAAGAGTCACTTCAGCTTAAATCTTGATGACTGCAACAGTAAAAATGGAAAATGCATTCTGCTTTGCATCAGGCCAAATAAGTAGTCAAATCAAGTCAAATCACCTTTTTTTTATATAGCGCTTTTTACAAGTCCAATAGTTTCAAAGTAGCTTCACAGTGTATGATTATGATTCTGGCGACTTTACAGTCATATTAGATAAATAGATATTCGTAAGATTATTTGAGAGATCACGTGACCCACTGACAGGAATGGCCGCTTGAGTCTTGAGCTCCACTACTCGGCGTCGATTAATCATCCGTTTTCGGCACTATCACAATATATTTTACTCTCAGGGTTCGTTTACTAGTGGGTGATGACTAAACGTCAGCTTTTACCAGCCTCCCCGGAGAAGAAATGGCTGAAAGATCCTGATAACGAAATGCTGCGCACCATGATGGCAGACGAGCTAAAACTACAGCTTGGAGTCGTCCGCAAAATCTTTAAGGAGGAATTTCAACCAATCGCAGAAAGAATTGGCTCCTTGGAGAAAGAGATAAGAGTGATCAGCAACAACTTTGATAATATTCAGGCGGCAGTTCGGAAAGATAAGCAAGATTCGGCGGAAATTAAAACTGGCCGTGGATGCACTTCACGACAAGATGGCGAGACTGGAAGACAAGAGCCGTCAATGCGGCAAGGGCAGTTGTGTTCACCACAGACCTTATTTCAGCCATTTAAACAAAATCGCATTCAAAAACACATGACTCACATTGACTTAGGTATGAGAGAACCGGAAGTGCAAAATGCTAACTCGCTTCCGTGTTTTGGCCTACAAAGTGATCACACCTGCCCTACTCTATTATCAACATACCCTGAAATACACAGGCTGCGTTATTGCTTCAAATAACAATATCAGTGACTGATGAATCTCTGCTCACTGTAAGTGGTGTTGTTGGTCTTCTTCTAATCTTATGTTCATTGTAACTAATAGAGTGCTGTATAGTGACGACAAACAAGAGGATACAAATTGTCAAGCTTGATGAAGATATAGTCAAAGATTTGAAAGGTAAACTGAGAAGTCACGAAATTAATGCATATCTATGTAAATTATATATTAAATATTATATTCAAACATGGATGCAAAATGGTTAATCATTGATTAATTTGATATAAATTATTGTTTCCCTTTCACAGATCCTGTGATAAAGAAGTCTGTAGTGGCCGTTTGTCAACGAAGTAACAAAAATCTTAAGTCAAAGTTCAAATCAAACAAAATCAAAAGGCCACTGATGCACCGTGGGTTTTGGTGTACGCGGGTGGGAAAAACATCAGGTCCAAACAAGTATTAAAAGTCAGCAAAACGTGGTTTATTTTTTGACTGAAGTCGAGCAAACAGAGAACAAAACAAATTTCCTGTGCCTCTCCCACTCCGGTAAAAAACCATATGCCTAACCTGGTGCATACTAGTTCCTGCCATGCGTTTACCTAAATAACCTATAGTGCCCCCTAGCGTGCATGAAACAAACAAAACAAATAATAAACTACCAAAACACTAACAGAAATTAAATCATAATTAAATCAAAAAAAGAATAAATTTATCATAATGAAATCTAAACACAACACTAAATAGCTCCAACAAAGTCTTCAAACATTATAGTGTCTAAATCGCAAGTCCTCAGTTGCAGAAAATGCAAGTCGTACTCCGAAGTGACCGTCCACTTGAAGATGATGTGGCATTTAAACTCTTCTGTTTCTTGGTTTGGTTCAGACTTTTGCAGGCTTGTTTGTAAAACAAAAAAAGTCCCATGTGAAAAAGACTATTAAATGTTTTAAAAATGTACTTGAGTATGTTTTTAGTACAATTCAAATATAATATTAACATACTACCTGAATTTCAATTGCATTTCTAATACATTTAATAGTATGTCCTTTTCACCTGGGCTTTGTTTTCCAGTAACTTTTATTCAATGATGTCATATTCATAGTGTGCTATTCAGTAATATAGATATAACGCAAATGTTCTACAAGTGGATGAAAATAGCTCTGCCATAGCATTTCACTGATCATTAATTTATTATAATATATTTATCAAGAGATTATGTATGCTGCTGTACTTTTTTAATGTACTCAAGGAATTTATTTTTTAATGTATATAATTATATAGTACATTATCACACATTACATTACACAAGTGTTCTAGATTTGAAAGTGTGTACGTGTCTTAACATTTATATTTAATAAATACTTTTGTAATTTTGCACCTTTTTATACCATTATACTGAAAAAAAGCTTTATAATATACTAGTAGTGTAATACTACTGCCTTTCTAATATACTAAAAATGCCATTAAAATGTTTTTGAAGTGCATTCAAATTAATTATTAAAAATACATTTTAAATTAATTTTAGAGAAATACATTTAAATTGCACTACATGTACTTAAAGTTGTTCCATTTTAGCACAATTTAATATATTAAAATATATTGCAAATAGCGTAAAATTGATTTTATGCATTTAGTATAGTATAATTTAAATATATTAAATATGTCCAAAAAAGCACAAGCACACAATTTCTTTTTCACCTGGGGGGCTTCGGCGAATAATGTTCACTTCTTTCTCTTGGTTTAGCAGGTGCAATCAAGTTACGTAGAAGGCCGTACGTTTTAGTGGCCATAACACTTAACAGCACTGGTACTAGTTTTTCCTCGTTAATATAATTTACCTTTGTGAAGGGGTCAAACCGTTCAATATATGTTGTCCACTGCTCGATGACCTCGTTAAAAGCATCAATATGCCCGACAGTTGTCATCCTGGATCGTGTCTGTCTTCTGCAACACCGTGCACTCTTCATCTTTTTCAGCAAAATACACTCGTTTACGTCAATCTTCTCTGTTGCAAGGTTAAAGTCAATATTTCTAATCCTCGTCACCAATTTTTTTGTGTCTACGAATATAATTATATTCTGAGGAGCTATATAGCAATAACACAATGAAACCGTGACTGCGTTCGAAACCGCATACTTCCCTACTATATAGTATGTAAAAAGCAGTAGGCGAGCAAATAGTATGTCCGAATCCATAGTATTCATAAAAGAGCAGGCAAGAACTACCAGGGTTTTGGACTATTTCTCACAAGATTCGGACGTGCGTATACTACTGTTGTGCTCGAATATGCCTACTTACCTACTATATAGTAGGTGAAAACAGTACATGAAAGGAGTAGTATGTTCGAAACCTCAGTAATCATAAAAGAGTAGACGAGAAGTTACCGGATGGCCTACTGATTCCGCCCAGATTGTGAAGCACTCATCGTCGGATACTTTTCTATCCCTGCCTTCCCATGAGGCCACAGGAAAGGATACGTCAGGCGGAGAAAAGTGGTGCGGGTGTTTTCAAATGTGAGTATTACAAACCAAAAATGTCCTGTTGGCATTTGGCATTGGCACCAAAATGGCATTTGTTGTGCTACTGTAGAGTAAACAGTTGAATTGTTGAAGGTGCAAAGACGACAGACAGTATAGTGTAGTTGTGATTGTGCTGTAAAAACACGTTTTATTATGTATGAGCTCCAGTAACACACACACATCTCCAAAGTGGATTTACATAAACCATATACATCTTAAAGATGCTTACTAAATGTTTATTTAACATTTGACAGGAACATTTTCGATAAGTATGGCAGATGAGCACATCAAAGCATGAAATAGACATCTGATCAGAATGATTTGTGTGTGCTATAATGTAGAGTTCACTGTTCAACACGCTTACTTTACATGAACGTCAGTAATGTAAATAAATCTACATAAAGTAACTAAACACAAGTTATCTTTTTTATTTTTCCATTAGCACTGTTGATAAATTGAGGAACATTAACACATCAGCAACTACCTCAACATTTAAACGTAGTAGGCTATTGAGCACGTACACTTTTATGCTTTTATCAAGGTGTTGTTTAAGATACAGGTAATGTGAAAGTTGTCTGATGTTACAGGGGCAGAAGAGCACGTGTGTTTGTCTGGTGAAGGAAGGCTGTCATCAAAGGCTTTGAGTGAGTATACTACAGAAATTAATCAAACTTAAAAATGTATTTAAATCTTTAAATTCCAAACAGTTATTTCAGCACTTTTCTGATTCTTGACGTCTGCATTTGCTGCAGAGCTTCTGTGGTGGAGCAGGGCCTGCAAGGCAAGGTGACGTGGCATGCGTGTCGGGGAAAAAGAGTAGAGCGTTGCTCAAGGACACACTGGTGATGACGACTGCGGAGAAGTCATAAAGCTAGAATAAAAATAGCCTGTAATTGTAAAAATATTAAATTAAATATGGCAAGAAATGGGATGCAGACAACATGAATTGTAAAAGTTTGAATCTGTTTAAATGTTTTACAGGTAGTCATGCTGATGGAGAGCAGGCACACGGATGTTTGGAGCAGACACAGCAGCAGTCAGATTGTCCCGCACATGTTCTCACGAAGGTGTTCACAGTGGTCAACTGCTTCATTAAAATAAAGCTGCAGAATTTGCACAGCTATGTGGAGATGGCAGCAGATGTGGGGTTCACCGTCTGTAAATGTGTGATATTGTTCAAACTGTTTGAATAAAGCTTTGTTTCATGTGTTGGTGACCTATTCATTTGTGATGTTTACTTTTATTCACTCTTTTACTCATTTATTCATGTTTCCTGTTTTTGTAAGTAAATATAATATTTTATTAACTTGAGCATTTACAGGTGCTGGTCATATAATTAGAATATCATCAAAAAGTTGATTTATTTCACTAATTCCATTCAAAAAGTTAAACTTGTATATTATATTCATTCATTACACACAGACTGATATATTTTTAATGTTTATTTATTTTAATTATAACAGACAACTAAGGAAAATCCCAAATTCAGTATCTCATAAAATTACAATAATACTTAAGACCAACACAAAGAAAGGATTTTTAGAAATCTTGGCCAACTGAAAAGTATGAACATGAAAAGTATGAGCATGTACAGCACTCAATACTCAGTTGTGGCTCCTTTTGCCTGAATTACTGCAGCAATGCGGTGTGACATGGAGTCGATCAGTCTGTGGCACTGCTCAGGTGTTATGAGAGCCCAGGTTGCTCTGATTGTGGCCTTCAGCTCTTCTGCATTGTTGGGTCTGGCATATCGCATCTTCCTCTTCACAATACCCCATAGATTTTCTATGGGGTTAAGGTCAGGCGAGTTTGCTGGCCAATTAAGAACAGGGATACCATGGTCCTTAAACCAGGTACTGGTTGCTTTGGCACTGTGTGCAGGTGCCAAGTCCTGTTGGAAAATGAAATCTGCATCTCCATAAAGTTGGTCAGCAGCAGGAAGCATGAAGTGCTCTAAAACTTCCTGGTATACGGCTGGGTTGACCTTGGACCTCAGAAAACACAGCGAACCAACGCCAGCAGATGACATGGCACCCCAAACCATCACTGACTGTGGCAACTTTACACTGGACCTCAAGCAACGTGGATTGTGTGCCTCTCCTCTCTTCCTCCAGACTCTGGGACCCTGATTTTCAAAGGAAATGCAAAATTTACTTTCATCAGAGAACTTAACTTTGGACCACTTTTTTTCCTTTTTGTCTTTAGCACAGGCGATACGCTTCTGACGCTGTATGCTGTTCATGAGTGGCTTGACACAAGGAATGCGACAGCTGAAACCCATGTCTTGCATACGTCTGTGCGTAATGGTTCTTGAAGCACTGACTCCAGCTCCAGTCCACTCTTTGTGAATCTCCCCCACGTTTTTGAATGGGTTTTGTTTCACAATCCTCTCCACGGTGCGGTTATCCCTATTGCTTATACACTTCTTGCTACCACATCTTTTCCTTCCCTTCGCCTCTCTATTAATGTGCTTGGACACAGAGCTCTGTGAACAGCCAGCCTCTTTTGCAATGACCTTTTGTGTCTTGGCCTCCTTGTAGTGATGTTACGTATGACACTGAAGCTTCGATGCGCGTATCGCGCATTTGAGACAATTTCTAGTGAAGCTCCGTTTCGGGGTGTGTATTGGTTTCCCAGAGTCACGTGATCGATGACAAATGAAGCCTCACTTTCCGTGCGCGTTTCGCTTTGCGTGTCAGAAGGTTCGAACCCCATGTCCTTGTTGGCTCAGTCAGTCTGGCTGATGGGTTTGTGAGGAGAGTGCTGTACTTTGAAAGTTAATCAATACATTACATTTAGATAACCAAAATGTATTGTTTTTGTTGTTGTGTCTTTTTATTTTGGTAAAATCTTTGCACTTTTGATGTTTTCTAGGTAATTTGGGGTTAGGGTGGTATTAGGGGATAGGGTGTTGGTGTTTGGTGAAGAGTTTGTATTTAGAGCAATGGCAACAGGCAAAAAAAAGAAAGACTTCCCCTATCTGGGAATTATTTTGAGTTTATAGCTTCCAATGTATGTATGCTTTTCTACTGTCTAAGAGAAGAAATAGAATCAGCCCCAACATGGTGAAACAGTTTTTTTCCCCTTATTAAAAATTATTTAAAACTTTTCTGTTATTCCTACAGTTACACAAGCACTATCACTGCCAAGTGTCATTAGCACATTTAATGATCCTATCACACAATGTCCTTATTCACTATGTGTGTGTTGAGAGAGAGAGTAGGCCTATATTAGATCTTATTGAATCATATAAGCTCATATTATATTTTATTGTCACACTTTAATGAGTAAATTAATTGATTTAATGGACAAATTAACCACAAACGTGTAAGGCTTTTATTTGTACACATAACATTGAAACGATGGGAGTGTGTTGTGGTTGCTTCATCTGACAGAGCTTCTTCCACGGGCTTCTGGCTGCTTTATTTTAAATAAGCACCAGATGGTGCTGTTCTCGACACTCTTGAAGCTTCGAATCTTTTCCCGGAACAGTCAGGGGAAAGCCTCACTGCTTCATGAGGCTTCATTTCCCCATCCCTACCTCCTTGTGCAAGGTGTCAATGGTCGTCTTTTGGACAACTGTCAAGTCAGCAGTCTTCCCCATGATTGTGTAGCCTACAGAACTAGACTGAGAGACCATTTAAAGGCATTTGCAGGTGTTTTGAGTTAATTAGCTGATTAGAGTGGCACCAGGTGTCTTCAATATTGAACCTTTTCACAATATTCAAATTTTCTGAGAGACTGAATTTGGGATTTTCCTTAGTTGTCTGTAATAATCATCAAAATTAAAAGAAATAAATGTTTGAAATATATCAGTCTGTGTGTAATGATTGAATATAATATACAAGTTTAACTTTTTGAATGGAATTAGTGAAATAAATCAACTTTTTGATGATATTCTAATTCTATGACCAGCACCTGTATTCATTGCTTGACTGAAAATTGATGTGTATTCACACCGGCTGCATATGTTTAGTGTGTATTTATGCGTCGCTATGTCATATGACAACAAGTTGCATCTTGCTTGTTTTACTAAAACGATATCATTTTCAATAATAAAAATGTTTAATAAAAATAAGTATTGATCAGCATTTGTCATTTATTGTAAGTGTTTGGGTGGGCTAGCAATGCAATTCATTCTGGGGTAATCTTAATTTTTAATAGTGATATTTATATTTTTCGAGTATAAAATCAACAGTTTTCTCCAAAGGTGAGATCCTCGAGCAGCTGAAAGACGTCTCTGTGCAGACAGGGAAACTGTACTAGGTATGGCTGTGGAGTTACTGATGCTATGAGCTCTCACTGCACCTGTCACTTATATATTTTCTTTTATAATTACATGGTTGTATCTTCAACAATGAACAATCATAATGATAAAACAAAACAAATATCATGGGTTTGCATACATTATATACACAGAAAAAAAAACACAATAACACGGTTAGATATCTTTGAATAATTCACAATAATAAAAATTATTTTATTGTATTATTGTGAATTATTCAATTTCATAAGCCTGAGGGATGAAACGAGTTAAATTTAACAAGAAAAAGAGGAAAATATTAAAAAGGAGATTTAGGCCACTTTTGCTTGTGGATGAAATGGTTTGCATATACAATTAAATTAACAAAATATTCTAGAGATCACAATTGTGGGTTTTTGCAAGGATAAAACTGTGGGTCAGATTAGTAGGGTTAAAATGTATTGCTTATACTACAATCACATAATAAATAGGCAGCTGTTTCTTCAACAAGACCAAAAAATTTGCAAGTTTAATCAAAACTAGATGAAAAAAGTTTGTTGAGACAAACTTTAAGTTGGCTTGAGAAAGCCGGACCAGAAAGTTTGAGATAGATAGATAGATAGATAGATAGATAGATAGATAGATAGATAGATAGATAGATAGATAGATAGATAGATAGATAGATAGATAGATAGATAGATAGATAGATAGATAGATAGATAGATAGATAGATAGATAGATAGATAGAACAGTAGCCTTTGTTTGCAATTACAGAGGTCAAACGTTTCCTGTAGTTTTTCACCAGGTTTGCACACACTGCAGGAGGGATTCTGGCCCACTCCTCCACACAGATCTTCTCTGGATCAGTCAGGTTTCTGGCCTGTTGCTGAGAAACACTGAGTTTGAGCTCCCTCCAAAGATTCTCTATTGGGTTTAGGTCTGGAGACTGGCTAGGCCACGCCAAAACCTTGATGCTTCTTACAGAGCCACTCCTTGGTTATCCTGGCTGTGTGCTTCGGGTCATTGTCATGTTGGAAGACCCAGCCTCGACCCATCTTCAATGCTCTAACTGAGGGAAGGAGGTTGTTCCCCAAAATCTCGCAATACGAGATTTACCCCGCAATACCCCGGTCATCCTCTCCTTAATACAGTGCAGTCGCCCTGTCCCATGTGCAGAAAAACACCCCCAAAGCATGATGCTAACACCCCCATGCTTCACAGTAGGGATGGTGTTCTTGAGATGGTACTCATCATTCTTCTTCCTCCAAACACGTTTAGTAGAATTATGACCAAAAAGTTCTATTTTGGTCTCATCTGACCACGTGACTTTCTCCCATGACTCCTCTGGATCATCCAAATGGTCATTGGCAAACTTAAGACGGGCCTTGACATGTGCTGGTTTAAGCAGGGGAACCTTCCGTGCCATGCATGATTTCAAACCATGACGTCTTAGTGTATTACCAACAGTAACCTTGGAAACGGTGGTCCCAGCTCTTTTCAGGTCATTGACCAGCTCCTCCCGTGTAGTTCTGGGCTGATTTCTCACCTTTCTTAGGATCATTGAGACCCCACGAGGTGAGATCTTGCATGGGAGCCCCAGTCCGAGGGAGATTGACAGTCATGTTTAGCTTCTTCCATTTTCTAATGATTGCTCCAACAGTGGACCTTTTTTTCACCAAGCTGCTTGGCAATTTCCCCGTAGCCCTTTCCAGCCTTGTGGAGGTGTACAATTTTGTCTCTAGTGTCTTTAGGCAGCTCTTTGGTCTTGGCCATGTTAGTAGTTGGATTCTTACTGATTGTATGGGGTGGACAGGTGTCTTTATGCAGCTAACTACCTCAAACAGGTGCATCTAATTTAGGATAATAAATGGAGTGGAGGTGGATATTTTAAAGGCAGACTAACAGGTCTTTGAGGGTCAGAATTCTAGCTGATAGACAGGTGTTCAAATACTTATTTGCAGCTGTATCATACAAATAAATAGTTAAAAATCATATATTGTGATTTCTGGATTTTTTTTTTATAGATTATGTCTCTCACAGTGGACATGCACCTACGATGACAATTTCAGACCCCTCCATGATTTCCAAGTGGGAGAACTTGCAAAATAGCAGGGTGTTCAAATACTTATTTTCCTCACTCTATATATATATATATATATATATATATATATATATATATATATATATATATATATATATATATATATATATATATATATATATATATAGTGAGGAAAATAAGTATATATATATATATATATATATATATATATATATATATATATATATATATATATAGTATATATATATAATATAATAATATAGTATATATATAAGTATATATATATATATATATATATATATATATATATATATATATATATATATATATATATATACAGGGCCGTGCAGAGACCGTTGGAGGGGCAGGTGCTCAAAGTATAAAAGGGGCACATGGAACAAGGCTTTTAATCGGGCTGTGCTCAAAATATCAATACAGCAATATATTGTGACGCATTCCTTTCTGATGCGCGTTCCGATACGGATGTTTCTGTATTGATATGGTAGCAAATGCTTTGATGCAGTTTTGAAAAAGAAAGAGAATAAAAAAGTCCATTTAAAGGTTAAAAGTAAAAAAAAAAAAATTATTGGCACCTATTAATAACTCTGGGATTAGAAACTGTTATACTTATGATTCAGTTATACAGAATAGTAAAGAACAGCTGTTATAGTAAACTGTGTAGGACATGGTCATTATTCAAAATCAACGTGGCCCGTTTCGTACAGTACAGAATAGTTTTATTTCATGCCATATCAGTATCTGTGGCTATTTTCATGGCAAAAACTGAATTACAAATATACAAGAGTTACATTTAAAAACCAAATTAAAAAAATTAAAAACCAAGCAAACAAACAAAAAAAAATCACAGCAATCTTATACAAGATTTTTAACATTAACGTCTAAAAAATTTCTGGTAAAATCTTAAATTCCTAAATAAATCCTTTAGTGGGTTTGCTGCCTTTGCTGTTGTTGTTGCTGCTGATGCTGCTGGAGTATATCTGAGACTATAGAAATTAAAACAAGCATATGAGATATATTAGCTGATTAAACAATTGTTATGTGACCATGACAAGATGTAAAGATTGCTGAAAGTGTTTGTAACTCGCTCACTGTGCTGCAACTGCTGCCAAGGCTGACTGCTACAAGAAGAGGGAGATGTTCATATAGGCTGCTGCACACCAAGAGCTGTGGAGAGAAAATAAGATATCAGATTCAGAAAAGCATCTGAGAAAGAAACAATAGGGGGAACGGATGAGGGCCATTGGCAGGGGTAAGAGTGAAACAGAAAAATCTATATAGACAGTGATCATGATTTCATATATTGCATTGTGACTCTGAGATGTAGTTGGATTTTGATTATGTCTAATCAAAAATATAAATAAAGAAACTAAAATGTGTGTGTTCATTCTGTCGGCACCTACTTAAAACAATCTTTATATAATCCCATAATAATAAATGTTATATATTTACCTGTGGCCTTCCCTGTTAGACATATACAGAAAACGTAAACGTTAACATAACACCTTTCTGAACTGCACAAATAATAAACTAAATACAGATGAATTATCATTAAAGCTACACTTTTCTCTGTGATGAACATTATTGACATGAACATGATTGAATCCTGTTCTGAATTTATATATTTTTTTAATGATAATAAAAACAGATATAGGCTAATTCAGAGGACGAAAAATCAGTATATTACCAGTGTTGGAATAAGTTTTTTAAATAAATACTGGAATAAAACTAATAGTTTAAAGTATAAACAGTTTTTAGTAAAATAACATAAAAAGACAAGACTGTGTAACTCTACGCCCGTGAAACTTCTCTCCCTCACAGCAAACTAATGTTAACGTTACTTCTACAGGCTACACATACAGGAAACAGCAATATAAACAACAGCTCCATGCTCTCTCCACGTCGTTCTTGTGAAATAATACAAAATAATAAGTAAACAAACACTTCGTTCGCTGAGAACAACACTTACCAGCAGCCGCTGTATTGAAGAATCCTCTCCTGTCAGTCCACTAGGCACTGGCGCGCGCGTGAGCGGCGCGTGAGAGATGAGGTCGTCGGGTGAAAGGTCATCATCATGTGATTCATTTTATTCACGGATAAATTATTATTCATTAATTTTACTAATAGTTAGATTGGGCAGGCCTTCACAAAAGGGCCTTTAATTACATATATATATATATATATATATATATATATATATATATATATATATATATATATATATATATATAAAAAAAAATTTGCCTCGACAAAAAGGGCACTTTGGGCATCAAGGGGCAAAGAGGCAGGTGCTCAAGCACCCTCCGCCCCCCCCTCTGCACGTGCCTGTATATATATATATATATATATATAAATTTCACTCCTTCTGAAATAAAAATGTTGTGGTGGTAATTTACAGTTTTGTTGTGTTTTTTTTTATAGGATGCCACATTTACCATATTAGATGCACAATAGTCACACATGATAATTAAACAAACAAAATGCATGAATCTTGTTTGGTATTACAAAAAAAGGCTGGTCCAGTGGTGTGAAATCTAGCTTTAATAACATTATTGCTTAGGGTGGGAAATATGATCAAAATCTTACAAGTAAGCAATTGCTTAATATAAGTAAAAAGTTCTCAAGTAAACGGTCATTAATAAAATAAGAACGTATTAACCAATTACAATAGGACAAATAAATACAACCTAAATATACGGATACAAACAGTGCTTTAAGTTGAAGTACCGTTTTTCCCTGTTGTTGTTGTTGTTGTTTGTTTAACATTAACACACAGACAGGAGTGGGTATAAGCTATAACGTCCCAAACTTTTTTACTCAAGAGTCAAGACATAACCGCCAATAAGAACATAGGGATATGAATGTGTGTTTGATCGTTCAAGAGTAAGCCTAGAAATAGAAACATTCGGTACACTCGCGCAAACTGACAGGCGGCAAACGCGTGCACAAAATCCATAGCCATTCTGACATCGGTCTACCGAATTGAGTTTGTGGTTTACATCGCTTTTATTAACTCTTTTTAGTGCTATCGGACGTATCATACTTTTATTTGGTCATTATGCGAGATGGCAGGTGAGAAAGATTCACCTTCGCTTTCACGATCACGTGAACTGGAAGAACTGAAGCTGAAGAATAAAATAAATTTGATGGGTCTGTGGTACAATCCGAAAGAGACCTGCGCTAATAACACGAAAGCTGATTGGCTGCAATATAAGATGCATGCTGGTCTCATTTGTAGTTGTAATACAGCAAACTATAGTAGGACTAGCGAAAGAAAGAACTACAACACCCCGGAACACACACACACAAAAGCACTGCAAGAGCATTGCAATGAGCATTAGAGGTAGCGTTTCATGGACCTAGGATACTTTAAGACCTGTTTAAAACTATTTAAGACCTAGAACTCAATACTTCAGAGAATTTAAGACTTTTTAAGACCCTGTGGGAACCCTGGATTAGGAGAGGGGTCTTTGTCTTTCTCAGGTGTGAAACACTCAATATTCACAATGATTCACGCCCTCCCCGCATAAGCCTTCCTGACACAAAACATGTCCAAATGTTTTAAATCAGTATATTGTTTTATGTGAATGAGTGGCCAGAGTGATTTTTACACCGTCTTGAAGCAAAAATTCTAGCCTATATGATCCAGTTATCAAAAGTCTTGTGAACAAATATTTCAGTATGGGTTTCATGGCTTTATTTCAGTGACTTAATTTGTTGTTTTTTTCCACAAACCACACATAAACATAATTTTCTCAAAACTATTAACTTTTACATACATGCTGCTCACATATTATTGTAGTAGAGTTTGTGCTGAATACAGAGTACTCAGACTTTAGCCATGAAAATGTTACAAGTAACAGAAATAAGCACAAATATCAGGGCATGTCAAAACACCTCAAGGGCCCAGAAAACAGCTCAGGGTTCAGAGGGTTAAACTTTCCAGGCTGAAGACTTAAGTTTAGTTTAAGAGTAAACAAAAAAAAGCCAACCAAACAAACACACTCACCATTCCTGTGACTTCTAAAAGGAATAAATGACTATCAGAGCAGAATTGAAAGCTCCATATGTTTTTCTGTCATCTCCTTTCGTGTTCATATGAAAGTTGCATGAGCTTATGTCATACTTTAGATCGGAAGATCTGAAAAAGATTTAGCCCATAGACCATCCCCTCAAAGAAATCAGGATAGAAGTGGTCGAAAGAGATGGATTAAAACTTTAAAAAATGTCTTCCTTCACTGGGAATGTCACAGAAGCAGCTCCATAGGAACCCAAGTAAAATGCAGGATGAATGAAGCCACGACAACCAGAGTCCCGGGGTGCAGATAAAGGCATCTGAATGCTGATGCGAGTTTGACGATCGTAACAGAACATGGAGTTACCATTTGACAAAAAAGCTCCAAGAGCAGGCCTAGAGCTGAACAGGTTCAAAATGCACATAAACAAACAAAGAAACTCTAAAGCCCAAACACGCTGACGCCATCACATATCAAATACAAAGGGATAAACAAAGTGAAACTAAGCCGAAACCATAGAAACATGATTAGTAACTATAGACACTAATAGACACAATAAATGTGTTCTGAAACAGAACAGAAAATATATCCAAGAGAAACAAAAAAATAAATACAGGACGAATGTGACAAAAGCAAAGGAGATGGTCAGGAGTGGATGTACACAATAAGAAAATAAAATGCCAGAAAAATAGAGAGGTGAAGAAAGCAAATCAAATAAGAGAGAATGGGTGAATCACTTGTGATGAAGTCCAGGGTGGAGTCTTGTAGAAGAGGAGTATCTGATATGGGCCACATTTAAAGGTCATGTGAACAGCCTCAACCAAAACAAAAAAAAGACGACAAAAACATCTGAATCGGCTGCAATGTGAATATAGCCCTAATTTAACACAGATACATACTTTCTGGTGCCATTTTAAATTGCAGAGCCTCAGATCTGCATGACTTTTCAGGTGTATCCGTAAGTGATGGCAAAAGACAAATCAGTTGATTTTTGAATGCTCTTTAAACTTTAAACTTCTGCTTCTTTAAACCTTGTCACACTGATAAACACTGCGTTTCTTTCCAGAATGAGTTTTCAAATGCCGTTTCAGGTCTCTTTGATATGGGAAATTCTTCTCAAACTGAAGACATGGGAACTTCTCTCTGGTGTGAGTTATCACATGATTCTCATAGTGTTTCCTGTCTGTGAAACTCATTCCTCACTGATGACATCTAAAACTGTTCTCTCTCAAGTGAATCCTCATGTGGCACTTAAGGTTATCTTTATATCTGAAACTTTTTCCACACAGACTACACATGAATGGCTTCTCTCCAGTGTGAATTCTCATGTGGTAATTAAGGGTCAATTTACGTCTGAAACCCTTTCCACACTGATCACATGTAAACGGCTTTTCTCCTGTGTGAATATTCATGTGTTCCCTAAGGCTTACTTTCCGTGTGAAGTCATTCCCACACAAAGTGCAGGTGTAAGTCTTCTTTCTGGTGTGAACTCTCATGTGGACTTTAAGGTTTCCTTTTTGAGTGAAACTCTTTTCACACTGTTGGCAGGTGAAAGAGCTCTCTCCAGTGTGAACTCTCATGTGGACTTTAAGGTTTCCTTTTTGAGTGAAACTCTTTTCACACTGTTGGCAGGTGAAAAGGCTCTCTCCAGTGTGAATTCTCATGTGGGCTATAAGGTTTCCTTTTAGGTTGAAACTTCTTCCACAATGTTGGCAGGTGAAAAGGCTCTCTCCAGTGTGAATTTGCATGTGCCTTTTAATGCTTTCTTTTCGAGTGAAACACTTTCCACACTGAGGGCAGCTGTAAGGCTTCTCTCCAGTGTGAACTTTCATGTGAACTTTAAGGTTTCCTTTTCCACTGAAACTCTTTCCACATTGTTGGCAGGGGAAAAGGCTCTCTCCAGTGTGAATTCTCATGTGGACTATAAGGCTTCCTTGTTGATTGAAACTCTTTCCACACTGTTGGCAGGTGTAAGGCTTCTCTCCAGTGTGAATTCTTATGTGGATTTTAAGGTTTCCTTTACATCTGAAACTCTTTCCACACTGAGGGCAGGTGTAAGCCTTCTCTCCTGTGTGACTTCTCATGTGAACGTTAAGGTTTCCTTTATTTCTGAAACTCTTTCCACACTGTTGGCAGGTAAAATTGCTTTTTGTTTCGGTCTTTTGAGCATTTTTTTGTGAGAGAGTCTTTTTAGCCTGCGTCGATCTTTCTCCAGTCATGGAATCATGATGTTTATCATAAAGGTCTTTCTCTTCCCTTTCAATGAGGTCATGATGACTTGCCTCTTTCAGTGCCATCAGATCTATGGCAAAACAGACAAAAACAATTTAGACATTTAAAGTATCAAAACCAACAACATGTATGTTATATACCGTATCCTTTCCTATGGATCAGGGATGGGCAGCTTTGGTCCTGGAGGGCCACTGTCTTGCAATGTTAAGTTTCATCTCTAATCAAGGGAAGCCTGCCTGTAATTTTCAAGAAGTCTTGAAGCCCTAGGGTGGAATTTTGCAGGTGGATGGAGCTAAATTCTGCAGAATAAAGGCCCTCCAGGACCAGAGTTACCTGTCCCGTCTACAGATCTTATACTCAATATACCAGTGGTTTTCAAATTTGGTCCTATGGACCCCCCACTGCACATTTTGTAAGTCTCCCTTATTTATCACATCTGGTTAAGATCATCAGCTTGTTAGGAGACCAATGAAATTGATGGAGGAATTGGCAGTTTTAAATCACAAACTACAATACCTGTTCATCAATAAGGAGAGAACCAGACCTGTTATAAAGCTAAATATCCTTGAATTAATTAAATTAATTGAAAAGAGTACTATTCAAGTAGTAATAGACGATGTTCGCTGTCATAATGATTACAGTAGTGCACACAAAAGTAGTAGCTGTTTACTCACTTAACTTGCTAACTTTCCGCAATGGTGTAGAGGTTGCATTTGCCAACTGATACATGCATATGAGAAATGGCAAACGGAAGCAAAATTAAACCGTGCTACTCATTTGAGCTGTGCAGCACGGATCGTTAATCAAGCCCGATCTCGATTACGCGACACAATTTCTACACAGCGCTGAGTGGGAGTTTCAGTGAAGAAAACGTTTGAATTACTAATAACATTGCTGCAAGATCTGGCGAGAAGATTCAAATACGGTGCAGAATGACCATAGATATCAGACTTGGAAACCAGGAAAAACATTGTGCCATGAAAGTTATAGAAGGTGTTTCAGTCCACAAATCACTAACATTCACAATGGATTTACTATAGTAACGGTAACTGTAACCATGGTATTGTGGCAGAAATAGCAAAATGTTTTAATATTCATTTCAGGGTTCGTAGAGTGAAATCTAAGCACTTTCCAAGGACTTTCAAGTGCTTCACACTTTTTCCAACACTTTAACACTATAAATATGACCCATTTAAAATGTATAAATTAGGGCTGTAATCCCCCAGTCGATTAGTCGATTATTAGTCGATACGTTCTGGCTCAACCAAAATTCTGAATGGTCGAGTTTTTCCGCGCCACGTTCATTTCATCAGGGTGCAGATCCAATTGTCCGTGTGGCACTTCTGTCGCGGCGCACTCCACTTTTTCCTATCGGTGACGTCAAGCAACTTTAACGCACCCGTAAAGCATTCCGGGAAGGCAGCACTGCATTTGAACAAATGCCACACGTCAAAAAAGCTGGCCGAAGCCCATCTTTATGCAAATGAATCCGTTGGACGCAACTATCCAATAGAAGTAGAGCACATGGTGACTGAGGGAAGTCTCTCGCTGGTCCTTTGTTTTTCATTCCCCCCCTGGCTCAAAAGCATGCACATAGCGGTAAACTTGAGGAACGCCCATCAACATACACATGAGGGGAAGCGTCACAAAACCACGCTTCAGTCGTGCCGCAAAATGTGGATCTGTACTGTCAGTTTTGCAGTTTAAATCTAGCTTTACAAGCTTTCAGAATACACTTTAGTATCAGTGCTCGTCTCTTTTCCACTGTTTTGTTAATTACATATTTAGTAAACAAATACATAGCTAGCAAAAGCACCGCTTCTTGCATCTCCTCCATACTTGTTATTGTTGCAGACAGTTTCGCACAAAAATTATTATTGTCTGTCGCTGACTGGGAGGAGCAGTCGCGCGCAGTCCCGCGTCTCTGGACTAATTTGCCTAATCTTCACGATACTTTAGACCGCAGTGAAAACGCAAACAGTGGCAGGTCTGGGGAAAAAAAAGTTCCTGAAAAAAAAATTCCTGGTACAAATTGTTCCAGGTAATTTAGGTGGAAACGGGGCTATCTACTACATCAGGGTATCTGCAGGTTTCACCAAGTCAAATTTAAGACTTTTTAAGACCATTATGAATTCAATTTAAGACCTATATAACGCAATAAAAAAATGTACAATAGGAAATGCAGAATCACAAAATGCAAAGCAAATTAATTTATTCAAATTGAACAAAGTATTAGTAAACTTGCACTTCCTCATAGCTCAATCCCACCAGGATTAATGCTGCCTTCACGTGCTATCGGAAATTTCCTAATTCCCATTTTAGAAGTCGTGATTACGAGCTTGTTGCATTCAAGTGCTTTGTTGTCGGAGTGAACAGGAATCATGGTGGACCCCAGGTTATTCTTGCCTATTTATTGGGAAAACCTTATTAAAACCAACATCATATGTAGTATGGCTGTAATCTCCCAGTCGATTATTAGTCGATACGTTCTGGCTCGACCAAAATTCTGAATGGTCGATTGTTTGCCGCGTTCATTTCATCAGGTGGAGAGCACTAATTGCTAATGGGGGTGTTTTTAGAGCACCCCTGTTTCACAGGTAACAGTCTGTCTTCAGAACAGCCCTCTTGTTTTCACTTCTTTTGGATTAGCCCAACCCACTGGTGACGAGAAGTCTCTCGCTGGTCCTTTGTTTTTCATTCCCCGCTGGCTCAAACGCACGCCCATAGCGGTAAATTTAAGGAACGCCCATCAACATACACATGAGGGGAAAGCGTCACAACACCACGCTTCAGTCGTGCCGCAAAAGTGGATCTGTACTGTCCGTTTTGCCACGTTCATTTCATCTGATGGAAAGCACTAATTGCTAACGGGGGTGTTTTCAGAGCACCCCTGTTTCACAGGTAACAGTCTGTCTTCAGAACACCCCCCTTGTTTCCACATCTTTTGGATTAGCCCAACCCACTGGAGAAGAGAGACAGATTGAAGAAGGCTAGTTTGCTGTATATTATTTATTTAATTGTGAGTGTTTTTTTCTGCTCTTGATCTGGCTTGTTTAATAAATATTCCTTTTTTATTAAAGTGGACGTGCCTTTTGTGTTTAAGAGTAAAAGCTTTAAAGGTCCCGTTCTTCGTGTTTTTTGAAGCTTTGATTGTGTTTACAGTGTGCAATATAACATGTGTTCATGTTTCGTGTGTAAAAAAAAACAGTATTTTTAACACAATTTACTTATCTGTATACCGCTGTTTTCACTCTCCTAAAAACGGGTTGATGAGTTCCTTGTTCTATGAAGTCCCTCCTTCAGAAATACGTAACGAGTTCTGATTGTGCCAGCGGTTCCCGTGTTGGGATTTGACCGCACCTTAGCGAACGTGTCACGGTTCCTGTGTTGTGATTCGACAGCAGCTTAGCGCATGTGGAAAGGTCACGCCTCTTAACGGGGTGATGTATGCGCTCAATGATCTCTACAGCGTCCCTGGGAAAGCCAAACAAAGGTGATTTGACTCCGGGATGAAAATAACAGCGTCTCGACGACATGGCGACAAACACACTCAAACGCAACACTTCCTTTTCTCCACGCGACACGTCCTCTTCTCCACGTGGGACAGCAACAAGACCACGCCCCCTTTTTGCACGTATTCTTGTGGGCGGAGGTTAGTCTGTTCTACTGTTCTACTGACGTCATTTATGAAGGAAGCACCAGGATGTAGTCCAAGCCAGCCGTTCGCTGCAGGCTTTGAAAGGGAACTTCTGTTAAATAAAATATCTCGCTTGGCATTGAACTTTGAGCTTTATAATTTTACAGGTATTATTTATGCTCTAACAGCAACATTACACACTAACTAAAGTTTGAACAGTGGGATCACGAAGAACGGGACCTTTAAGTTAATAGTCTATTCATGTCTCAGCCTCGAAGCTAAGCTCCTGTTCGAGCTGCACAGAGCGGCTGAAATGATAGTGTCTGTCAGTTATTATAATACATATGACAAAAACAATTGTCTAAATTATGTTGCATATTCCTCAAAAGTTCTTGTGATGATATCACTAGTTGACAACATAGTACTATATTTTCAGAAATTATAGGCTATGATATTGCGCAGGTGCACGTGATGCAACGCTGTCAGAGCCGGTCAGACTCATTTCAGTGCAAAATAATCAGGTCAAAAACGATTTAATATACTGCAAATAGCCTACTAGTTTATGTTTATTTTTCCTAACGTAATTTTTAGTCGAAAATTTCAGGACTTCAGTCGACCAAGATTTTCTTTGGTTGATTACAGTCCTAATATGTAGTCTCCCATGCACCGACAACCATATAAACATTACAGATAATCCGCTTTCTGCTGATTCTGTAATTTCAGTCAAATGCAGGCTATTTTCGCTGTGTACCAAACATACAATACGCTTCATAAGATTACTCTTACATGTAAATATGTACTACATTAATGTCAAGACAAGACGACCTAGCTGTTTTGGGAAAAAAAATAAAAATAAAACCACACCTGCCACAGCCGTCTAGTTCTCCCCGCCACCATGTTTAAAGCTTATGACACGCCCCTCTCTCGGGAATTGGGGTATCAAAATTATTTCCGAACTTCCCAGTGTTAAACACGACATCAGAGGGCGTTCATTTGCAATTTTTACCAAGCAAACTCGTATTTACGATAATTCCGATAAGCACGTGAAGGCAGCATAATATACAAACACCCTACCGGTCAAAAGTTTGAAAACGGTAAGATTTTTTAATGTTTTTACCGAAGTCTCTTCTGCTCACCAATGCTGCATTTATGTTATTGAAAATACAAAAAAGCTGTAATATTGTGAGAGTTCTGTTGTGAACTGTTTTCTATGTGATATATTGTAGTAAAGTGTAATTTATTCCTGTGATCAAAGCTGAATTTATCATCATTACTCGAGTCTTCAGTGTCACATGACCCTTCACAAATCATTCTTATATGAGGATTTGATTATCAACAAACATTTATGATTATCAGTGTTGAAAACAGTTGCGTAAAACATTTTTTAAGATTCTTTGATGAATATAAAGTTCTAAAGAACAGCATTCATCTGAAATAGAAAGTAAAAAAAATATTTTTGAAGGATTATGTGACTCTAAAGTCTGGAGTAATGATGCTGAAAATTCAGCTTTGAATCACAGAAATAAATTGCATTTTTTAAAATATATTCAAAGATAAAAAAAAGTATTGTGGATCAAATAAATGCAGCCTTAGTGAGCAGAAGAGACTTCTTTAAAAACATTCTCAAACTTTTGACCGGTAGAGTGAGTGTGCACATTAATAGAGAGGCGAAGGGAAGGAAAAGATGTGGTAGAACAAAGTGTGTCAGTAGCGAATCAGTTCGGGGTTTACATCGCTTTTTTTAGTGCTAGCGGGCATATCATACTTTTATTTGGTCATCATGCGAGATGGCAGGTAAGAACGATTCGCCTTCGCTTTCACAATCGCGTGAACTGGAAGAACTGAAGCTGAAAAATAAAATCCGTTTGATGTGTCTGTGGTACAATCCGAAAGAGCCTTGCGCCAATAACACAAAAGCTGATTGGCTGCAATATAAGATGCATGTTGGTCTCATTTGTAGTTGTAATACAGCAAACTATAGTTGGACTAGCAAAAGAATTAACTACAACACACACAGAAGCGCTGCGGGAGCATTTTAATGAGCAAGAGGTAGCGTTACATGGACGTAGGAAAATTAAGACCTGTTTAAAATTATTTAAGACCTAGAACTTTTTAAGGCCTAAAATTTTGATTTTGAAATTTAAAGACATTTAAGACTTTTTAAGATCCCGCTGGTACCCTGTACATAAATTACCTAGTTTAAATACACATTCATCTTCCCAGCCCTGAAGTACCCCTTTAAGAATACTGCGTTACTGTTGTGTCTTAGAAAAGATGCAAGCAACCACGAGATAACTCACGAACTACTCTTTATTTCGCCTTCCTCTTTCTTCGTCCACTCAAGTACCTCTTATCTAATAGTGCCACCTACAGGACAAGCGGTGACACCACATCTCGCTCTCTTTTAACAATTGTACTTGGTATTCACTTCTGTTCTGTACCATGACCCAATTATGTCTTTCAATGCCATCATAACAGTACCAGCATTTCAAACGTGAACTTAACATTTTCCCTTGAATTCCACAAACACATAGCATGCATTACAGAACATCAACTTACTCTATATGTATTTGTACCTGATCACTCCACCATGAAAAATACTATTCACATGGAATCAATGAACTACCTTTAGTTCATAACATAGTCCCGAGCCCATACTGGTGCTCGTCTAACTCTAACCTGTCTTTCCGGCTGAGTCACTGGTACAGGTTGTATTGTACAGTCATCATCAAAGTTAGCTAATTCCCCATTTTCCTCCATCCCATAAGAGAAAGGTGTGAGGTGAGACGCATTCCAAGTGCGCCCATCAGAGAGTTTATAAGTGTAAGGTCCAGTCTTTCGCAGCACTTCCAATGGTTTGGAAAATGCAGATTGGAGCTTAGGAAGGACACCTGGTCGTTTCACGCGGACAAAAGATCCTTGTTTGAATGACACTTCCTTTGCCCCCCGCTTGCGATCAGTGTATGTTTTTGAGCTCTTCTGCATGTGTTTCACACGATCCACAATTTTCTGCACACATGGTTGCTGAAGACGCTGCATTTTCTGTAATCCTGAGATGTGAAGTTTAGTGCGCATCGGTCTTGCATGTAACAATTCAGCGGGTGAATGCTGAGTAGTCGAATGAGGTGTAGCACGGTATGCTTGTAAGAATTCCCTTGTGAACTCTTTCCATCCTTTGCCTTCCAAGGAAGCAGTAAGTAACGTGTGCTTCAAAGTACGGTTAAAACTTTCAACCTCTCCATTGGCACGAGGGTAATACACAGATGACGTTCGATGCATAATTCCTCGATTTTGGAGAAACACCTCAAACTCACGTGACATGAATTGAGAGCCGTGGTCTGAGATCAGCTCCTTCGGGTTCCCTTCACGGCTGAACACAGTCGAAAGAAACTGAATAACCGCTGAAGAAGTTACCTGGGGCATGAAAGCAATCTCTGGCCACTTACTAAAGTAGTCCACTAAAGTTACAGCAAAACGACATTCTGCTGGAGCTTTGTCAAAGGGCCCCATAATGTCTATGGCGAGTTTCTCCCATGCTCCATCTGGGAGGGGTACAGGCTGGAGTGGCGGAGTGCGGATAACTGCTGACTTGTCATGCGTTTGACAAGTTATGCATGATTTGATGGCTGTCTCAACCTGGGCATCCATACCCGGCCACCAATACAGTTCTCTGAGTCTTTGCTTGGTTCTAACAATGCCTTGATGTGTATCGTGAGCCAATGCGATGAACTTTTCACGCAAGGTCTCTGGTACTAAAAGTCTGTGTGTGCCTCTTACCACGCAATCATCCTGAAGAGAGAGTTCATGTTGAATTTTGTAATAAGGTAACAGGTCAGGTCCTAGACCCTTCTGGGTTTTTGGCCACTTGGTCGTCAGTAAGTCACGTACTTTACCGTATATTGGGCAGGCAGCCCCTGCCGCCTTGAATTCATCAACAGATATGGCCGTAAGCGTTGAAACAAGTGCGACCACTTCCACGTCATCCTCCAGCACAGGACCACTGCTCTGTAATGGCAAGCGAGACAAGCAATCAGCTGTAACATTTTCACATCCAGGCTTGTACTGGATGTTGTAGTCAAAGGCCATTAACCTAGCTGACCACCGAGCAATCCGAAGTCCTGCTCGCCCTTGTCCCTTTGAAGTGAGCAGTGTTGTAAGTGGGCTGTGATCTGTACGTAATGTAAAACGTCGCCCCCACAGATAAGTTCTCCATTTCTCCGTTGCCCACACACAGCCTAATGCTTCCTTCTCAATTGTGGAGTACTTGCGTTCCGCCTGTGTGAGGGTGCGTGATGCAAAAGCAACAGTCTTTTCAGACCCGTCTGGGTGCATTTGGGTGAGAACGGCGCCCAGACCGTAATTAGAAGCATCAGTTGTAACGATAGTATGTAGCTCAGGATCGAATAGTGTCAGTGCAGGGCTATTAATTATAAGGTCTTTTACCTGCTCAAAACTTTTCTGTGCCTCAGGCGTCCAGGTGAATGGAGCAGATCCACGATTCAACACTCTAAGGGGCTCGACCACTGCGGAATAATCGGGTATGAATTTTGAATACCACGATGTGAGCCCAAGGAAAGAGCGTAAGCTGGTGGTATCAGTTGGTGGTGGAGCTTGTGAGACTGCATGGACATGAGAAGGATCCGGCTGAAGTCCTTCAGCCGAGATTGTGTGTCCCAAGAACGACAGCTCTGTCTGTCTGATGTGGCATTTGTCAAGGTTCAATTTGAGCCCAGCTGTTTCTAGACGCTGAAGTGCTGCGTTCAAGCTCTTGTCATGTTCCTCAATGGTCTTTCCTGAGATAATGACGTCGTCCAAGTAACATTGAACATTTGCAAGTCCTTTAAGTATGGTCGACATTAGTCTCTGAAAACAACTCGGCCCTGACGCCAGTCCATAAGGTACTCGCTTATAGCGAAATAAGCCTTCATGAGTGATAAATGAAGTAAGGCTACGGCTATCCTCATGCAGTAGGACTTGGTGATAAGCGCTTTGAAGATCTAGAGTTGAAAAGACAGTTGATCCCCTCAGTTCTGCAAACATTTCTTCCATGTGGGGGAGTGGAAAACTGTCCACCACTACGGCCTTATTTGGTTCTCGCAAGTCCACACAAAGTGGTATGTTTCCATCTTTTTTCTTTGTGACTACAATTGGTGAGACCCATTCTGATGATTCAATCGGCTCAATCACATCCTGCTGAATGAGTCGCTTTAATTCCAGTGACACAGCGTCGCGAATTGCGAATGGAAGGCGGCGTAGTTTCTGCTGTATTGGTTTCACGTCAGCACGAACTTTGACTAGGTGTGTAAATCCTTGTGCGCAACCCAGTTTCTCGGGCTTCGTACTAACTTCAGCTGAATTTATCATGCGGCATGACGATGTCGCTATACGGCCATCTAACAGCTGCAATTCTAATGCCGCGAACAAGTCTCGTCCCAACACCGCGGTGCCAGTGTTCACAACGAACAGTTCAGTTGTAGCACGCCGCTCGCCGTATATGATCTCAGCTTCTATACATCCCATTACCGATATGGCGTGTCCACCATAGCTCACTAAGTTCACTTTCGCTTTCACAAGGGTAGCATCAGGGAAATACTGATTACACACTGACATTGGAATAATAGATACTGCTGAGCCCGTATCCAGCATTAACTCCACGTGCTGTGTTGCTCCACATGCGCTAATTTGAACAGTACACATTATCTTGCTTGAGTCGCGATAAGGGCTTTCTACCGTTAGCACAGTCACATCAGGAATTGAGATCTCACTTACGTTTTTGTGTCCCCGACACACTTTAGCGAAATGTCCTCTCTTCTTGCATGCGTTACAGATAGCGTTTTTGGCGGGGCATTTTTGAAAGTTGGCAGTATGCTGTTTTGAACCACATCTGTAACACGTTTTAACTTGGGATGAGTGCATCGCAGTCGCTCCTTGTAATATCTGTGCGTTTTTCCCCATCTCGCGGCCAGATCGGTTTTGCTGAAAACGTGACTGTTGAATAACTTGTACATCCGCCGGTTTGCTCATCACGTTTGCCTCTGCCACTGCTGTTTCTATTTGGCTGGCAATTGTGACAGCTTTTCTCAAAGTAAGATCCACTTCTAGGAGTAAACGTTCCCGTATGCGATTTGAATTAGTTTTTTCAACAAGTTGGTCCCGAATCATTTCCTCCTCCATGGCTCCGAATTCGCATGTAGCCGCAAGCTCCTTTAGCGCCGCAATATATTGATCCGTAGTTTCACCATGCCGTTGTCCTCGCTGGTGAAATCTGTACCGTTCAGCTACCACATTCACTTTTGGCTCGAAGAATGTGCGAATAGTAGGGATGGGCGATATGGACTTAAAAATGTATCCCGATATTTTCTAGTATTTATTGCGATAACGATATCAATGACGATAAATGTAGTATCATTCCCCATGTTTTTGGATACAAGTGAAAGCTGCATGCATTCTTGCGAGTTTCAGAAAAACAAACAATCATCTAAATTAAAACGTGCATGTCATCAAATAGGCTCCTATAATACATAAAAAATAAAAAAAAATATTTATATATATATATATATATATATATATATATATATATATATATATATATATATATATATATATATATATATATATATATATATATATAATTAATTATTTTTTTATGTAAAATTCCACACCAGCCTTTTCAGAAATGAAAAAGTTGCAGATATAATTGTATTCTGTAAAAGTGCAGGTAATGTTTAAATAGTGCAACTGTGCTGAAAAACATCACACAATACAAACAATAATAATTCAAATCAATGACAAGTTTTACATGTAAACCGATTCTGTATTTATTCATACACTCATGGTGCAAACAGTGGTAAAAATAGCAGAAACAGCAAAAGTAATTATCCCAAAAATGTCTTCAGATTACAAAAAAGTTGAAAATAATGATTTGATGATAGAACTTCAGTAATTTGAGTTGATAAGATAATGATACCACGAATTCTTCTACTGATAAAAATAAACTGGACTAAGGAATAATGAGCTTCTGGGTTCATGAATATTAATCATGTTGTCAGCGCTCATTCAAACTGATTTGCTGAAATCAAAACAGGCACAGTAATAGGTGCACGCCAGCCAATGAGATTCCCGTTTGTGCATTCGTTTTTTCCTGTTCATGAAAGGCTGAATAATTCCAAATAAACGCCATTATTTTACAGGAAAATACAACACAGGATATTGTTTACATGTAGCACATCAATTCTGTGTGGTATAAGACTCTCTCGCTCTCTCTTTGAGTGTGTGTGAAACACTGAGCGCTCTCAGTCGCGCGCCTCACACTAGTGTTTACTGTGCGTCAAATACACTGCGCATTCATTGAGATCAACTGAAATAGTATGCTTTACCGATCGATTGAGAAGGACTGAGCGCTTAAGATATTCGCTCTAAGTGCTCAGCGAGTGAAAATACATCTGTATGGTTCAGATTGCCCTCAGGTAGTCCCTCGTTTAGCTATGAACTCTTCCGCAGCTTCCGCCATGGTTGTTTTCGCTCTGCACGTGAGATGCGGATTCAGTGCCGCTGCTCCCATTGCGCGGCTCTTAGGGCACCGAGTGCTGCGAGGGCACTACAAGAAAATTCTCTCTCCAACCCCCGTTCAGCTACAAATTGACGAACGCAGCCACCGCGGCCATCATAAAGTAAACGCTTTAAGCATCAAGAGACGGCCAGCGGTGGCACTGTGCGGATGGGTCGCGCTATCAACTAGGCTTTATCGTTATTATCGCGGGAAGACAAATTCTTATCGTGGGGATAATTTTTACCGGTATATCGCAAACGATAAGATATCGCCCATCCCTAGCGAATAGCTTGCAATGCCGTGTCGTACTTATCGTCTGCAACCGTGAGCGTGTAAAATAGTCTCTGGCCTTCTGCCCCCAGGCAGTGAATCAGTAGAGCGCGTTTTCGGCCTTCCGATAGCTCTTCGTCCATGGCCAAGACATAATTCTCGAAAACACGAATCCATGCCTTAAATGGCATCAGTGGCTCACCCACATTTTGTAAAAATGGCGTAGGTTGACTTAAATTCCACGGCATCCTCGTCGCCAATATGTTGTGTCTTAGAAAAAATGCAAGCAACCACGAGATAACTCACAAACTACTCTTTATTTCGCCTTCCTCTTTCTTCGTCCACTCAAGTACCTCTTATCTAATAGTGCCACCCACAGGACAAGCGGTGACACCACAGTTACAGCCCCAATGAGCGAGATAAAGGGGACTGAGAAAAACAGATACAAAGCAAACATTTACGATTCTAGAAGTATACAGCAAGAAAGGAGAGACATTTTCTGGAGACCCCTTAAAACCTTATGTAGGACCCCAGTTTGAAAACCCCTGCTCTAGACAAAGGGCATCTCAGAACCTACACTCTAATGGTTCAAGTCTTACCTCCCAGGTAGGTCCTTCAGGTTGTCATGGAGAAGTGAGGTGACTCACAACATCTAGCTACTGGAGTTCCACAGGGCTCAGTGCTTGGACCACTTCTCTTCTCCATCTACATGCCATCACTGGGATCTCACATTCAGAAACATGGGTTTGCCTATTACTGCTATGCTGATGACACACAACTCTACCTCATTACAACCAGAGGATCCAATGATAGCTGCTCACATCTTGGCCTGCCTGACAAACATTTCTTGCTGACTAAAGGACGACCACCTTTAACTCAACCATGCAAAAACAGAATTGCTTGTGGTCTCTGTCAACCCAACACTTCATCACAACTTCTCCATTCAGCTAGGTTTGTCAACCACAACTCCATCCAGGACAGCTAGAAGGACATTGCTAGAACTGCCAGGTCATGCAGATTTGCCTTATGCAACATTTTAGTAGGATCAGGCCCTTCCTATCGGAGCATGCTACACATCTTGTCCAAGCTCTTGTTCTACCCAGACTGGACTATTGTAATGCTCTTTTGGCAGGCCTTCCAGCATGTACTGTACAACTTCAGCAACTGATGAAGAATGTTGCAGCTAGAGTGGTCTTTAATGAGCCGAAGACAGCGCACGTCACACCTCTCCTCATAAAATTGCGCAGGTTGCAAATAGTCGCTAGCATCACATTCAAGGCACTGATGTTTACCTACAGAACAACCACTGGGTCTGCACCCCTATATCTAAACTCATTACTTAAAGGAACACTCCAATTTTTTTTTGAAAATAGGCTCGTTTTCCAACTCCCCTACAGTTAAACAGTTTAGTTTTACCATTTTCAAATCCATTCAGCCGATCTCCGGGTCTGGCAGTAGCACTTTTGGCATAGCTTAGCATAGATCACTGAATCTGATTAGACCGTTGGCATCTCGCTCAAAAATGACCAAAGAGTTTCAATATTTTTCCTATTTAAAACTTGACTCTTCTTTAGTTACATTGTGTACTATGACCGACGGAAAATGAAAAGTTCCGTCCCATAGGTGCAGCGGCACAATGATATTACACAGCACCTGAAAATAGGCTAACTTCTGTCAACATAACAAACATGACAACCTGCTTGCACAGGGAGCATGATGGGGACTATTTTCAGGCGCTGCATAATATCATTGCCTCTGCTGCACCCATGGTACAGTAGCAAATTTCCTTGATTATTACACATGAGAGTATAGTTCCTAGCCATATTGGCCTAGAAAATCGCAACTTTGCACAAGAGTCGTTTTAAATAGGAGAAATATCGAAAATCTTTGGTCATTTTTTGAGCGACTTGTCAACAGTCTAATCAGATTCAATGATCTATGCTAAGTAGGAATGTCAATTTCCACAAATTCGAATGATAAATCGTCGTTTAAATTAACGATCAATTAATCGTTACCTACAATAGGCTACTGCAAGACACGTCTGCTGTGTCATTCACCGGCATAACAGAATGTGCAATGGCATTCAAAATATGCAAGCATCCTCACCCAGAGGAAAGGTTTGATGTAAATGTATGTAGATGTAAATTTAATATAATTATTTAATAATCAAATATTGCAACAAATATTACGCCGTCGCAGATGCGCTGTCAACCCGTGCATGTGTGTCAATGTCAGCAAATAGTTTTTGTTAATGTAAGTGTGTTGTTTTCTTCCCAAATGTGCTTAAGACATTTCCTTAATATTGAGAATATTGGGGAAAAGTCTGGAGAATGTGAAAAAGGAGAAGTTTACTTGTAAATGCCAATTACGTGCTAAGAAGACCTACGACATTTAGAGTTAAGCCCACAGCGATCTTGAAGTTAAGATTTATATAGCCTACTTCACAAGGATAAAATTTAAATATTTATACAATACATTCATGAGCTAAATGTACCAGTTTTTAGATCATATGTTAATCCATTTCGGTTAATAACGATCTGAAGATGCCGTCCACACTGGACGCGGTGCACTGCAAAACGACAAGCCCGAACGGTAAACTGATGTCCCTTTATACAGGTGCTGGTCATATAATTAGAATATCATCAAAAAGTTGATTTATTCCAATAATTCCATTAAAAAAGTGAAACTTGTATATTATAGTCATTCATTACACACAGACTGATATATTTCAAATTTTTATTTCTTTTAATTTCAATGATTATAACTGACAACTAAGGAAAATCCCAAATTCAGTATCTCAGAAAATTTGAATATTGTGAAAAGGTTCAATATTGAAGACACCTGGTGCCACTCTAATCAGGTATTGAACTCAAAACACCTGCAAATGCCTTTAAATGGTCTCTCAGTCTAGTTCTGTAGGCTACACAATCATGGGGAAGACTGCTGACTTGACAGTTGTTCAAAAGACGACAATTGACACCTTGCACAAGGAGGGAAAGACACAAAAGGTCATTGCAAAAGAGGCTGACTGTTCACAGAGCTCTGTGTCCAAGCAAATTAATAGAGAGGCGAAGGGAAGGAAAAGATGTGGTAGCAGAAAGTGTACAATCAATAGGGATAACCGCACCCTGGAGAGGATTGTGAAACAAACCCCATTCAAACATGTGGGGGAGATTCACAAAGAGTGGACTGAAGCTGGAGTCAGTGCTTCAAGAACCACTACGCACAGACGTATGCAAGACATGGGTTTCAGCTGTCGTATTCCTTGTGTCAAGCCACTCTTGAACAACAGACAGCGTCAGAAGCATCTCGCCTGGTCTAAAGACAAAAAGGACTAGACTGCTGCTGAGTGGTCCAAAGTAATGTTCTCTGATGATTTTCCTTTGGAAATCAGGGTCCCAGAGTCTGGAGGAAGAAAGGAGAGGCACACAATCCACGTTGCTTGAGGTCCAGTGTAAAGTTTCCACAGTCAGTGATGGTTTGGGGTGCCATGTCATCTGCTGGCATTGGTCCACTGTGTTTTCTGAGGTCCAAGGTCAACCCAGCCGTGTACCAGGAAGTTTTAGAGCACTTCATGCTTCCTCATGCTGACCAACTTTATGGAGATGCAGATTTCATTTTCCAACAGGACTTCATTGTCAGAAGGCACAGAGTTTGTCAGAAATGATTTTGACCACTTCGAATACTCGATATGATATTATTTTTGCCATTGAAATGACTGGGGAAAAGTGTCCCAATCAACATGAATTCACCCAAATTAAATCCCAAATATTTTACTTATAACATTCATCATTACTAGGGATTCTCAAAATGGTTAATTTTCCCGACCGACAACCGCCGCTCATTATCCGATTATTAACTTTGAAGAACCAGAATAGTTTTTTTTCCCGTCAAACTACGTTTTTTTTCATCATATAAAAATAGCAGGCCTACCTCAATCCACGGGAAGTGGGGGTGCTGCAAAGGATTGCACTTTTTTTTTTTCATTTTATTCATTTTTAAAATGTAATAATTTATTTGTAATAGACATTTTAAGTAGCCCATTAAAAAGTATAATTTATTTGTTGAATTATGTTTTTAAAACGATTCCGCTCATTTCTGAAGCTCATTCTGCTCAGCACCGCACGCTCAACCCAGAACTCCCTTTGTGACATGCTGGATAAAATATAAGCCTATCTGAAATAAATAGCTAGGGCTGCCCCTGACTAAAGTTTTTTTTTTCCTTTCTAGTAGTTCATTTAAGCCGCTGTTCACGCTGCGCCGCCGCCTCCTCCATGTCATTGTCTGTTATAGGCTATTTGCTTATTATTTATTAAATCCGGGCAATTTGGTTGATTAAACATAGATTAAAATGAAGATACAATTTATACAAAAACGAAATTCACTTTAAAGAAAAGTTTTGTTTTGTTGAAAGCCTATTGAAGTGTTATTGAACTTATTGAAGACCCCCGTCTTCTGACATTATTCATCTTATGTGTCCTGTTCACTTTTCAACGTAAATGAAATTAAAAAATAACATTAAAAACTGAAACTAATTACGTGTTTTAATGGCTACAAGCATAGTAGGCTACAGTACAGAGAAATGTCATGTCGGAGCGGGATTTGAGCGCACGTCATTTTACCGCTGAACAGTTCATGAGTGAAGCTCCGCTTTGCTTTGCTCGCATGCTCTGGTAAGGTAGGCAGGTTTTTTGCGTTAATTTTTATTTCCTGTCGCTGTGCAAGCTTGTTTATGTGCAAGCTTGTTTAGCTTGTTTTTCTTGTGTAAACCTTTTATTTAAAGGTTTAATGTAGGCCACAGTCGATTGCATTACGACTGCAAGAAGAATCAATATTGGGAAAATTATGATATGCAGTCAAATGCAGTCCCGGTGTATATAGGCTGTTAAAACGAGTGTTCTCACCGATATATTTGTTGCTCTTTCGTGTTTTATAGACTCGATATTGTTTCTTATAAAAATGTGGTGACCATGCAGCAAAAAAACCACAAACAAAAAAAAACATTTTAAACAGTTTAACTGATAGTAATAATCGGTCAAAATTCATACTATCGGTTAACAGTCAATATGATCATCCCTAATCATAACCAATTATTCAGTTATTTGTATTTACTGAATACTTATACTGAATACTGTATTTATACTGAATACTGTATTTACTGAATACTTGTAATGAATACTGAATTTATACTGAATACTGTATTTACTGAATACTTGTAATGAATACTGAATTGAGTTCAATCTAACAATATTACTTTTTAGCATGAGACTTAAAAATAGTAGTCAAATCTTTTGATCATTAAAAACAAGCCTTTGTAATGTGCCTTTGGCTCTCATTTTATATTGTTAACTATATTCTAAATAAACTACAATAAAATATATTTATTTTGTGCTGTTGCTTAGCTCCCTCAGTCACATACCTCAAACTCATTCATTATGCAGCTCATTATGGGTTCTATTGTCTCCTCAGGTGTAAATCACAGCATTATTCATGATCATTCACACCCCTTCGCATACGGCCTTTGTAAAGAAAAAGTGTCTTGCAAAATGTAAATCAATATATTGTTTTATGTGAATGAGTAGGCACAATGGTTCTAACATCAGTTTGAAGCAAAAAAACTCTAGGCAACAACACCCATTAGTTATTATAAACACGCATAAACGTTATTCTCTCAAAAATACAAGCATGTACGTGCAGCTCTCATATTATGGTAGTCCAGTTTGTGCTGAATACAGTGTAATGACACTTTTGCCATTAATATGTTTATAAGCAACTGAAAAAAAGCATAAATGTCAGAGCATGTCAAAACATTTAAAGGGCCCCATAACAGCTCAGACCTGTAAGAGTTAAAGGAGGTTGAAAAAAGTATTGAATAAAAGGGTGCCATAATTATGTCCAACGGGTTTTGGAGAAAAACATGTATTCATAAAGAGATTTTCCCCACAGTTTTAATTATTTTAAAATGAAAGGTTAGATTTTTGTGAATTTTTGGAATAAAAGATCAAAAGGATTAACAGTGTATATGTATTTTTACAGGCTTCTTTGTTCATATTTACCAATGAGGGGCAATAATTCTGACCACAACTGTATATTTTCCCCCACACCAAAACGTTTGCTTATAAAATATTCCAAAAATAAACTTGTCAAACTTTGACACTTTGTACTGAAGTATGAACACTATGCATGCATTTACATGTTTTTGTTTTTTCTAAGACACGTTTATAAAAGTTATTTAAATGTCCTTGAACTAAATTGAACTAAGGCCTAATCCTGGCTTAGTCTAAGCCCTGTCTGTGAAACCAGGCCGTAATATTATTAGTAACTGCACTAATCAATGCAAAACAATAGTAATTTTATGATTGAATGGCCTTTATGATTAAAAATCCCCCCTCTCCCCTCAGCGCTACTGTAGAGGTTAGTGGCACTAGTGCAACTGCTCTCAAATGTTAGTGTCTGGAGCCCTAAATTATGACTTATTTATTGCTTGATTTAATGTTAATTTACTGCTATTTATGTTCAGGGATGTTAAAATAATAAAACCAATAGTTCAAAACAAAAATAATTCTGTATTATTCCCTGTATGATTATACGTCTCTATTTCTGTAGGTCAAATGACTCAGTTCAGCTTTGAGAATGAAACCAACCTGTTTGTTCTTCAGTTTCTTCATGTTTCACTCTGAACGTTTCCTCAAACTTCACGTCTTCAATCTGCACTTCAATAATCGCAATCTTTATGTCTTCACTCTCTTCTTTAATAAACGCCATCTTTATAATAGTGTCACTTCACGTGGATCTCAGGCGCTTCACCAGTTTTTCTGTGTGTTTGTCCTGTTTATGATGAGAATAATTAACAGAAAGAAAAATAAATCCAAACTAAATCTCTGCGTGTCTCAATCAGCTCTAGTTCAGTCACTGGTAAGAGAGTCAGGGAGAGTTAATAGAACTCCGGCGCCAGCATGAGTTTCAAGGCAACATAGTTCACTGCACACTTTAATTCAAAAGACATAGACTTGTACATAGCAAAACTTAATAGATTAAACATAACAGATCCTTATAATGCCACTGGGGTGCTTTTCACATGTATCGATAAAGGACACCTGTCCCGCCAGCTGTGCGCAAGTTACAACTAGCCTAGTTTTGACGTAAATGGGCACTAAGTTACAACTTATGCACTACTAAATATTTTTGTGTTGCACCATTAAACTTACTTGAAGCCTAAATCTACTAGCACTTAACTATTCTATTTTTTTTGTTTGTTTGTTTATTTAATAAAAAAAATAAAATAAATGTATGTGTCCTGTACTACTCTGCAAGATTAACTGAGACTTGTTTCAGCACTTGCATGCTGTTGCCCCTTGTTTGTTTAGTTGCTTCTATTGCTCTCCCCATTTGTAATTCGCTTTGGATAAAAGTGTCTGCTAAATGATTAAATGCAAACGTATAAACTAAATATTTACGGAATATATCAGGCGTAACATTAACAGAAAGAATAGCAGGCAGACTGAACTGCATCAATACGCTCTTGTTTTACAGACTTCGATTCTTTACACGTTTTTGATTATACTAACATACAGGCCTATATGCGCTTTCATTTTAAGAGAGAAAACATGTGAATAGATTAACGTTTTATGTTAGCGCGCAGTTGTGCATGTCAAATAAAATAATTTCTTATTGTTTTGTTTCAGTATTTATTTATTGATCCTTAATTTCGTTTCGTATTTAATGGGAACTTATTTTTATCATTAGTTACGTGAGGCAAAAGTAGTTATAAAATTATTTCCCCTTTGCTTTCCCCCACCTGTTCTGGCATCCTGGTGCACAGCAGCTGTCCATCATGTTGAAATAGTAAGGTTGAAACAGTCTGGTTTTAAAAAAAGGTTTATAGATACCAATGCTACAGCCGCTATAGCGCTCCCGATTGCCAGCCAAAATGGCGGAGTTTATAGGGTGCGTGACGGCGACCTCCGGAACTCTATGGACTTAAATCACTCGATTAGACTAAACACACTCAAAACTAGCACTACAAATGAATACAAAAACTTTATAGAAACATCATACTTAAGCATTTATGTTCTACATTTGATATTTAATGAATTACAGATTATATTTAAATAATTAAATTTTCAAGAAAACATTAGCAGTTGGTTTGTTAAAGTTGTCATAACACATGTTAGTGTTTGTTGTTCTCGTTCATTTACACTGTTTGACCAGCTCGTGTAGTGATTCGAATCAATGAATCATTTCGCAAAGTATTTGATTCAATAGTTTCTCCATCACTACTCGCCAGTGATTGAACTCGTGTTTATGATGAACTGATTCACGATAAAGGGAGAGAAATGAGACGCAGCTTTTCTGTTACTGGTGTGGATGCGATTTAGTCACACAAAATATACTGCATTAAATTTAGTTAAAGCATTACAATGTTACATTCAATAGCGAATAAACTAATTGCACGTTGCTTGTAAACATTGTGAATAATTTAACGGCTTCTATCGACATTAACAGATTCAATTCTTAAAACAAACCTTTCTTCAACCGAATCACAACAAATGCAGGAGCGGGGCGCAGCCTA
The DNA here is from genome assembly GCA_023566225.1 of Romanogobio albipinnatus. NCBI lineage: Eukaryota > Metazoa > Chordata > Actinopteri > Cypriniformes > Gobionidae > Romanogobio > Romanogobio albipinnatus. The sequence goes on from CM042251.1 coordinate 25,317,485, forward strand.
ATGACGCAAACATCACCACACTAAAATAAAAGTCCCGTTCTGCTGTCTTATAATCACAGAAGTGCATAGAGATGTACTATCTGTCTACTATGTTTTACCAGACAATCCCTATATGAATATTATAACAGTGACAAATGTGATAAAAACAAACATGTTAAAATGAGTATGTATGAGTTCATAAAGCAGAGTTTAATGCATGTGTCCGAATTGAAACACATACAGTCAGTGTGGTTTGCCAATGTTAAAAATGTAGACAAATAAAGTTAATTTGAGTCTAAAAAATAAGTCTAAAATGTGTAAAAAAAAAAAAATAAATAAATAAAAAAAATAATCAGTATAAGTAAAATAAGTAATATACAAAAATTAATCTATAATTTATTAAATACCAACTATTATTGCTAAAATGTTCAGTCCAGAAACAAAATGTAATATTTTACCAATTTTTTATTAAATCAAGTCAAGTCTTAAAAGTCAAGGGTCATTTGTGAGTTTCTGCCTATAGTGATTCAAATCGCTCCAATGAGTGAACACAGACTCAATTCACACCTGCTCCAGTTTCTATTATACATATTAAAATCTGCCAGTTCAATAAATGTCCTGTTTATAAATTATACACAAATAAAGAATTATTTATTCATATTGTATTGTATTAATGGGTTTCCTGGAAGTGACAAACACACAATAAAAACGATTGTGAAATAGTGTTTGAGTTAATTTTGAGGGAGATCATCTGCTGTAAGTAATTGTGTTCATATTATTCACTCTCTTTACTTTCATGACTCTTTTTAATGTAGACTTGAAAATGGAAAATCAAACGTAATGGATAACATTTCAGCTGATATTAAGAGTGAATAGTGTTTAGTTTCTAGACACACGATGCAATAATCAATTTATTGGAAACACTGTAAGATCTAGAAGTACATCCAGTGCACCCAGCAAACACAACTTCCTTGTGAATGTTTTTTATTTATAACGTGAAAAAGAAATATGGCAGATAAAAAACGTTATCACAACCTTTTCACAGCGTGAAATAATATATTTTTTTCTACATACATTTCTATGCACTTTTGTGATTTTAGACTCAGCTGTGGGAACGGGACTTTTATTTGGAGTGACGTCATAAGGCGGCGTCGCGCTCCCGCATACGGTCTATGTCTCGCATCTGTTGCGATTCGGCTGAAGAAAGGTTTGTGTTTAAAACGTTTAAAGTGTTTAAAACAACAGAAACTGTTTAAAGTGACGCATAATTAATTATGTATTATTGGTTAAACATGAATCCAGTCTCTGGCGAGTGACGAGAGAATTGGAGCTTTTCGAGTGTCCGAGTCGATTGAACAGATTGATTCACAACAAATGATTCAGTTATTCGAAGCGCTGCATTTCAATTTCGATTTCTACAAATCATTAAATAGCTAAACTAATATATTAAGGATCTGTATAATTTGCATGCTTTTATTAGTTGTGTTAGAACTACTGAAATAGAGCTGATTGAGACACTCAGTGATTTAGATTGGATTTATTTTTCTTTCTGTTAATTATTCTTATCATAAACAAACGAAAAACTCCTGATGAAGCGACTGAGATCCACGTGACACACTATTATAAAGATGGAGTTCATTAAAAGGAGCGTGAAGACATAAAAATGGCGTTTATTAAAGTGGAGAGTGAAGACCTGAAGATTGAGGAAACATTCAGAGTGAACCATGAAGAAACTGAAGAACAAACAGGTTGATTTCATTCTCAAAATTGAACTCAGTCTTTTGATCCTTATTAAAATGTCCAGCTAAATGTCCAAATGAATGATATTTTAAAAAAAATGTCATATGAGTGTCATTAAAGCGCTATTATTTGACATGGAGCAGCTTGCCTCATGTGGACAGACATGTTGAGATCACATGACTAGGCAAATACTAATAATGCCTTCAAGTGAACATGTGATCCGACTTCCATTTGTTATTACGACACACATTAAATTATGAAAAAAAAATTTCAGTAATAGCCTTTTATAATTACTTGCAGGGCAAATGGCCCTCCAGGGGTGCATTTCCCGAAAGCGTTGTTTGCCAACTATGGTTGCAAGTTCCGTCGTTATCAACATAGTTTAACGAGTCAGTGTTTCCCGAAACCACATGCATCAACCAGCATCACAAGGTTGCATGGTTGGAACGACAGCTCTCGACCTGTGGTTAGAAGCATCGTTTCTTGTTTGCATAACATGTGGACTTAAATCTTTACAGTGAGTAAAATAAGCAAGCTGACATTCAGTACAACCTATATCTTTTATTTAGAATACATACATGTCATTTACGTTTTTTAGTTTGTCAAGAGATTAAAGCACTGTTTTTAAGAGTGTGCATGTGCGTACATGCTCTGGTACGTAGGACGAGCCAATGATTGAATCTGGAAATAAAGCAAAATTAGAATTAGAAAAAACAGAATTTGTCCTCAGATGCCATGTTCATAATTTATAGCCAAAATTCTAGCATTAATTCAACCTTAAACGGATTCATTAAAATAATTTATTACTCCACCACCTGCGTGACATCATTAACCAACGTGGTTGAACGACAAATTTGCAACAATACGGTTTCGGGAAACAGTCGTGACTAGCTAGTTGATTTCTTCAACGATGCATCGTACTTTGGTAGTTAAGCAGTGAGTTACGTTGTTGTACGGGAAACGCACCCCAGGTTAGACCACTGGTCTATATTATCTATAGTGAGATAATACCCTCTTTGCCATAGACTAAAAGAAGAATAAAATCCAAATACTTATCTAATAGAGATCGCTAAGACATGTGACCAACTGGGCGGTAACGTCATCAGAATGCAAAGAATTATGGGTATGTTTGGCCCGTTTACATGGCCTGGCATAGCAGGTTAGTGTTCTGGCATGAAAATAATTAAAAATTAGAGAGAAAAACAGAATATAATCCTACAAAATGCAGCAGGCTAAAGAAAACATTGTCAGACCATATCGCCTAAAACTAAATCCTAATGCAAAGACGAGATATGATGAGAAAATAAAGGGAATCAAAGGACTGGATCCTTACGAGCTGAGCGACTGGTCAGGGACGTCAAACTGTTGCCCAACTTCCAGCACCCATATATATATATAATATATATAAACTACATATTAAGTGTTGTGCGTTCACACACACGCGAAGTTTTCAGAATTCAAGTCGCTGCAGTCTTTTTAACAGATGGATGGGTCCAGGACCTGGAGATTGTAAAAGTGGGGCAGAAAACTGTCGTCCGTTCAATGTTATGCTAATGTTTTAAGCACCACACTCCTCGCTCTCTCTCATCTATCTGCATGCAGTCCGAATTGAACAAACCTGCGTGCGTGTGTGTGTGTGGCCGGCTACACACACACACACGTGTGTTTTATTTCGGCTCTCCCGACGCCTATCTTTCACGCAAGACGCAACACGTTGGAAGCGTTTAACATGAAGTATAGGCCTTCCACTTCGTCACCTAGCAGCAGCATCGCCGCGTCAGACACGCTTCTGGTGTGCAAAGACACAGAAAACGCCACGATTGCAGTGTGTAGCCGGCCTGAGAGAGGGGGGCGCGGAACAGTGGACACATAAAAATATACTCCGTCATTTTGTTCATACAGGACATCATTCAAACGGCAAAGTGTTTACTTATATTTGTATACCCCGTTCTTAAGCTTTATGCCACTTCTATCGTGAGAACGACTATTGCAGTTTATAACACAGTAGGTAGACGGCATCTTGAACACTGCGTTCTTGACTCCACGCATAGAAGACTGGCATGATTAGGGACTCCATTTAGGTGCAAACCAATGAACAACCTAAAGTGTGATAGAAACAAAGGTTTTATTAACTACACTAAACACTTAAACTGTTGTAACATAAACACACGCATACAGTTTGAGTTTGGGTGTAGGAAGGAGGTTTAGACTGAAGCAGAGTAAAGAATAAAATCATGAAGTTATGACAGTATTTGATGTTCAGCAAACCAACAGACTGAAGAAAGCAACAGTTTCTTTGTTCTAACACCTTTGTGAAAAGAGGTTGGAGATACTTAATGTATCAAATAATAAGAAAAAGTCAGATACATGCATGTCTCAAGTGTTGAAAGAGTGTCCTAATACAAGTTCTTGAGGCTTCAGTTGATCTTTGCTGAAGTTGTATTGATGAGAGCGAGAACTGGGTTGATGTAGAAGGTCTTTGATGATTAAGGCCCTGTCCACATGAATACAGGCATTTTCAAAACCTCAGCTTTTTCTTTGAGGTTTGGCCGTTCGTCCACACGCAAACCCAGTATCCGGTCACTGAAACCAAACTTTTTTGAACACTTCCAGGGTGAACATTTTTAGAAACTCCGGTAGCAATGTTGCCGTGTGGACAGTGAAACTGCAGATTTTGGCTTGTTGCGTCAGAACCGGAAATAACCTTTTTTCCAGGCTTCTGATTGGCCAACATGGCTTTATGGTTAGGGTTATATTGCAACCTGTTGGTTTGGTATGCTCTTGACAGCATTTCATAGCGTGTATTTGCGTTTTCATTTGTGATCTCTGTGGAGAGAGTTTCAGATATAAAGTAACCTTTAAGCACCACATGAGGATTCACTTATGAGAGAACGGTTTTATGTCATCAGTCTGGAATGAGTTGCAGACAGAAAACCTTGGGTTTATGTAAGAACCCGTACAGGAGAGAATCATTTCATGTGGCATCACTTGAAAGACTTGCAGAAACAAAGCCAACCTTGAGGTTCACATAAGAGTTTAGATTATAAAGAGGCCTTTCACCACCCCTTAAGGCCCAGAAATATGGCAAAGTTATGTTTTTATATATTATCTGTCTTTGCTTAGGGGCAGTGCACTTGGTGAATATTCCGAGTGGCAGTTAAATGAATATGTAAATATGTGCTGTGCATTTTCCTTTCAGTAACAAAATAAATACGGTGAGAAAACTGCATTTGTGAAAGCATCAGATATAATAAACTGTTCCCGCACAAAACTTGGAAATACTAAGATTGGGATGGCAACATTAAAAGAAAGGTACATGTCATCTGGCAGTATTCCCTTCAACACAACCTCCAATATGTATAGAAGGAAATAACGCTAGGAAATCACAGGTTTTCCACTTGTCCAGCTCCTCAAGACCTCTAGGCCAGGGGTTGGCAAGTAAATTTGGCATCGGGCCAAAAAAAAAAAATTAGAAACCCCAGATGGTGGCCCGAAATAAATTAAGAAATAAATTGATGAAAAATGCAACTAGAATTGCCTGTTGACATACTGTTACAGTGTCTTTTGTAACTGGTGGTGAGCTGTTACTCTGTTAAAAAATGGGATAAGTTAATAAAGCAGTAGTGACACGTAACCTAAGTATCTTCATTCACCAACTTGCAAGACTGCCTTGCTAAAAACACACATATGTGGGAGATGCGGAATGGATAAAAATAGCTCACAAAACAAGATGACTTGAATAAGCCCATTAATGGCATGTTTGAGTCATGCTCTTAACAAAATATGATGTATTTCCTCTTTCCATATTGTGAATAATAAATGTGTATTTTAATTTAATTGTTACACATAGAACCTAACTTATTGTAATAATTATTTGAAGTAGCCTACTTTTACACTACTTTTGTCATCCTTGCGTAGTAAACAAAACATTTTTTATTGATTGCCTGCTGGAAGTACGCGATTACGTCATGTGCAGTGATGTTGACATTTAAGCTAGCCGGTGAGAGAAAATTCCACTATCAAAGAATCTAAAGAGGAAAGTCCACGAAAATAGGGCATACAAAGAAGAATGGAAAGACAACTGCTTTCATCCTACCTGGTTTTGTGAATGCAAAGCCGGTGTGTCTCATCTCTAACGAAGTTGTCGCTGTTTGTAAAGAATATAATATCAGACGGCACCACGAGACTAAGCATGGCACCTTTTTTTTTTTGCTGGTTGTCTTGTCAATATTTTGGATAAAAAGGAAGCTGAATTTGAGTTGTTATTGTTCACGTGTTGGTGCTGAGGCCCCGCGTTATAAGGAAACGTTTCAATGGTTAACTGTTTGTTTTATCATACCGCACATTTCATGACGGCTATTTTAGAGGCGTGTCTAGCGATCCATTCCATTTCCTAGCGACTCTTTTGAATGTCTTTCAGAACTTTTCCAATTAAAAGCTCTCAATTCATCCCAAAATAAACACATGGCTGCAAAAAAAACGTTCTCGTACTTTTTTTGAAGGCAAAATCACTAAAGAGAAATTTATTATGTTTTTGCCCGCAGGCCGCCAGTTGCCGACCACTGCTCTAGGCTTTCTCACAAAAGTAGATGGGATGCAGTTTCAAACTTGTGTTTGATTTTTGAATGCTTCAACTGTCCGGAGCATGAGATCAGCAATAAAGAATTTACAAACTAAAAAGTGCAAACATGACAATGGCGATACAGCGTGAACAGGAACATAAGAGTACTTAAACTTTACTCATACCTTTTAAAGCTGCAGTCTGTAACTTTTTTTTGGTAAAAAATGAATTCAATTTCATAATCAATTTGAGCAAGTATATAACCAGTCAGTGTACAGAACTATCTCCTTACCTTAGCCCAATTCACAACGGTAAGCTTGTAATGTGTTATAATTTGTGTGGTACTGATGGGTTTCCGCTGGAAATTTGAGCATGTCTTTGTGTCATTACGTCACGTCTGTATACATAAAGAAGGAATCCCGGCTAGTAGGCCATCGTATGTGAGGATGCTGCAGGTGGCGGATCATTTATAGCCTTTTCTCACAGCATCTGGAAAAATTAAAACTTTCATTTTGATGGCGGATTGTAATCCAGAAAGATCCAAACCACAATCATCAGTGACAACTGGAAATTCACCATAGGTCAAAAGCTAAGGATTAGACTGCACATATATTGAAATCTATGGATAATTGTTAAACACATTAAATACAGTCACGCAATGCTGATGTTGTTAACATTAACAATCTGAGAGCAAAGTATAACAATAATAATGATTTGCACGGTTTGATGTGATATGAGCTAAGCAATCGTTAGAGTTAATCACTGTTGGTAGCGTGATTTATTGTAAAGCTCGGTCAGAACAAAAGTGGCAGACATGTTACTTACTTGTTCAGATGACATTTTCCAGTGAAACGTATTATTTTAGTCATACTTCCAAGATATACCGAAGTATAGTATCCACACCGGTGCAGTGACTGACAGCCACACAAACTTCTCAAAACATTAGATTCACCCGCACGAGGAGCCATGCCGATGCACAACCCACATAAAGATGATAATTCAGCAAATGACTGCAAAAACAACCGAGATTTCAAACAGAGATGGCGACAAAAGCCCTCTTCAGTTGGAAATTGTTTCTTATGTGGAAGTCGGACGGTGATTTATTCACGGTGGGGGAGCGCGTTTTGTGATCCTGCGCACCTGGGAACCTGCTCACGTGGTCAATAACATGATTGTGCTGTAAATAAAATGTAATGCTTGGTATAATAAGAATAAATGCATATTTAATTTAATAATAGGAAAATAATATCCTAATTATTATTTTATTATTTAAATATGTTTAAAAATAGGAAGATATTTAGATGCACATTATAGTTAAAATGGTTTTCTGTCTTATTTGACTAGTCCCTGTCAATAGCCCTATTTGGACGGTAATTGTTTCTCGTGGGGTCATAAGGTATTTTCATCATTGACAGGGGCTAGTCAGTGATTTTATTGCCGTCCTAATCCAGAATGTCAGTGTTTTTCTCCCACCACCCATTTTTCATCATGGTTTTCAATTGCAACCTGTGGGCTTTGACGTGCTTCAAATGGTAATGCGCGATCCCAGCTGAGGAATAGGGTCTTATCTAGAGAAACGATCGGTCATTTAAAAAAAAAAAAGAATATACTTTTTAACCTAAATTGTTCATCTTGCACAGCTCTGCGAGGTGCTAAGGATGACGTAATCACGTAGGAAATGTCACGCAAGACGTAGGCAGAAGTCCGGGCCCGTGTTTACAAAGCGCTCGTATGAAGATTAATACAAACGGCCTTTAGCAAAAAAAAAAAAAAAAAAGTAAAACAACGATATCAGACTATTTTGAAGTTGAAAATTGAGTGTTTTTGCTAAAGGGCGTTTGTATTAGTCTTCACGCGAGTGCTTTGTAAACACGTTATGAAAGCTGTCTGTGCTATGTGCCGGCTTCCCTTTTGTAACTTCCGTGTATGCCGTCACATACACATACACAACACCAATCAGGATTGGAATAGTTTCATTCATGTTTCAGATACACTGTTGCTAAGGGAGCGTCCCCAAAGAGTCGTTACAAACGCAGTGCGAGTTCCCTTGAAAGGGAAGCTGATGCTGGAGCAAGGTGAGAGGCTGCTTAACGTCATACGCTCCGGCATTTAATTGAAAGATAAGATTGGTTCACTCTTGGAATTACGTTTAGGAACTTCTCTAAATTATTACTCAAATGTATTTTGTTAAGTGTTATCGTCTGTCGTTCATGCTCTTCATTCAACCGCCCTAGAGATAAAATGAGACGTCATCGTATTTTTTTATTTTGATCAAGTACAACGATCACACTTCTTATCATATGCTGAATAATTAGAAACTGAATGAGTTTGATTAATATGAAATATAGTGAATGTAATGAGCCCATTAACTTACCTGAAGTGACTCCGTGGGTTCAAAGGTCCAGCTTGTTTTTTTTTTTCATCTTCATTCCTATCAACACACACCAGTGTTTTTCTTTTTACGAGGCCTTTTATGCCCGAAAAGCAGTTTTTTTCCTGATCACTTAAGCTATTTCCACTCATTGTGACTGAGCAACTCATTTGCAGACCGCAGATATGCAATATCTTATCTAGGGCTGCCACAACTGAGAGTATAAATGTAAACAAGCCCTTGACAAAATGTAAAACTAAAAGAGGAAAAAGGAAAAAGGTACAAATTTGTAAACGAACATAACAAAAAAAAAAAGAAGAGAATATCAGCAAATACTTTTTATATAGAATAGTGTTGTCACAATACCAAAATTATGACTTCTTGCAACAATCACATTATTATCAACATGCACTGAAAAAATGGTGTGTTGGATTTACATGATTTAATCATGTACATCGGTTCCACATGACTCAATTAAGTTAATCAAACATAATTTGTTCACATAATTTCAACATCATAGAATCAAGTAATTTTTATGTAACCGAAATGAGTAGTCTCACAATGATTTTATAATGGCTCCCTAACCACAGTGATGTGCACAGGGGAGTTGAGACCCTGCCTCTTTAATAAAATCACAAAACACAAGTTTATTTTATTTGTATATTTTTTTGTTGTCACTTGATTGAATTATAATGCTGTACTAACTAACTTTTATTCTATTAGCCAGCAATAGCACTTCATGAATATGCCAAGTGCTAAGAAATACTGTTTAATGACATGTGCTGTATCATTCCACAGTCTAAGCAATCGCTCCGCTCTTCTCCACGATGGTAACCCAGTGTAATTTAAATGGTTCTAATAATTCAAACATAATTAAACATTAAACACTAATAAACAATATTATGTCTCCCCCTTTTCTCATTTTGCCCAAAAACACATAAAATAACACTTAATTTCAACAATTTTACTCTAGTCGTCAAGTCCCAAGCAAAGCATGCTGGTTTACAGTGTCAACTACAGTTTCAGCAAAAATAATTTTCGAGTACTTCATTGGTTCACATTCACCCCAAATAATTGAATCTAGTAGATTGCACATTTTAGAGAATTACATTAATCGAAATCTTATTTCATGATACGAGTAATTTAATATTTTTTTAATGTAATTTTATAATTACAATATAGATATTTTATTTTATCAGGGTTTTTTTAAATAAGCCACAATGTAAATTACAAACAATATGAAAAAAACAGTGCTTTATTTTCAACTGCAGTAGCTCTAATTGACAGTAGCATTCAATAAAGAAATTAAATAATCAAATGTAAAAACAAAAATGCATAGTCACTCTGTAAATTAACTATACGATTCTTAATAAATATATTAAAGTTATTCAGTCAAGCATGGGGTGATTTTCTATTTTATTTTGTTGTCAGGCCCTTTAAGACGTGAACGGACCAAATTCATTGTAGCACATACAAAGTGTTTTAAAATATGCAACAAATTCAAATATATACATTTAGATAGAAAGGCAGAGATTTATTCATCAAACAATACAAAAAGTAATTCTTAAACTATATGTATTTTTAAAAAATGCCTGTCGAAGTTATCTTCACTTTGCGCCAACAAGGATGTTTTTTTTTTAATAATTCTGAAAGAATCAGGCAATATCATGGTCACCTTGAACTCTGAGATCTCACAGTAGAAGACACAGTGTTGAAAGTTTAGTAATTTATACAAACAATGTCTATACTACAGTCACAGCTTTTAAGATGTTAACTCTCTCATCTCTGTGTAATAGTTTCTGTTAAAGTTGTTTAGTATGTTTTTTTATGGAAGCCACAACTGAGGGAGAATTTTTTTTTCTTCTCTATTGTATGACGTGGTCAAGGTGGAAACAAATTCTGATGAAATTGACAAGTGCTCACAAAACATTAGATCTACCGTCACCATGAAACCAAAATTAATGATTCTTTTTTTATGGAATATTGCAGTTCTTATTATAAATAAATACATTGTACACATCTTTTTTGTAACTTCTTTCTTTTTCTTTTTTTACTCATATGAGATCACAGCAACAGCAAACCCTTAGTGTTAGTATTTTTACATTTTCTAAAAACATATTTTAATATGAATTTTAATCTGTTCTCTTCATTGGGATCAAAACATGTCCCCACAAGATGATCTCTTGTATTGCCATCTTTGTGGGGACATTTTGTCGGGTTTACAGGACCACGCACACGTAAGTTTATCAGATCCACTATTCTGTCATCTTCTGATCTTCTGCCACCAACGGCTAATTTAAGATCTCATGTTTGAGTTTCTAAAGTGTTCTGCCCTAATATGATCAATGATGCTGCTTCTTTTCCTCTACGCCGTTCAAGCTGAACGAATTACAACATTGTTGTAGTAGGATCCTGTGACTGTGCGTTCACACCGCCGCCGGCGAGAGCGTCAAACTTCGCTCTGGCCGCCCTGCACTCGACGCTGTAGAAAGATTCGTGGACGCGCTGCCGCTCTGACGTAGATCGAATGCTTGGTCTTTTTTAAAACTGCATTTAAAGGGGCCGCAAAGCAAACGATCATGTTCGCATTTTTAAAATCGGCATTTGTGCTGACTGACCACAGTAGGGTATACCCGTATAAGATAACATCATGAAATATTTAAATGTGAAAGTTAACTTAATTATAGTTGCATGTTTGCTAATGAAATAAACCATTTAAAAGCCATTTGTGTGGTGTGGCTTTTGTGTTCTTGGAAGTGCTAGTCTAATGTCAACATGCAGTTTATAGGTGCTAGCCTTGGTCTTTAACATTAACATTAATTTGTGTGCAACCTACTTTACAATAACTGTCCTGGTTTAAGTGCAGCATTCAAATCGGTGTTTTTTTGAGCAAATGAATTGCATTCCCGCTGAAAAAAAGGCTTTCTAGCGCGAAAATGTTGCATATAAAAGGTGTTGCGCGGAATATATATATATATATATATTATAGGGAAACCCGCTACCGCAAAGATCAACCTCTCCTCTATTTTGCTTGGGAACTAATGTTGTCGGAACCAAAGTTTACAGAACTGCGTTCTCTGGAATCATTTCAAGCGGAGCACTACTACATTCCCATTGGTTGCCGCCGAACCGCGTCATAGCTCATTACCATAAAGTTGACCTGATTCCAATGCTGCGTCCCAATTCGCTTACTTATACTACGTCCTAAAAGTATGTACTCTTTTTGTGAAGAAAAAGTACATACTTTTGAGTGTGTAGCAGAAGAGTATGCAAGCTTTGGGACATACTACTTCGTCATCTTTAACGGACTTGCATGTGCGTCCCGTCACCGTTTAAACTGCCCTGTCAATCATCATCACAGTTCAAATCCTCCACATTCAATTTAATTTCCTACCGTATCGGAGAGAAATGTAGTCGCAAGTTGATCTGCCATTCATGGGTCTTTAATGCAGAGACTCCTCTCATGTGTTTGCAAAGTTAATGGCCAAACGCAAACGTATCATTACAAAAGTTCTCAATGCTGCTGCAGGTGAAATATAATGTGGATAACACTGAATAAATATCTTTTTGTCAGGTTAAATACTGATAATTGCTCACTCAAACCCCTTTATCTTATCCTCTCTACTTAACCGTCGGACTCGCATAACCGTCATGTTTGTAGTTTAACACTTTTTATCCGCGTTTGTAGTTCTAATCGAATCCTCGTCCATCTTGCAATGGGTTGTGGGCAATATCAGCCGTTAGAGTGCGCATCGATCTGCACTTCGGATTCTTACCGGAAATAGTAGACCATCCGGGAATCTTTGGAATACTCTTTTCAACATACTACGATTTGGGACATACTAATTCTTTTTTTGAATACTATTTAGTACGGATAGTATGCGAATTGGGACGCAGCGCAACTCTCCTCGACGCCCAAATCGTCCAAGACGCGCCGCGCCGCTCTCGCCGGAGCTCGCCGCCGGGCTCCCATTGAAAATGAATGACTTCCGGCCACTTTGACGCTCTCGCCGGCGGCGGTGTGAACACACCGTGACTGTGCCACATCATTTGGATCATTTGTCATTGTCAGTTTAAAGGCACCAGGAGTCATAACGTAAAACGGTCAGGACGGGATTGTCCCGCTCATAAGTTCAACCCCAATAATCAATCATGAGTGTGTAATGGTCTGTGATGGATAAATGAGAGCGGCCTGTGCGCTGAAATGATATCATCAGAATGATATAATCCACCTGTTAGGCCCCTGCTCACATGTGCTTCACAAAATCTGCATCAACTAAACCATGAAACTGCAACTATTTCCTGTGATTAATTACATGTTAAATTTGGAAGGTGCTCTTTTTTGGGTGTTTTTTTTTTGGCATGTATCATTCTGGGTGAAAAAATTATCTTAAGTAATATCAATCATCATGCATGTCTGTAAAACTGTAATTCCATTGCAGTGCTGAAGTGTAGTAATAGCTACTCTTGTTAAAGGGGTTGTTCAAATCATTTACCATAAATATAAGCAAATATTTATTCCTTGGCAATCACAAATACTTTTGAGTTGTAAGTGTTTAGAGTAGCCAGTAGATGGTGCCATTGCACCATTTTGATGTGTGGTTGTGCCAGTAAGTGGTGATGAGAATCTTTATATTTCTACTCTACTTTTTGGGCCAGTTATAATCATGTCTTATTCCAAAGACAGAAATACCAAATTGGGGAGAATGATGCAAAAGGTACTTTCTTTGTGCAAACAATTATAGATGCAGCAAACGTGTACTTGATGCTTAAATCGGCCTGTTCATGCTGGACAAAGACGCGGACCGAAGCAATAGTGAGCAAAATTTATCTCTGGAGTAACGGATGGATGGATGTGATCTGGGATTCCAGTTTTTTATATCAGAGAACATTAAGTTGAGTGCTGATATGATCTTAAAGTCAGCAGGTTCATGCGACTGCCTTCCCGAACTTAGGAGATAAAACACAACCTGAATCCACAAGAAAAGACAGAGAATGTTTTTTTCAATGTTAAAGAAAGAGGTAAGGTAGTTAACGGGATATTTCAAGTAAAATGAATACCTAAAAAATAGTAATAGTATAGTCTAGTAAATAGTATAGTAATAAACATAGTACTATACATAAAGTGCAAAAATAATATATAAATAGTAAACTGTAAGTATGATGTTTTGTTAACTTAAAGAAAACTTAAAAGTATATTTGCAGTGTAAAACTACTAAACTAGTAGTTCCCTTTCGAGGGAACTCTCACTGCGTCGTAACGACACTTTGGGGATACTCCCTAAGCATTAGTGAATCTGAAGTCTGTATAGAAACTAAACCAATCTGATTGGTGTGCGTGATGACGTCACTGTGACAGCATACCCGGAAGTATAAAAGGGAAGCCGGCGCATTGAAACGGCAGTTATTGCTCTTCAGCATTGCGCTCTGTGTTACAAGTCTGTCTATTTACTGTTGTTTGTCAAAGTGTGTGAGAGAGTATGAGTGAGAGAGAGTACAGGCAGTGTGTGCATCCGTGCCCCCGCTATATTTCTGGCTCGGATGCACACCTGCTTTGTGTGCATTGTTTGGGTGTGGAGCATGCTCGGGCGGCTCTCGAGGGACTGCTGCGGCACTTTCCCAATCCTCTTCTGACAGTTCCGAGGATCTTCCTCCCCGTGTGGAAGCCCGCACTGCGGCTTCTTCCCCCGGGGTTGAGGATCCGATGCTCATCCTCTCTGGTTCCGAGGAGCCGGACGAGGGTGGCATCAGGGCGGGTGGAGAAGCAGGAAGTGTGTCATCGCTTCATCCACCCGCCCAAGAGGAGCTGGTAGAGGTGTTGACCCGTGCGGTGGCCAAGTTGAGAATCGATTGGCCACAGGAGGTGCCGGAAGGTGTGTAGATCTTGGAAGAAACCCTTCTCCTCGCGTGTTTCCAACCCTCCAGTGTTGGATTATTCCAACGTGCTGGGGGCACGCGGGGTATCGGACGATGTCTCGGGTGGAGGAGGCTTTCACACGACTCTGCATCGTCCCTCAAAGCCCCGGTGCTGCCCACCAAGCCCTGTCGGGATACCTCATCCTTGGTGGGCAAGGTGTATATGGCGGCTGGGCGGGCTGGTAGTTCCCTGCACACGCTATCGATCTTGCAGGCCTACCAGGCCGACCTCCTCAAGGAGCTCGATGAGGGCGAGGGTCCCTCTCCGGATGATGTTTTGGAATTGAGGAAGGCTGCGGATTTGTCTCTCCGCATCACCAAGGAGACGGCCCGTGCTATCGGCCGCTCCATGGCGTCCATGGTGACTGTGGAGAGGCATCTTTGGCTGAACTTGTCAGGGATGAAGGAGAAGGACAAGTCCTTTCTCCTAGACTCCCCGATTTCGCCTTCGGGTCTATTTGGCGACGCGGTTGAGGCGGAGTAGTTAAGGTCGTCGTACACCCTAGGCCGGGCTACGTTCCCAAAGTTCCATCAGGGGTGGCCAGGTCTTTGGTTCTTCAGGCCTTTCATCCCCCGCCTCACGTGACGGCGGAAGAAGGGAGACTTCACCTGCTCTGCCCAGTTAGGGCTCTCAGAGTGTATCTGGAGAAGTATCTCCCTACGGCGCCTGGCGCTAGGGTACTCCAGTCCTAGTTGTGCCCGGTCTCCGGCTTCACACTAGGGCAGGCGCTTCCCTCGGTGTGGGCTAGTGGGTACTCGTTCCCCAAAGTGTCGTTCCGACGCAGTGAGAGTTCCCTTCTCAGGGAACGGCTCGGGTTATGTATATAACCCTTGTTCCCTGAGAAGGGAACGAGCACTGCGTCGCGTCACCACACCTCGGCACGCCTGGAGCGCATGCTTCAGAGCAATAGCTGCCGTTTCAATGCGCCGGCTTCCCTTTTATACTTCCGGGTATGCCGTCACAGTGACGTCATCACGCACGCCAATCAGATTGGTTTAGTTTCTATATGGACTTCAGATTCGCTAATGCTTAGGGAGTATCCCCAAAGTGTCGTTCCGACACAGTGCTCGTTCCCTTCTCAGGGAACAAGGGTTATATACATAACCCGAGCCGTTTACTGAGAGTACACTTCAAAGTGTATTTTCATAAACTAAAAAAACATGCTACAAGTATTAAAATAGTAAACTACTTGTATACTTATAAGTTAACTTGTAGCACAGATGCAGTACAAATGAGAAACGTAGTTGTGAACTGGTTGTGCACTTAAAGTTTACTACAGCTACCACTTATAGTACACGTAAACATATACTTTAATTTACTAAAAGTGGGCCAATTTAGTCGCAAGCGGTATTGAATTAGTACACTTACAAGTATACTACTAGTATATTATTATTAATATACTTACAACATATAGTATACTTACAATATACTTGAACATTACTTAAGTATACTTAATAAGTTTATAATAAAGTAAATAAGTTTACTTCTCTTTCATAAGTGATATTATGTGGTTAATTAATGTATTCAGTTATGTAAACACAATGAATGTCTTAGGAAGCAATTACTACTTGTGCTCGCAATGATTACAATACAAGGATAATATTACAATATTAGGATAATATTTGAAAGTTTTGCATGTCGATCTAATGTCGAATCTGAAACCTTTTACAATTGTCTGCGTTGCCTGAAAACATTTTGAAAGGCTGGATCCGTCATCGCAGATATTATAATATTAGCTGTGTCACTTGTGCCTACATTTTCAAACATCAGTCATAACATAAGCTATATAAAATGCATAAGCTGTTTCACAGAAATACATATGGAAGTAAAATGGGTTGCAAATGCCGCTTCATGGTAACTTTAAAGTTAATGTCTCTTATTATGGAGTTTGAAGCAGGAGAATGGAGGAGCCTTAGATCAATTAGATCATTTAAGTAGCCTTTTTTTAAACGTGCCATATAAAAAAAAAAAAACATTATTTGTTTGCATCTTGAGACAAAACAATGGCACTGCTATATTTTAAGATTTGTCAGTGCAAGTTGCTTTCAGTTAAGACAACTCAAACATGCATTTTAGCCAGGGACAAGGCTTAAACCAGGGGTATTGCTTATGTCAGCTGCACTAAAGAATCAAGATACTTTTGTCTGGAAAATAAATTCAGATACATGATGAGTACATTATTACACAACTTTTCCTTTTAAGTTCATTATGAAAACTTTCTTCTATTGGTTTGTCTGTGTAAACTGGAAGAGAGATCAGTAAACCACATCAGTGCCAGAAGGGACATATGGACATATAGTCCAATGCTTCAAATTTGGTCC
The DNA here is from genome assembly GCA_023566225.1 of Romanogobio albipinnatus. NCBI lineage: Eukaryota > Metazoa > Chordata > Actinopteri > Cypriniformes > Gobionidae > Romanogobio > Romanogobio albipinnatus. Next base: position 25,334,373 of record CM042251.1, read on the forward strand.
TTTCCTGAAACGATCCTGGTGAAGTCAGGCATCTCTAATACCTTAAACTCTGTGTGTACAGCAGCGTGTGATTGTGTTTGTAGCCTGTATCGCTTGTTCGGGATTAGATGACCCTGCCGAGTCGGATAGAGGGAACATTGTTAAAACTGTCTGCTCAGAATCTACTTGCCAAATCATCGACATCTGCCCGGCTGAAACTCTCAACTGATTACACACATCACTGTTTCACTGTGATATGAAAATTGCAAAAATATGATTGGTGAATTCTGTTTTCTCAGTCTCCATCCCCCCCAGCCTCTGATCATGTGCATACAGGTATGAGATGGGCATTAGGTTCCTGTCCAGACTGTGAGATTGTATTCTGCTGCTCTTCTACATCAACAGCTCGAATTAAATTCATTCATCCAATCAGAGTCTCTAAGAACATCGGGGGACAAAATTTCCTTTCTTAAAATTCCCATTCTAGTATCCTCAGATGTGTCTGGTTCCCATGTGCTGACCTGCTCTATTTGACCTTCAGGGATGCCGTTGGTTTTTATGTTTTTAAAGATCCACTCTGACATTTTCCTCCAGCATTGCATCCCTTCTGGCACTGATGTGGTTTCCTGATCTCTCTTCCAGTTTATACAGACAAATCAATGGAAGGAAGTTTTCATAATGTTAAACTTAAAAGGAAAAGTTGTATAATAATGTACTCATCATGTATCTGAATTTATTTTCCAGACAAAAGTATCTTGATTCTTAAGCCTTGTCCCTGGCTAAAATGCATGTTTGAGTTGTCTTAACTGAAAGCAACTTGCACTGACAAATCTTAAAATATAGCAGTGCCATTGTTTTGTCTCAAGATGCAAACAAATAATGTTTTTTTATTTTTTATAAGGCACGTTTAGAAAAAGCTACTTAAATGTTCTAATTGAACTAAGGCCTGTTAACACCAAGAATGATAAGTACAGTATATTAGCGTCCACACCAACGAATGATAGCGGTCTGTTTATTCCAAGCTTGTGCGCTGCAGTTTTAACGTGTGTACAATGTCATTCAACAGGTTTTTAAATCAAAATCAAATCAAATCAAATCACTTTATTGTCACTCAACCATATGCACAAGTGCAACAGTAGGTGAAATTCTTAGGTGCAGTTCCGAGCAACATAGCAGTCATGACATGACATGTACAACATTTAAAGCAGCATCAGATTACACATCTGATGCTCCCACAATTACTCACAGCACAGTAAACTCTACAATAAACAATAAATAATTTACACAATGTGAGTGTAGTTCACAGCTCACAGCTTTAAACAATATACACATACTTACAATATACATATACTTTAAACAATATACACTAAACATACATTAAACAATATACATTACGCTATAATAATAATAGTAATATATAATGTACAGTATACAATATTCACAAATAGACATCCAATGTACAATAGATACGCTATATGATAAATAAATGTGTATATAGTGTGTGTGTATCTACAGTGGGTTGTGCTGAGTGATATTCTGTCCAGTGTGTGTTATGATCCTGATGGATCAGGAGTTAAGTAGTCTAATTGCTTGTGGGAAGAAGCTGTTCTGGAGTCGGTTCTGTTCACTGTTCTTGTTGCATTTACATTGCTTTAACCAGCAGATGTCCTCAGCATGCTATGTTTTGAGAAAATCTAGCTAGTGTAATCGATCTACTAACAGGGAATTTAGCTGACAGTCATTTTCACGAGTTCACACTTACATATAATTTATAGAGAGTAATTCAATGTGTATTTGGCGTGCTGTCCGGGGGGGAGGGCTTCGAGCTCGGAATTAGGCCCGGACCCAGAGGACCCCCCCGTATATGTAAGTGGTTTTAGAGTTAAAAGGTGTGGCGAAGGGGTGGTGGAAGGGTTGCTGATAACTGTCAACAAACGGAGGTAGGACTGCTGCGTGTATATATACCTTTATTGTTGATTAGCTGAGTGCTCTCCACCTGTGTCAATTATCTGAACGTGCTTCTCCCGAACCTTGTTTATAAAACATCATATAGTGAAGTAAAAACAACACCTAGGGCCCTATCATACACCCGGCGCAATGCGGCGCCAGGCTAGTTTTGCTAGTTTCAGCCCGACGTAGTTTTAATTTTCACGTCCTGCGCCACGCTGTTTAAATAGCAAATGCATTTGTGCCCATCTGTTCGCCCATGGGCGTGCTGGTCTGAAAACAAGGTGTGTTCAGGCGCATTGTTGGCGTGTTGCTTTTTTAAGGCAACTAAAAAAACGACTGCGCTATTGACCAACAAAAACCTGGTCTAAAGTCAGTATTTTCTGTGTTATTTTAAGGCTGCATTAGTATGCGCCTATAGGTGGGTGCACTTGTTACACACACAGGGAATACATTAAAAATAAAAGTAAAAGCCAAATATTAAAAGTAAAAGGATTACAATGTAAAAGATTATTATTGTGTACATAAAGATAAAAATGCCTACATGTCTTAATGGATAGTCATTGCATGTATCGGAATTGTCTATTTGCAGTAATGACGAATGAAATTGGCTACTCATACCTGTAATAGTGGCAATCATACCTGTCAACATTTGAGTATCAAAATCCGGGAGATTTATGAGGGGGTTGGGGGGTGGAGTATTATGTTAATACATAATTAACTAGATTAATCACATATTTTTCTGTGATTAATCATGATTAATTGCCATTAAAACACTTAATATTTTAATATATTTTATAATGTTATAATTTCAGTTAATCTCCAAATTGATGTAGTAACAACACAAGGAAAGAATATTTTAAATACTTGTTAAATGACATCTTTTTATGTCATTTATAATGACATCAGGCCAGTATCACTGATACTAATACTGATGTCTCTATGAAATAAAATTTCTTTGACACTTCAATGAAATAACACATTAACATTTATTAGGCTTCAAAAAATATAACTTTTTAAGTGAATTTAAAAGCATAAACCCATAATAAATGTCATATACCTGTGCTCTTCCTACCTCTATAACGAGTAGGAAAAATATACAGAAATTGAAGCGTTATCAAACAGTTTGCACTGCACAAATTATAAATTATATATAGATTAATCCGTATTAAAGAGCAGTGAGTAATTACTTTTGTTCGTTACATTGTCATCATAAGTGGTTAGTCACTTTTCCGCTGTCGCACATGAAGCGGATCTCACGTGCGTCTCATTTCCTCATAACTCTTTACGTTCATTTAAGATGTTATTTAACTAATTTAAGACTGCTCTTATGAGGATACTCAACAAAACTGGCATTTTGGCATAATTGTGTGTGTTATTGTTAGTTAAAGCATGAAAGAGAACTCGATTCTGGCTGCATTGCCTGTGTGCATGATACTGGCACGCGTCTTTCTGTGCGTCGTGTGTTTCACAGACTGTGAACAGGTTTCAACGTGTACGTTATTGAACAGGTTTTTACTGTTCTTGTTGCATTTACATTACTTTAACCAGCAGATGTCCTTAGCATGCTATGTTTCGAGCAAATCTAGCTAGTGTAATCGATCTACTAACAGGGAATTTAGCTGATGTAGTAAATATAGTGAAGTAAAAACAACACCTAGGGCCCAATCATACACCCGGCGCACGTTGTTTAAATAGCAAATGCATTTGCGCCCATCTGTTCGCCCATGGGTGTGCTGGTCTGAAAACGAGATGTGTGTTCAGGCTCATAGTTGGCGTGTTGCTTTTTTAAGGCAACTGAATATGACTGCGCCATTGACCGACAAAAATAACCAACTTAGATTGTTAAAATAGGGCTTCATAAACTTCATAAGTTTCATAACTTCAAAACAATGTTGTCGAAACGAGCACTGGATACCTGAGGTAATCTTATTTTACACTGTTTGCTAGACTGGCATAATGATCTCTTTTCTGTTAATACTTCTCACCATTTATTCAGATAGTATGAACGATTGTTCCCTTTCGAGAGTACTCTTGTATTGAGTAAGTTTAGCTTACGCTATGGGAAATTCCTTATTTCTCGACAACATGAAGCAAAAATTATCCTTATAATTTTTAATAATGTAAAACGCAGTGCAGCTGCACAGCGGACCCAGGCGGAGCGTACTAGCGCGCTGATTGGCTGTGCTGCGGCAACTGCATAAACCTATGGCGAGGCAGCTGAGCAGTGCACTAATGGGGTCGCTTTGTGCCCAAAAGCACATCAGATGCCGCCTAAATTTGCATATTTAGGCTATAAAAGCCCATGTCAAACCATAGGATTCAGATTTAATCTCTTTCAGCGAACTCACCCTTCGTTGACCTCCGGAACTGTGAAGCACCGCCTTCTACAAGCCTCCAGCAGAACGAGCTATGCTCTGCAGCCCTGAGGACGCCGGTTTCCTTCTCTGGACTCCGCCTTCAGACCTCGCTGTTCCAGCTGCAGCATCCGGTGTGTATATCCTTTCCTTATTACTACTGTATTTTCTGTGTTATGTGTTTGCCGCTGCAACACACTTCTCTCACGAAAAGAGCAGCCAGGCGTTGTTTCAAATCGTGTAGAGGCCCTCTTTTCGGCTGGGATCCCCATATTATCTGCGTCGCGTGTCTCGGACGAGACCACGGTGAAGTTGCACTCTGCGGGCTTTGCTCGGCAGCTTTGACGTGGAACCCGCCCACGTTGCTCCCTCCCTGGGGCCGTGCAAAAAGAAGCGCCGTGACCAGAGGATGTCGGAGCAACCATGCAATACCACGTCGGAAAATTCCCTGCGTGCTTCGCCCACACCTGTCCTGTTCGTTCAGGAGGACCAGCGCCCCTCTCAGTTAGTGGCTGTGTCCGTTTCCTTTGGTGGACCAGAAGCGAAGGAGGAAGAGGGATGACAGCCTTTCTCTTGCTGCATTGGGGAGTGAGTGGTCGGACATTGTTTCTGATCCCCTGCCGTCTTCCCAGGCCGCCACCAGCGTCAGAGCCAGCATCAACACCGTGGGAGACCTCAGACTTGAGTGGTCTCAGCCCCAGGAGCCTGCACGCAGCAGGCTGGATGAGTGGTTTCTGTAAGGCTGAAGTCAGTCCCTTCCGTAAAGGCCCATCCCTTCTTCCCTGTGGTACACAATTAGCTGGCTAAATCGTGGAAGGCGGCATTTTCAGCTTGCGCTATGTCCTCCTTTTCTTCAGCACTCTCGACTGTCGACGGCGTGAAGGAAAAAGGATACAAGAGTCTTCCTTCTCTTGAAGAAACTGTCGCCGCTCATTTATGCCCGCCCTCCGCCAGAGGATGGCAGGCCAAAGCGGTGCACCCTTCGAAGCCCTGCAGCACTACGTCAGCCCTTGCGGGTCGAGCTTACGCCTCTGCCGGTCAGGCTGCCTCGGCACTTCATTCAATGGCCGTCCTTCAGATTTTTCAGGACAAACTTCTCCACTCTCTGGACGAGTCTGTTCCTGATCCTGAAACATTCAAAGATCTGCCACAGATCAGCTGGGCAACCGGGTCCCTAATACACACAAATCTAATTCAACCCCTTGTCTTACAGGCCATCCCCGGCATATCAGAATGGGTGTTGAACATTATAAAATGAGGTTATTCGCTACAGTTTGCTCACAGATCTCCGCTCACAGTCTCACCGAATTAATCGGTGGTATTTAAACTGTTAGAAAAGGGAGTGGTGGAAACTGTTGCACCTGCGATAAGCGAGTCAGGCTTTTACAGCCACTACTTCCTCATCCTGAAAAAGGATGCCGATCTTAGACCTCAGACATCTGAACAAATCGCTTATGAGATGCTCGTTCAGAATGATTATGGAGAAACATATCCTCGCGCAAATTCGCCCAGGAGATTTGAAAGATGCTTACTTTCACATTCAGATAGCACCCCATCACAGGCCATTCTTGAGATTCACCTTCGAGGGGCAGGCTTATCAGTACAGGGTCTCTGGCGCCCCACACATTTACGAAGTGCATGGACGCAGTCCTCGCCCCCCTGAGATTACGGGATTACGGGTGCGAGTGCTCAACTACCTCAATGATTGGAGTGTGTGGCAACCCGCTAGCTCAATAGCAGTGTCTGGTATTCCGCTGTTTAACCAGGTTTCCGTGATTATTAGGACGTTACAGTTCAAAAGTTGGAAAGGAAAATGCTGGGTAAAGAGAGCCGGTGCGGTGATAGCATTAGCTTAGCACGCCGACCTCCACCCTTCCCACGCCTTTGTTTACGATCACACCGCCGCCTTCTAGCACTTCCGCCCGGCCGGGTAGAGCGCACAGCCTCGGGAGTCCTAGCGATCTCAGGAAGGAGTCGAAGATTGTCCATAAAACTGTCGGAAATTCGCAAACCAATATCCAAAAGCTCACAACGGGTGTACGATGTAAAGGCACAACTGTTCTGTACGAACAGACCCGAGATGAACAAGAAAAATACCGCAAAATTGCAGAATCTGGAGAGAACCTGAGCCTCGCGATCTACACGCACCGCCATCTTGGCTACTCAAAACCTTGCACTAACACACTGGAACCACAACTTGACTGTTCAGAAAATGGCAACACCTTCTCTAAAATGAAAGATTGTGCCACGCCTGTATCACGGAGCATGCGGATGCTTTTCATTTCAGAGTCGGCTTCATTAAGTGACACGACACCATCAAAAATAAATGGCTCAAAAGCATATTCAGTGGTTGTGTCTAAAGATACTAGCTCAGGGCACACAACAGGTCGTTCAACTAACGCAACACTTTTAAAAGTGGTCGCTTTCTTACCGGCTTTACGCTTCAAAGCGGGACAAACGTCAATGAGATGCCCCAACTCATGAAAGTAAAAACATTCACGGTTTTCGCTGCTTTCTGCACTTGAAACGTTCTTGGGTACCACTGTGGTATCCTTAGAACTACGAACTCGATCGGGGAAGTTATGCTTTGCGGGTGAAAACACTAATCGGTGTGAGTACAAACTCATCAGAAAAAACTGCGGCTTCAGACAGGGAGGACACTTTCTGCTCATTTAAGTAAACCACAATTTTCTCCGATAGACAATTCATAAATTCTTCTAAAAAATCATCTCTTTAAGCTGCTCAAACGTTACTACTGAATTTGCAGCACACCATTTATCAAATAAATTTGCTTTGTCTCTGGCGAACTTTTTGCCGGTATGAATCGGGAACTAATTCGTAAGCGCGCAAAACGGCATTCTTCATCACCCTATAATCCAAGCTCTGTTCAAGCGTTAACGCCGAACAGACCTCTTGGGCTTTACCGACAAGCTTACACTGTAACAACAGCGGCCAAACATTCCGCGGCCATTTTATAGTGGCGGCGATTCGCTCAAACACAGTGAAATAAGTGTCAACCTCACTTTCACGGAACAACGGAACTAATGCAATTTGACGACTAATATCAAATTCGGGTTGACTTACTTGTGGGGTGCGTCGAGGTACAGGAATAGGGCTCGGAGTGGAAGCAGTAATGGGTGACGACACAGACACACTCACGCCAGGCGCATCAACAGCTGAGGGGTGAACAGGCGATTTCGTTTTCAGTTCAAGCTCCAGCTCCTAGAGCTTGATTGCTCGCTTGGTTTCAAGTTCAACTGTACGTACATGTAGCAGCTGACTCTGATATTGTTGCCTGCTCAACTCCAACTCCAGCTCTTTCAGTTTGATCGCCAGTAAGGGATTTTGCGGAGACGGCAGATCGACGGGATCTATGCTGGCCAGTTCCTCAGGTTTGGGCTGCTCTCCCTCACCCGCGGAAACCGGCAACCGAAGTGCAACACCCACCGAGTCGCGCTCCTCTGTCAAAACTCCCTGCTCCATCAAATGTTTGTAAATCGCATCCTTAAGCTCACGTTTCCCTGCACCACGAGGAACTGTAATTTGATATAAATCCGCGATTGAAAACAGATTGTCTTTGCGGCAGATATCCAATTGATCAGCCGTAGGCTGAGCCGCAAACCTTTCTAAATCAAATTTTAAAGACATTCCGAATTCCCTCCCCCTTAAAATGAAAACCACTAGCCAAACTAAAATATACAAAGCAAATTTCACGAGTTATACACGCAACGACGATAATCCAATTGGTCTTTGAAAAAGAAAACTTTAAGACGAGCCCCCAATTTCTGTTGCGACCGCTAGGGGTCAGCCGTAACAAAAAGGAGTCTCAATACCAGAGAGATATCAAAATCATTACAAAGTTTATTTACAATGAAAATAAGGGGTTAAGCATCAGGGGCAGACACAGCCAAAACAATAAACAAAACAATCTTCTTTTAGAACCTAAATTACCTCACCTAAAAATAAAGAAAACAAAATACAGCTTAACTTGCCTATCTTCCTTAACCATAAACAAAGTGAAATTAAACCATAAATAAATTGGCATCAAACACCCTACCTCCCTTAAAGTGAAAATAATATATACAATGATTTTTACAGCAGTATATACAGGGTTTTTGGGCAAACAAATCAGATTCAGAATTCAATAAACGTAGTCAAACAGGCAATGATCAAATAAACTGGGTAATCAGAAATAGTAACAAGAAACAAACACTCGCAACCTCCTAATACACTCACAATCTCTCTGGCACGACACTCTCAAACAAACGATGACGAAACGAACAGTATAATCAGAAAGTCAATGGAAGCGAATACCGATGGCAACATAGCACAAAGTCAACGAGGCACGAGGCAAAGGCTCTGAGTGTTGGGGCGGTCCTTAAGTACTGGTCAGGTGCTTAGCTGGACCAATCAGTCTTACCCAACCGGTAAGTGGAAACCACGCCCACCTGGAACACAGACACAACTATACATATAGAAAAAGTATACACAGACAATGACAGATGAAAAAAAAACAGGATACCTTAGGGTCTTAACATCATCAATATATACTATGCATTCAATAAGGCCCGACTTTGTCTGGTCTAGTTATTTGATTATCACACAGTAATATTCTATATTCTAAACTTACGCAATACGAGAGTACTCTCGAAAGGGAATGTCTCGGTTACTAACGTAACCTCAGTTCCCTGAGAGAAGGGAACGAGTATTGCGTAACCCGCCGTGCTATTGTGCTTACGTCAGGGTGTCGCTTCAGTCGATTATAACCTGAATCCTATGGCTTGACATTGGCTTTTATATCCTAAATATGCAAATTTAGGCTGTGTCTGATGTGCTTTTGGGCACTAAGCCATAGGTTTGTGCAGTTGCCGCAGAACAGCCAATCAGTGCGCTAGTACGCTCCGCCTGGGTCCGCTATGCAGCTGCACTGCGTTTTACATTATAAAAAAAAATAAGGATAATTTTTGCTTCATATTCTCGACAAATAAGGAATTTCCCATAGTGTAAGCTAAACTTATGCATTACTCATTCCCTTCTCTCAGGGAACCGAGGTTACGTTAGTAACCGAGACGTTTTCTATATATCTATTTTCTTGAAAGGGGGGTTTGACTTGTCAAACAGTGTTGGATTTTTCTGGACCTCTGCAATTAACTTCTCCACAATATCGTCGCTCATTTTAAATGCGCGAGCCCTTAAATTAGAATGGATTCTGATTGGCTTACGGAGTTTTATCGTTCAACAGCTGAAAAAAAAAAATGTCCTGAAAGTGATCCCAACAATATTGTTGCTCTATATCGTTATCGCTGTGGTGTGAACCCTGCTATTCTTTAATAACGAAAATGATTTTTAGAACTATATCTTTATAACTGTATGTTGAGTACAACTAAAGCGGCTCATTTACATAGAACCAAATACTAAAACTTGAACTTGTATAAAAGTTTAACACTATCCTTTTAATGCTTCGCAAGCACTTTTATTTCCTTCAGGAAATGCAAATCTAGTTGGAGCAGGCCTCTCTTGTTGGTTCTGAGTTTCTGGAGAGTTTCTTGGCTCTGTTACTTTCTCTTCCTCTCAATGCAGTGTGTTTTATTGAATTATTAGCCTGTCACATATTTGTTATTCCAGAACCTTTTTTTTCTGGCCCATTCATCATAGTTGAAATCCAAAACTGATTTTTGGAGGCCTGAGCATATTTTTTAGCTGTTAATTAGCAGAAGCCCCCTACCCCCTAAAAAAAGATAAATTTTGTGATTTAATCGCCCTGGTCAAAAGCACAATAGAACCAAATTATCAGATTACATGGTAAAGTTGGAAAAACATTTGAGACTCACTTATGAGCATCATCACCTTTTATGTGTTTATAATCCTGAATCAAGGCCTGATGATATATTCTTATTACAGTGTAGCCAACATTCGGCTACGTTGTGACATTTGGTCCACATTGCAATTTTGCTTATACAGCGACAAGCCACTGTTCTGTTTTAAAGTGCTGTCAAGGGTGGTGTTTTTATATGAAATGCCACAATAACAGACCGGTGTGGAAATTCAAATAATGATGCAGCAGCCAGAAAACAGCTGAATAGAATAAACTGACCAAATTTCTATCCAGTGGTGGGCTGTCAGGGCCATCAGGGCCTTCTCTGCTGGCCCTGTCAAAATCAAATATATATATTTTTTCATAATTAAATTAATGTGTGTCTGAACATGTCTAAATTCAATTACTGTGTATTTCAGTATGTTACAATTATATTTCCAGAAAGAATGTGGTTATTTTTTGTGAGGCTGAGCTGTATTTTCATCATCTAAATGCATCACAGCTCTGTGGATCAGCACTAGTTGGATAGCTAGCCTTCAGTTGAAGCTGGAATTTTCCATTGGATCATAACTTTGACTGTCATCAGCCAATCAAATTTTGATGTGTAGTGATAGAACGCCCCAGAGGCCCAGCGATGTGTTGGCGCTACCCCCCACTGATGTCATCAGCCGTTTTAACTTTTTGCGGGTTGTGAGTGATCTACCGGTATGTGAAATACTCTACTGCTGCGGATGACGGGCTGCGCGAGGTTCGTGTGCATCCTGATGTCAAGCCTGTAACGTTAGCTGACAAGCTGTGTTTATCTGTGTTTCTTTTGATGTTCTTGGTGGTATGTGTTTTTGTTTGTTTGTTTAAGAGTATTTGTGCCAGTGAGTTGATTTTGATTTATTTCACCAGTTGCCTAAATGGTGAGTGCAGTGGTATCAATAAATAGTTAAATTGCCTTTTCGTCTCGTGTGTCCTTTTATGTTGCTTGCGACCTTCCCAACGAGCACTTTGAAAGCGGAGTTCGTAACAGTAGTGCATACAGTGCATGATTGTATTTTGTATGTATCGTGTGTGTGGTGTTGTTATGGCGGCGTGCGGCGGGGTAGGGTGTGTTGATCATTAGTGAAGGCCCTGACTGAAACCCCATGGTACACCACTGTTTCTGTCCATACAAAACAAAAAGAAGAAGAGCATAGAGTTGATATACAGTAATGTGCATTAAAAAACACATTAAAAACAGTAAAACCCACTGAAGAGATGTATGTCTATCCCCCACAGCCTTGCTTTCATTCCCGTTAAAAAGAGGCAGGTCTTCTGTGAAATAAGGTCTATCTATTTGTTATATTTTCTTCCCTTAATGAGACTTATAACCAAGTGAAACTGCTTCTCGAACAAGAAAAAATGAAGGTTGGGACTTGATTTTGTCCTTGTGAAATTGGTTGGATGGTTGTGGTTTGCTATTGGTCAATCTCATGTGAGTGACAGGTTGTTCCGCCTTCGCGTCAGTAAACACGCCACAGGGGAGAAAAGAGATGTTGCTGCAAGAGGGAGGGGGAAGTTATTTTGATTAGAGATTATGAGGCACATTAATTAAAATAAATAATCTGCATGGATCAATCATTTACTTCAATATTCCATAAAAAAACAAGAATTGATGATATTGTCCATTTCATGGTGACTTCATGGTGGAGGAGAATAATTTGTCATCTTTTGTGTTTCATTAGCATTATGTCCTATAATGATCTTTCAGATCAGTCTCTAATTTGAGCACATAAGCCAGTATATGAATAATAGGATCTAAATCTCTCAGGACAGGGATTAATTTGTGCCATTGAGGCTTGAAGCTCTTGCATGAAGCTTTAAAGGGACTCATGGGTAAAGATGTCATGTGACGGGTATTAGATACAGTGTAGCAGTCCTGACATCAGGGGTCATTAAAGGAGGATGATGGAAAGAGAGGAAATGGAGTGGAGAAAGGGCAGGTGGAGACTCTGCTGCTGTCAGTTCATCCTTAAAGCTAAGCAGACACCACATCCCCAGAGTACACGGTGGAAACACTGGCCTGCAGCGATGTGCACCTTCACAAAATGACCTGACATACTAAAGCCAAAAACTCACACACACTAGGAGATGTTTTAGTATTTGATCTGAGACCTGCTGCAGGAAAAAGGGTGATTTTAAGGTGGGAGATTTAATAAATTCAGTGCATTTTTCATTAACATACTTAACAGATGTTTCTCAATAGCATACTAACATTCTCTTGCTGTTTTGTTGCATGGCAGGAATATTAATGGTATGGTATTGGTATTAATGGTGAATACAGCCATGTGATATATAAGTTACAATATTAGTTAAAGATTAAAAGAAGTTAAAATATTTTTTAATTAAAAAAGTATTTTTCAATTAAATGACTGAATGTGTATATATATATATATATATATATATATATATATATATATATATATATATATATATATATATATATATATATATATATATACTCACCTAAAGGATTATTAAGAACACCTATTCAATTTCTCATAAATGCAATTATCTAATCAACAGTTGCTTCAATGCATTTAGGGGTGTGGTCCTGGTCAAGACAATCTCCTGAACTCCAAACTGAATGTCAGAATGGGAAAGAAAGGTGATTTAAGCAATTTTGAGCGTGGCATGGTTGTTGGTGCCAGACGGGCCGGTCTGAGTATTTCACAATCTGCTCAGTTACTGGGATTTTCACGCACAACCATTTCTAGGGTTTACAAAGAATGGTGTGAAAAGGGAAAAACATCCAGTATGCGGCAGTCCTGTGGGCGAAAATGCCTTGTGGATGCTAGAGGTCAGAGGAGAATGGGCCGACTGATTCAAGCTGATAGAAGAGCAACTTTGACTGAAATAACCACTCATTTGTGAAGCCACAACACGCACAACCTTGAGGCGGAAGGGCTACAACAGCAGAAGACCCTACTAGGTACCACGCATCTCCAGGCTACAATTTGCACAAGCTCACCAAAATTGGACAGTTGAAGACTGGAAAAATGTTGCCTGGTCTGATGAGTCTCGATTTCTGTTGAGTCAGAGTTAGAGTCAGAAGTCAGAGTCAGAATTTGTTAGAGTCAGAATTTGGCATAAACAGAATGAGAACATGGATCCATCATGCCTTGTTACCACTGTGCAGGCTGGTGGTGGTGGTGTAATGGTGTGGGGGATGTTTTCTTTGCACACTTTAGGCCCCTTAGTGCCAATTGGGCATCGTTTAAATGCCACGGCCTACCTGAGCATTGTTTCTTACCATGTCCATCCCTTTATCACCACCATGTACCCATCCTCTGATGGCTACTTCCAGCAGGATAATACACCATGTCACAAAGCTCGAATCATTTCAAATTGGTTTCTTGAACATGACAATGAGTTCACTGAACTAAAATGGCCCCAACAGTCACCAGATCTCAACCCAATAGAGCATCTTTGGGATGTGGTGGAACGGGACCTTCGTGCCCTGGATGTGCATCTCATAAATCCCCATCAACTGCAAGATGCTATCCTATCAATATGGGCCAACATTTCTAAAGCACGCTTTCAGCACCTTGTTGAATCTATGCCACTTAGAATTAAAGGTCCCGTTCTTCGTGATCCCACTGTTCAAACTTCAGTTAGTGTGTAATGTTGCTGTTAGAGCATAAATAATAAAAAGGATGTAAAATTATAAAGCTCAAAGTTCAATGCCAAGCGAGATATTTTATTTAACAGAAGTTCCCTTTCAAAGCCTACAGCGAACGGCTGGCTTGGACTACATCCTGGTACTTCCTTCATAAATGACGTCAGAAGAACAGTAGAACAGACTAACCTCCGCCCACAAGAATACACGCAAAAAGGGGGCGTGGTCTTGTTGCTGTCCCACGTGGAGAAGAGGACCGTGTCGCGTGGAGAAAAGGAAGTGTTGCGTTTGACTGTGTTTGTCGCTATGTCGTCGAGACGCTGTTATTTTCATCCCGGAGTCAAATCACCTTTGTTTGGCTTTCCCAGGGACGCTGTAGAGATCATTAAGCGCATACATCACCCACAAAAAAATACTGTTTTTTTTTACACACGAAACATGAACACGTTATATTGCACACTGTAAACACAATCAAAGCTTCAAAAAACATGAAGAACGGGACCTTTAAGGCAGTTCTGAAGGCGAAAAGGGGTCAAACACAGTATTAGTATGGTGTTCCTAATAATCCTTTAGGTGAGTGTGTGTATATATATATATATATATATATATATATAGAGAGAGAGAGAGAGAGAGAGAGAGAGAGAGAGAGAGAGAGAGAGAGAGAGAGAGAGAGAGAGAGAGAGAGATTGTTGACACAATACAGATATATTTATATATTTAAATACAGCAAACCTTTAATTAATTAAAACCTTTTTAACAACCAGATGTAGACATCTACCAACAGGGGCAAACTAAGAAGACCCAAGAATGGATCCAGCGGGGAGATTGTCACATTTCCACCAAGGAGAGCTCAGCATAGAGGACTATATGTTGGAGTTCGTCAGGTTGGCTCACCTGACTCAGATGGGTGAGGCATGCCTGATGATCCTCTTTCGGAGGGGATTGTCAGAGCCCCTCCGGTCATGCATGCTTGACTGGGACCCTAACGGGTCATTGGAGTGCTACGCTGCTCATGCACTGAAGCTAAGTGGCTGGATGGCGAGGTTCACCAGGTCGGAGATTCCGGTGGACCAGTTCCGGTGGACCCAGTTCCGGAGGTCCCTGTTCCGGAGGTCCCTGTTCTGGTGGTCCCTGCTCCGGTGGTCCCGAGTCCAGACACGGCCTGGAGGGCTGTGATGGGATGTTTCGTGGTGGCAGTCCTGTGTGCTCTGCGTCCTCTTGTTCCGGTGGTCCCAGTTCCGGTGGATCGTGTTCCGGTGGTCCCTGTTCCTGTGGACTCTGTTCCGGTGGTCCTAGTTCCGGTGGTCCTAGTTCCGGTGGATCGTGTTCCAGTGGTCCCAGTTCTGGTGGATCGTGGTCCGGTGGTCCCAGTTCCGGTGGTGGATCATGTTCCGGTGGTCGCTGCTGTGCCGGATGTGCTACCCAGGCTCCTGCCTCTGCCTGCGGCGTCCTGCTCTGCCCGCGCCTCCCGAACTCTGCGGGCCGCCCTGGCCTCCCGAACTCTGCGGGCCGCCCCGGTCTGTCCCTCCCGTCCCGCCCTGGTCGGTCCCTCCCATCCCTCCCTGGTTTCCTGGATGGAGCGTATGGAAAACACTCCTTGGAGAGGGGGTAGTGTCACACATCTGTTCTGTGTCTTG
The DNA here is from genome assembly GCA_023566225.1 of Romanogobio albipinnatus. Lineage (NCBI taxonomy): Eukaryota > Metazoa > Chordata > Actinopteri > Cypriniformes > Gobionidae > Romanogobio > Romanogobio albipinnatus. Next base: position 25,349,754 of record CM042251.1, read on the forward strand.
CACGATTGGGACTTTTATGTTGAAGGTTATTTGTGACTAGGATCTGTGTTATTTTCTGTGTCCTGTTCCGGTGGAGTTTTGTAGTTCTTTGTAGTTTTTCTTGTTGATTTGTTTTCCCAGGTGTTCCCATTCACCACTCCCCGTGTTATCTTGTTAGCCTTGGACCTTTGTGTTTGTATATATACCCCAGTTATTCAGTTGTTCTCTGTCGGTCGTTGTCTGATGTCATGGTTATTTGGTATGCGGTTTCCCATTCTCTGTTACCCGTGTTTTCTTTTGTGTTTTTCCTCAGTGTTATTTTGTCCTTGTTTTTTGATTGTTTATTTTCATTAAAACTCTCCCCTGCATTTGGATCCTACTTCTCTGCCTGCTGTCTGTTTATTCCCTGGTTCGTGACATTATCTTGCACAATGAGAAGGGTTCCTCCTGGAATCACATGATCAGAAACGCACCTACTCTAGGCCTTGATCTACCTGCACCGTTGATGTTTTAAGCCCTTTTTACCATCTAATCCTTTTGAACTTTGGTCTCAAATGTTTTATTTCTCAAATGTTAATCTTTTATTTCAAAAGCACAAACTGAGGCAGAGCAGACATGCTGTTCCCCTGTATCTGTGAGACTGCTCAATTTTTTTTATTTTTATAAATGCCACTGTTCTCCAAAGAAAACAACCATTACACTCTCGCCTCAAAAAGACACTGGTTCAGTAAAAATGGCTTGATCTGCACCATCAATTTAAGATGACAAATTAATCTATTAGTAGTTGTGTCATTGAGGCTGTCAACTGGACTGAATCTGATAACTGCTAACAACAAATAACTGCTAGATAACAGCTAATATAAAAAATATATAAATATTTTAAAAAAGAAAATATATAAAATACAATTTGATCAAGCTCCAATATATATGTGTATGTGTGTGTGTGTGTGTGTGTGTGTGTGTGTGTGTGTGTGTGTGTGTGTGTGTGTGTGTGTGTGTGTGTGTGTGTGTGTGTGTGTGTGTGTGTGTGTGTGTGTGTGTGTGTGTGTGTGTGTGTGTGTGTGTGTGTGTGTGTGTGTGTGTGTGTATACTGAACAAAATTATAAATGCAACACTTTTGTTTTTGCCCCCATTTTTCATGAGCTGAACTCAAATATATAAGACTTTATGTACACAAAAGGCCTATTTCTCTCAAATAATATTATTTCAGTGTTGTCATATAAATCTACAAAATACAACCGTAGATACATATGACAATCCTTTTTGTCTGATAGAATTATAATTTAGCCTATATTTAATCAACAACACATAACCCAGGAGCTAACTATGTTAGGCCCTGTCCACACGAACACGGGTATTTTCAAAACCGCAGCTTTTTCTATGCGGTTCGGCTGTTCGTCCACACGCAAACGCAGTATCCGGTTACTGAAACCGGACTTTTTTGAAAACTCCGGCCAGGGTGAAGTTTTTTAGAAACTCCGGTTACAGCGTTGTCGTGTAGATGGTGAAACCGGAGATTTAGGCTTGTTAAGTCAAAATGTGCGCCGTTCTCTCCTTTGTTTGACGTCAGTTTGTGCGCCGTTTAACGTTACATGAGTCGAGTCTATGCAAGCGCGGACGTAGCTTTTAATAACTCTGCTAATAGCGCTTATCACATGTAGCCTATACAGATACATGCGCAGTTATCTCATTGTATTGCAGAACAGATGCGCCAGAATGCAATAATACAACATAGTAAGGCAAGTGTGTGAAGCTTCAGTCCACTTGAGCCCTGCCCCTGTATATACAGTTACCTGAGTCCAAAGTAAACTTGTAGAAGGGTTTCACTGAGCCCATAGCATCCCTCCGTGAATGGGACCCATGTGGAAATCAGGCAGCCAATCATAGCGCGGTTTTGCGTTTTCATGTGGACGGAGATTTTTTTTAAACCGTGCTTGTGTGGACGCGATTGTTTTTTTAAACGGAGAAGGAAAAACTCCGGTTATAAAAATACCCGTGTACGTGTGGACTAGGTCTTAGTTTAGATGCTTATAGCTCACTCGATCCTTCTAGCTAACATCACCTCCACCACTTAAGCTGAAACGAAGCATCTAGTCAATTTGTAAAAAAAAAAGCTACTGTACTGTACAAACAACATATTTACGCGCTACCCTGTTCGCTGTTTAGAGTTTGTCAAAGGGAAGTAGTTATCATTGTAAAATCATACGGTGACGCATTACAAAGATTAAAATATTTTCACAATGCTAAAAACAAAGTTGTGACTGCTGACGTTATGAGATAACGTTAAAAAGTTAATGTTATATATGCTAGTTCACATGTCAGGCTATTGGTACTGACGTTACGTTTTGCAGGTCTTACTGAAAATATAAGACTAAACTTACCACTCAGAAGCGTCCATTTCCAATCTCAAACCAATTGGCTGTTCCTCAAAAAAAGCATCTTCGTCAGAAACAGGATCGAGCACATAAGGTTGGATGCATAATCTCTCCATTTTCATGACGGACAGTGTAGATCTGTTTGTTGTCACTGAAGCTACTGAAATCAGCCGTGCAGTGAAACAGCCAATCAGAGCAGAACTCCACATTAATATTCATGACCCTTCCAAATAAGTCAAAAACAGACTAGATTCTAGAGACTATTTCTGGGGTTGTAAATGGACCTGTAAAACCATACCTGGACAATTTTTACCCGTAAATAACTTGCATACCCTCTATGTAGCTATCATAGAAAAATTTAAAATATTGTTTCAACTCATTCTAGGGCACCTTTAAATGTTCTAAAAAAAAAATTTTTTTTGTATGTTGCAATGTGGTTGCTGGGGGACTCTGAAAAGTTTTTTTATTTTTTATTTTTTTTTTACATTATGCAGTTGTTAGGGTATTGCTATGCAGATGCTAAAGCTAAAGTGTTCTAAATAGTTTTAACATGTTGCTATGTGGTTCCAAGGTGGAATCCTGAGTGGTTTTTAACATGTTATTTGTGTGTTATGTGTGAATGCTAGTGTAGCCATGCTATGCTATGTATTTTTTTTAGCATGTTATGCTGTTGTTATCATGTTATAAGTGGTTGTTAGGGCGTTGCTATGCGGTCGCCATAATATGTTATGCAGCTGCTAAGTGTTCAGAGTGTTTTTTGGTGTGTTGCTGTGCAGTTGTTAGGTTCTAAGTGGTTGCTTAATGGGTTCAATTATTTCCTTGTCTCTAAATATGGCTCAGGTCTCTTCTTCAGTCTAAGATTAGAGGATTTTTTTGCTATTTGTATTGCCATTTTAAAAACTGATCACTTGTGAAGTAATTAATAATTAGTGTTCAGTGTGGGTTTTTTTTCAAGTCACAACAGTAATTGTGATGCTTGACCTGCCAAACAGCACTAATTATTTGAGGAAAACACAGTGTGTAAAAGTGTGTGTTCTTCTCTGTCACCGAATGGATGAACAGTATGTTTTAGATCTTGGGAGGCAGGCAGGTGTACCGGCCAGTAAATATCCAGTCCTGCATTTCAGTCAGAGCAATAATTGAGCCTCTAGAGACCCAATGTACAGAGCTACAGAGTGACCCTCAGGCTTGTGTGGATATTGTGCACACTGCGTGTTTTAATGGTTATTTTGTTCCGTTGATGTGCACAGATTGAATTCTTTACTTTATGTTTCTCTGAAGCTTTTCTGCTCCAATGTCAGCGTTCTATAGTCACTGCAATAATCCTGTCAGTAATCCTGACTCCACATATACAAGATGCATGAACATACAAGCTTAAAGTAATCGTGTGTGTGTGTGTGTGTGTGTGTGTGTGTGTGTGTGTGTGCGTGCGTGCGTGCGTGCGTGCGTGCGTGCGTGTGTGTGTGTGTAGAATAGTTTAAGAGAGCACATGCTTTTCATGTCACATACAGTACAGAAGTCTGAGAGCACTAGTGACATTTTTTATATATAACAATAACAATGAGTAAAAACTTGAATAAAAAAATAATAATTTGAGTATAGGCTATCTTTTTTTTTTTTTTTTAAACGTCCTAACATGTATGACTGATGTTGATACTGATAATCCTTTTTGTTGATTGGAAACACCATGAACATTTTAATATCTAATATTCTAATAACAGCCTAATATCTGCTTTTTTGGATCCATAGGAACGGTCATGCAGGTTTGGAAGAACATGAGGGGGAGTCAATTTTTTTTTTTACTTTTTTTGTGTGTGTAGGTTATTCCTTTTAAGTTTTTATTTTTATTTTTATAAATCTTACCACATTGTCAGTCTCTAAATAGTTAGAAAGATTGTTTTGATTTCTAGGAAAGGAATCTGCTTTTGTGTTGGTCACCAGGTGGCAGTCAAGTCCTTGTGTATCTAAACATGCAGCATCCTTGAATACTGAATGTTTCGCCTATAGACACACAGAGCCACTCCCTTTAAATTCATGTTTTTTAGCAGATGCTTTTGTCATTCAGACCAGTTTGCAGTGCTTTTTCCAGGCACAATTTTCCTAGAGTAAGAACAAGCAGTTCTGACCTCAGCCAGCGCTCTACGAATGAATCTGCAAGCTTCATTAAGCATCATTAGTAATTCATAAGCATTTGGATTCTGTGATTACCTTCTTAAATCAAACTTATGATGCAGTCTCACTGTATATTTTTTGAGAAGGAATTCAGATATAAATGTATCCTTGCTTTTCATAATGTGGGTCGTAAATAAAATGTAAAATAAAAAATATATGATACATGTAATAGAATGAGTACAGCAGTAAATGTGTCACCAATGAAGGGTTTAGCTGTGGTGTGGTCAGGTTTTGCCTGTATTGTATGACCAAATATTCCCCTAAAGGACAGTACAACCTGAAATCAGCTACATTGTGGAGAGCATAATTGTCTCCATGAGGAATTTGACTTAAAAAAAAAAATGCCTAACTGTAAATAAGGTAAATATTTAAACATGCAGAAATGTTCTTTTGTACAAGTCTGATTTAGGAGATACAAAATATCATTAGATTAGAGTTAAAACAGAGATGATTCGTTTTGGGGAAACTAATTTAAAGTTACCATTAAATCAAAATGGATAAATCTAAAGGATAATTTTTAATGGAATGCAGTATTCATTATAAATGATTAATCTGTGCACACAATTATTATTATTTTTTTAATTAATTTGCCCTTGTAAGATAATCAAAATAACTTGCCCCTCCCTTTTGCAGCTAAATGAGATCAACCATAAGATCAACCAATAGCAAACCACAATCATCCAACCATCCAATCAATTCCCCATGGACAAAATCAAGTTCACAATCAGGGGCCCTGGGGATTTAACTCAGGGCCCTACGCTACATGCACAGCCATATATTCCTCAAAAAGACATACTATTGCATATAGATGGTGTGTTTTATTGGTACTTGTGGTGTGTTCATTTTGTTGCTCAGTGAAATTTTGCTGCATGTTTACTGATGAAGAAATTTCCAATATATTAGTTGTTATCTCTGACTGCGTTTTCGGCTCTCTATTTACAAAATGCTGAGGAGGTAACGGTAGTGTGCAAGAGTTCAATGCACAACTTCACAAGCCCGTATCTTTTTGCCGCACACACTCAATGTGATAATGACGAAAATGTAACAGCTTAGCCAAAAATGCAGAGCTCAGTAAATTCAAGCGTGGTACCACGATAGGAGGCCACCTGTGCAATAAGCCCATTCATGAAATTTCTTCACTACTAAATATTCCACGGTCAACTGTTAGTGGTATTAAAACAAAGTGGAAGCAATTGGGAACAACAGCAACTCAGCCATGAAGTGGTAGGCCACATAAAATCACAGAGCGGGGTCGCACAGTGTGCAGAAGTCACCAACTTTCTCAATAGTCAATAGCTACAGAACTCCAAACTGTGTGGCCTTCAGATTAGCTCAAAAACAGTGCATAGAGAGCTTCATGGAATGGGATTCCATGGCCGAGCAGCTGCATCCAAGCCTTACATCACCTAGTGCAATGCAAAGCGTTGGATGCTGTGGTGTAAAGCACGCCACCACTAGGCTCTTGTACAGTGGAGATGTGTTCTCTGGAGTGACAAATCACACTTCTCTGTCTTGCAATCCGCTGGACGAGTCTGGGTTTGTCGGTTGCCAGGAGAACGGTATTTGTCTGACTGCATTGTGCTAAGTGTAAAAGTTTGTTAGAGGGGGGATTATGGTGTTTATGATGTTTATGAGCTTGGCCCCTTAGTAAAATTAACTCTTAATGCATTCCAAGACATATGCTCCTAACTTTGTTGGAACAGTTTGGGTCGTAGTCATGGCCCCTTCCTGTTCCAACATAACTGCGCACCAGTGCACAAAGCAAGGTCCATAAAGGCATGGATGATTGAGTTTTGTGTGGAGGAACTTGACTGGCCTACACAGAGTCCTGACCTCAACCCGATAGAACACCTTTGGGATGAATGCAAGCCAGGCTTTACATCAGTCCAACATCAGAGACTGACCTCACAAATGCGCTTCTAGTAGAATGGTAAAAAATGTATGTTCTAAAGATGAACAAAGGTTTTACGGGTTTGGAATGACATGAGGGTGAGTAATTCTTTACAGAATTTTCATTTTTGGGTGAACTATCCCTTTAAAGTACATGTGCATGTAAAGGCAGGTGTCCCAAAACTTTGGCCATATAGTGTATACAGTTTTTTCTTCTTGTTCCAGAAGCCATTTCACTCTGATATACGTCACAATAGGGAAGGAAAGACTATTGCGACTTCTGTTTCATGCCGGCTTCATAAGTAGCTTGTAGTTTGACAGTTCGACAGTAGTCTAGTTTCTTTTGTGTACTGAATGATTGGAGTAGTTCTGCATATGTCATCTTAGAGAAGTCTGTCGTTTCACTGGAAAAATCAAGTTATGACATTTTAATTAAAAATGATGAGGTCAAAAAATTAAGCGTACTGTATGAATGGACGATCAATAGCATGAATTTAGAAAATAGGATGAATTTTCATTGCATGCCAACTTGAAAGATAAAATGCTGTATGTAGTGACACAATCGCATCCAATCTAGTAATATCTGGTGTTTAATAGACAATTATGTAAAGTGTGATTTTGGACTAATTTGATTTAACTGTATGTCACAGAAATAGAAACCAAGTGACCAGCAATATGTCCCTGTTCTTGTCGAAGTGGCTTGTTAGAACGAACCTGACAGCAATTAAACTGCTGTAGTCTCTTTCCTGTTGTTTCTAGTAGGTGTTTGTATTTGGCTGCTGTATCAGACTTACTGTCTCCCATTGGTTGTCATCACACATCTTGCTGCTTCCTCATTTGCATGAAGTCCTGCTCAATTTTGTCACATCTTCAACAATCGGTGTCAGGTTGCAATGACAGTGAATGACTTTGGGTTGTCGGCTCCTTCAGATTTACATGGTAAAGGCTTTTATCACATGATGCCTGGTTATGGGTTTTCACACTGACTGCGATAAAACGGCCAGAACTCATTCATTATCACTGAGAGTTTGAAGTAAGTGACAGATCATTAGAGGTCACAAAGCTTAATGCTAATGCGTGATGATGCAGCGACAACTAACGGGAGTAGACACAGTATAGCTCATGTGTTATTTTAGTATTTTTTATTGATATATATATATTAATTCATATTAACAACACTTTAACTGTATATATATATATATATATATATATATATATATATATATATATATATATATATATATATATATATATATATATATATATATATATATATATATATATATATACAGTACTGTGCAAAAGTCTTAGGCACGTTAGTATTTACACCCCCAAAAATGGTTAAGCCAGTTATTTATACATTTTGTAATAGTGTGTCAGTATATCAGTTTACATTTTCAAACATTCATTTAGCCATTATTTGTAATAATCCATTCCATTGAGATTTTTGTATGCAGAATGAGTCTGACAACAGAGCTATGATCCACACAGAGATCTGGTCTCACCATCATCGAGTCCGTCTGGGATTACATGAAGAAACAGAAAAAACTGAGCCTAAATCCAGAAGAACTATTGTGAACTTGACCTCGAGTGAACTTTGCTCTGTTTTCTGGTATTACTGGTGCGCTTTGTTTTCAGGCGAGATCCAGCATCATCCAGGTTCCTGTGAGCTACCTTTTTCTGTCGGACGTTGTTTTGCCTTCTGTCCAGTGTTCTGAGGTTATCGTCAGTCTCTCGCCTTGTGAGGATTTCTTCCCGGTCACCGACCAGAGTGGATTACTTCGTGGGACGCCGCGGGTGGTCTCTGTGCCGTGGACTGTGACTTGTGATTCATCTGACGCTCTCTCTATTCCTCTATAATAAACATTGAGAACTTGCATCTGACTCCGAGACTTATTCTGACAGAATGAGCACGCCACCGATGGAGTCAGCGAGTTCGGAGAGTTCGGATCCGATGTACACCGCACTTCAGCAGCAGGGAGTGATCATTGATCAGCATGCATCTCTGTTGAATGAAGCTTCCAGAGATTTTCGTGTCCTGTCCGAACAATTTACTGAACTCAGTACCCGGGTAGACCAGATGGTTTCCCAGGTCGGTGAGCGTTTTCCTCCTGCACCAGTCGAAGGTGCACCTGCAGACCGCGAGCCACACGCGGCGACACCCCCGTCCTTCGACGGCGATCCCAAGTCTTGCCGGGCTTTCTTACAGCAGTGTTCCCTTGTCTTTGCCCTTCAGCCACGGCGGTTCGCCGCTTCATCATCTAAGGTGGCGTATGTACTGACACTTCTCACCGGAAGGGCAAGGCAGTGGGGAATGGCTGCATGGGGAGCCAGGGCTTCGTGCACGGCTTCGTTTGAGGCTCTTGAAACGGAGATGTTGAGTTTATTTGATCGGTCACTTCAGGGGGACATGGCAGCAGCCGAATTAGTGAGACTTTTGCAACGGACCTCTTCCGTCACGGATTATGCCATCACGTTCAAGACGCTAGCCATCACCTGCGGCTGGAATGACGCTGCATTACGGGCTCAGTTCCTCGAGGGTCTCAACCCTGCTATCCAGGATGAGATCGCTGCACGGGATCCGCCGACATCTTTAGAGACGGCGATCGATCTGGCGTTGAGGATCGAGACACGCCACCGTCAACGTGACATCCGCCGGTCGTTTCGTCATCTCGCCGTCTCTGAACCGGTGGAATTCTCCGCATCTTCTCTCCAAATGGAGGAACCCATGCAACTGGGCAAGCTCCGTCTTACTGCCACTGAAAGACATCGTCGTCTGTCCTGTGGTTTGTGCTTATATTGCGGTAAGGCAGGACATATCGCTGCTGTGTGTCCGGTAAAAGAGTCTGCCCGCCGATGACTTCGGGAGTTTCGGTGGGCGTGTCGTCATTAAAGTCTCCCGTAAGCTGTACCACACTTCCAGTAATCATAAACTATAAACAGTCTTATCATTCACAGGCGTTGCTGGATTCTGGTGCGGAGGCGAGTTTTCTGGATGCCGGTGTGGCCAAATCATGGAATATTCCTTTTATTCCTCTGTCTTCTTCTCTCTCCGCCTGGACTTTAAAGGGACAGCATATGGCTGTTATCACCCATCGCACCCCCCCTGTGAGTCTGTTTGTTTCTGGCAATCATCGTGAGGAGATTGAATTCTTTTTATTAGAACATTCTCAATCACCCGTCATTTTAGGGCATGATTGGTTGACCAAACATAATCCTCACGTTGATTGGCAGAACGGTGTTGTGTTATCTTGGAAGTCTTCGTGTCATGTTTCTTGTCTCGGTCCTGCTCCTTCTCCTGTTGTGTGTTCTACTTTTCAGGTTCCGGATGTTGATCTCTCGGGAGTTCCGGCGGAGTACTCTGATCTGTGTCGGGTGTTCAGTAGAGCTCGGGCCACTTCCCTACCTCCTCACCGGTCGTATGATTGTGAAATCAAACTTCTCTCAGACACTTCTCCGCCTAAGGGTCGCATATTTTCCCTATCTAAACCAGAGAGAGAGGCTATGGATAAGTACATTAACGAATCTCTTAATGCCGGTCTCATTCGCCGCTCCTCGTCTCCAGCTGGCGCTGGATTTTTCTTTGTCAAGAAAAAAGACGGGTCTCTTCGTCCGTGCATTGACTACAGAGGGCTGAATGACATTACTGTTAAGAATAAGTACCCCTTGCCTTTAATGTCATCAGCGTTCGAGTTATTACAGGGAGCGCACGTGTTTACCAAGTTAGATCTGCGCAACGCTTATCACTTGGTACGTATCAAAGAGGGCGATGAGTGGAAGACAGCCTTTAATACACCATCAGGGCACTGGGAATACTGCGTTCTTCCGTTCGGTCTTTGTAACGCACCGGCTGTCTTCCAAACCATGGTCAATGAAGTGCTGGGTGACATGATTAACAAATTTGTCTTTGTGTATCTCGATGACATTCTCATCTTTTCTCCCTCTATGCAGATACACACCCAGCATGTTCGCCAGGTTTTACAACGGTTGTTAGAGAATCAGCTCTTTGTTAAGGCGGAGAAGTGTGAGTTCCACCAGGAGTCGGTTTCGTTTCTGGGTTTCGTAATAGCCGAGGGAGAGATTCGTCCCGATCCCGCTAAAGTTAAAGCGGTCGCCGAATGGCCAGTGCCCGACACTCGTAAAGAGCTTCAGCGATTTCTGGGTTTCGCCAACTTTTATCGGCGTTTCATCAGAAACTTTGGTCAGATCGCTAAACCTCTTACCGCTCTTACTTCCTCTAAAGTGTGTTTCCGTTGGAGTACTGAAGCTCAGGAGGCCTTTGATGAGTTAAAGTCCCGTTTCATCTCTGCACCTGTTCTTTCTATTCCAGATGCGGCGAAACAATTTATAGTGGAAGTGGATGCATCTGATGTCGGGGTAGGCGCCGTTTTATCTCAGCGATCCTCTGTTGACGGGAAAGTGCATCCGTGCGCTTTTTTCTCTCATCGGTTAAACCCAGCGGAGCGAAATTACGACATAGGTAATCGGGAGCTGCTGGCGGTTAGACTCGCTCTGGGTGAGTGGCGTCACTGGTTGGAGGGAACCTCGGAACCCTTTCTGGTCTGGACGGATCATAAGAATTTGGAATATATCCGTTCAGCCAGAAGATTAACATCTAGACAGGCTCGCTGGGCACTTTTCTTCGAGCGGTTTAACTTCACCCTCTCGTACCGGCCGGGGTCTAAAAACACTAAACCTGACGCTCTCTCCCGTCTGTTCGAGGGTTCCGGTTCGGAGCGGACCGAGACCATTCTCCCGGAGAGGAGGGTGGTCGGTGCCCTCGTGTGGGGAATCGAGCAGCGGGTGAGAGAGGCCGGCCGAGAGGGGGAAGTTCCGGAGGGGTGTCCGGCGGGTCGTCTATGGGTTCCTGAGCGCCTACGTTCCGATGTCATCCGGTGGGGTCACGAATCCAAGTTTGTCGGCCATCCAGGAATTCGGAGAACGTTGGCTGCCATCCGTCAACGTTTTTGGTGGTCTTCTATGACTTCGGACGTCAGACAGTTCGTATTAGCCTGTTCAGTCTGTGCTTGTAATAAAGCATCTAATCAACCTCCCGCTGGTCTGCTTAAATCTTTGCCCATCCCCTCCCGCCCCTGGTCTCATATAGCCCTTGATTTTGTCACCGGCTTACCGGCGTCGAATGATAACACTGTCGTATTGACTGTGGTGGATCGTTTTTCCAAAGCGGTTCATTTTATTCCCCTGCCTAAACTTCCTTCTGCCAAGGAGATGGCTCAGGTTTTGATTAATCACGTCTTTCGGTTACACGGTATTCCGACTGATGTAGTTTCAGATAGGGGTCCTCAGTTCATCTCTCGTTTTTGGCAGGAGTTTTGTAGACAGATCGGCGCTACTGCCAGCCTGTCTTCTGGTTATCATCCGCAGACCAATGGGCAATGCGAACGGGCTAATCAGGATCTCGGTCGAACGCTTCGCTGTCTGTCGTCTAAATATCCGAATTCTTGGTGCCAACAGCTTCCTTGGGTCGAGTATTCTCATAATTCTCTTCCCGTCGCATCCACTAATTTGTCTCCGTTTGAATTATCTGTCGGTTATCAACCTCCTCTTTTCCCATCACAGGAGCCCGACGCAGCGGTTCCGTCTGCTTTAGCTTTCGTGCGCAGGTGCAGACGCACTTGGAAGAAAGCTAAATCACTCTTGTTGCAAAACTCCAGACGAACCAAAGCTGCGGCTGACCGTCACCGGCGACCTCCACCCCGTTATGTGTGTGGACAAAAGGTATGGCTTTCCACCAAGGATCTGCCTCTCCGTGAGCCTTCTCGTAAGCTGGCTCCTCGTTTCATTGGGCCATACAGTATATCTAAGGTCATTAATCCGGTAGCGGTCAAGCTTAAGTTACCTCCCATTCTTGGTCGGGTTCACCCAGTTTTTCATGTATCCAGGGTTAAACCTGTGATTTTTGCCCGGAACAATCCCCCTGTCTCTGCCCCTAAACCCCCCGCCCCTCGTCTAGTGGATGGTGCTCCTGCCTATACTGTTAGGAGATTACTAGATTCTCGTCGCAGGGGCAGAGGTTTTCAGTATTTAGTGGACTGGGAGGGTTACGGTCCGGAGGAGAGGTCTTGGGTTCCGGCCCGGGATATACTGGACCCTGGTCTGATCGAGGATCTCCGTCGGCGACAGGGTGAGTCTCCTCCGTGCCCGTCCGGTGCCGGTCATGGGGGAGGGGATACTGTCAGGACTCCTGGGTGATCGTGTGTGTATGTATGTCTTACCTGTTGGTGGTGGTTCCTCACTGGTTCACTGGCTCCTCCCACTCGTTTCAGTGATTGTTCACCTGTCGTGTCTCATCAGCTGTTCTCTTTTTATAGCACTCTGTCCTGTCTCTCGTCGCGTGCTCATTGTCTTGGTTGGTTTCAGTCTCGCTGTCCGAGTCCAGTCGGTAGCTCTTTCTGTTTCTTCAGGTTCGGTCGCTGGCATCTGGAGGCTCGTCTTAGCCCAGAGTTTACCCGCCTGTGGATATTGTGAACTTGACCTCGAGTGAACTTTGCTCTGTTTTCTGGTATTACTGGTGCGCTTTGTTTTCAGGCGAGATCCAGCATCATCCAGGTTCCTGTGAGCTACCTTTTTCTGTCGGACGTTGTTTTGCCTTCTGTCCAGTGTTCTGAGGTTATCGTCAGTCTCTCGCCTTGTGAGGATTTCTTCCCGGTCACCGACCAGAGTGGATTACTTCGTGGGACGCCGCGGGTGGTCTCTGTGCCGTGGACTGTGACTTGTGATTCATCTGACGCTCTCTCTATTCCTCTATAATAAACATTGAGAACTTGCATCTGACTCCGAGACTTATTCTGACAAAAATTAATGTTTGAAAATGTAAACTGATATAACCTACTGACACACTATTACAAAAGTTATAAATAACTGGCTTAAAACCATTTTTGGGGGTGAAAATACTAACGTGCCTAAGACTTTTGCACAGTACTATATATATATATATATATATATATATATATATATATATATATATATATACAGTTAATACAGTAGTTTTTATTTTGATATTTTCAGTGTTCATTTTAATTTTAGTTTTGAAAAATATTTATATATTTTTTTCGGTTTTAGTCATTATAGAACATTTTTTATTTAAAATTTTCTTTGGATTTTGTTTTTCTTTTAATTTATTTTATTTCAGCTTTATTTCAGTTAATAAAAATGAGTTTTAATAGTTTTAGTTTAAGCTAACAATAACAACACTGAACATAGGCTCATTTATTTTGGTTTTGACCAACATGCTTATTGGTGTCTACTCGTTAATGGTGTTGTTGAGTTTTCTGTTTATTTTAATATCCTGATCCTGCATTTCTGTATTTGGTTGTGTTTGCAGCACATGTGTTGTCAAACTGTTGAAGATGTTTTCTTAATTTGCTGGTGTTTTTTCCATTTGCATTGCTGCACATTGAGCTCTCTTGACCATCATACAAATATGACTTGATTTTGGAGGGTTAAGCTCCACTGTTTTTTTGTTTGTACTATAAATCATGAAAATATAATGAAAATATTTAAAAACAACAACAACAAAAACACAACAACACTGGCTGGTGATACATCAGTCAAGTAAACACCTAGAACCAACAGCACAATGACTTGGTGACCTTAAAGGGGTAGTTCAACCAAAAATGAAAATGACCTCATGATTTACTCTTCCTCAAGCCATTCAAGGTGTATATTACGTTTTTCTTTCAGACGAATACAATCGGAGTTATATTAAGAAATGTCCTGGCTCTTCCAAGCTTTCGCGAATGGCAGTCCAAAATTTGAAACCCAAAAAAGTGCATCTGATCCATCCATTATAAAAGGAACACATACGGCTCTAGGGGTTTAATAAAGGCAAGGTGGTCCGCCAGAGCCTAGATATGTTACTTTATATAAAGTTTTAAATATGTATATTTTTCTTACACAAATCCATCGATTCACTTCAGAAGGCTTCAGATGGTTTATATATATATATATATATATATATATATATATATATATATATATATATATATATATATATATATATATATATATATATATATATATATATATATATATATAAACTCTGATTTTATTTGTCTGAAAGAAGAAAGCTTGAGGCTGAGTAAATTATGAGATTTTTTTTTTTTGTGAACTATCTCTTTAAACAAATTACTGTCAGTTTAAATGCACCTTTTGTTTTTGAACTGGTGGGAATTCCTTATTCTGAAACTTTCAGGTAGTGAAAATAAATATAATACTATCTAATGTGACATTCGTTCTTGTTTGGAAAGCAGTTCTTCCTCCAAGAGAGTAAAAGTGTGATTTTGATTGTTTGGGACATGTTGTCCACCCCACAGATTGAACATGTCAACAGATTTTTATATTCAGCAACATTTCTAACAGATCAGGCTTACAGCTGGTGTCTGCGGTGTAGATAGCATCATCAGGCGGAGTATTTATTTATGAGCTGAGCTCTCATGTAGAGAGGGAGTATCATAGGAAGAAGATTAAAAAGAAATGGTACGAAAGAGAGGTGAAAGGGTTTGAGGCGATTTTTGTGATTTCAAAGCTATTTCTTTCTCTCTCTACATAAACTCTATGTGACTCCATACATTGACACATCACAGATTCAATGGCTGTATTTCTCTGGCTCTTCCTTTAGTGTGGCACACAGCAGAACTCTCTGATGGTTCAGTCAGTTATGACTCATTGGATTGTGGTTTAATGTGACGTGCTGTGTGCTTTGATGGAACTGCTGCATGTGATTGTGTCATGCATTTATGCAGAACATTTCAGCTTTTTACAGTTAAAAGGTCTGGAAAGAAAGCAGGCTGTGGCTTTGACTCAGTCTGTGTTTTTTTGAGCATCTCAGCCAATGTGAGTTTAGGACTGTTTGCCTCAGTTTACACTACCCTTACGAAAGTATTAGAGGGTTACTTCAGCAATTTAGCATTAAGCTTTGTATCAGTAAAACCCGGTACACTCTAAAAAAAAAAAGGTTCTATATGGCACCAAAAATGGTTCTTGGCTCGTAATCATAGGGGAACCTTTTTAAGTGCTATATAGCACCACTTTTGGTGCTTCAGTGGTTCTTCAGCAGTTCTTCAGAGGTTCTTCACCGGTTCTTTGACTAAGGTGCTATATAGCACCACTAACTAAGGTGCTATATAGCACCGCTACCATATACAGAACATGTTAAGATATGGTACTATATAAATAGCACCAAAAGTGGTTCCTCTATGATTACGACGAAGAACCATTTTTGGTGCCATATAGAATCTTTTTTTTTTTTAGAGTGTAGTATATTCAAATTATGGTACTTTCCCCCCTCATATCCCCCTGAGATGAGAGAATTATGCATTTTATTTCTGGAAAAAATCCTCCGATGATGCAAATATCGTTATTTTGCGTTATCTGAGGATTTTTTGGGCCAGAGGCTAGAGACTACAGCCAGTAGAAGGAGCTTTTTTTGGCCAGAGGCTAGAGACTACAGCCAGTAGAAGGAGCTGTTCCGCATGTTATCAACCCGCCCATAGGGGAGAGCTCTCAGTCACAGAATGTAAATGCGCACGGCCGCTCGGATCGGGCATTAATAACGGAGCGCTGCGGAGCAAAGTGAGTGTTTCAACTTTTCAATTAATTCCTATGAAAGTTTAGCTTCCATAGGCATGATCTGAAAATGCACCAGACTGGACACATGTGACCGTGACTTTCGTTCGGCTCACTCACACGTTATTGAAATGATACGTTCAGTTTTGAATTGTAGTCTCTATTCTCTAATTGAACAAAATGATTGTATTATTATGAAGATCAAAACGACGGTGGGGGCGGTGTAATGGTGGGCAAGTGATGACCAATAGCTGTGGCTTTGGGAGTTGCCTCGTAACGCAGCGAAGCAAGTGCATTCTGGGAGTTGTTGTCTTTCATCCACATGAGACAAAAACATTTTTTCTGTCTTTTCTCAGTCTAGAAGGCACCAAATTCAAAAATAATTTCACATTTCTACTACATAAATGACCCAGTTTAAATACAGCATTCATCTTCCCAGCGCTGAACTAATCCCTTTAAGTATACTTCAAGTTTTTTTTATTCAGTATACTTAAAAATACACTTGCAATCTACTTAAGTATACTTTATGTAATAAGTATACTATTATAAATGTACTAGACTTGTAAGTGTACTGTTTCAATACTACTTGGAACTAAATTGGCCCACTTTTTGGGTATAAAAGTAGCCTATAGTTTTAAGTCAACACGATCTCATGACAATGTGTATCAATAGTATGAGCGTGAAATCTCATGGAATTTATACGCCAAATGAGTTTTGGCGTGCATATGCTACGCAGTTTTTCGCGTGCATATGATACGCACTTTTTGGCGTGTATATGACACGCTTTTGGGTAGGATGGGGGTGGGGGGATGGGAGGCCATAAAGTGCGTATCATATGCACTCGAAAACTCATTTTGGCGTATACATTCCACGAGATTGCACACTCGTATTATTTTTACGCATTTTCGTGAGATCGGGCTCTTTTAAGTATACTTTAAGTGTAACTGTACACTCAAAACAAACTTTCTAGTTTACAACAATGTTTTTTGTTTGTTTGTATTGCAACAATACCACAAGTGAACTTATACTGATAGTTTACTAGTCAAATACTTGTAGCATATTTTTTAGTTTATGAAAGTACACTCTGAAGTTCATTTAAAGTTTTCTTTAAGTTAACATAACATCACACTTATAGTTTTCTATTTCTAAATAATTTTTGCACTTTAAATATACTACTATGTTCCTATTTAGGCATTCATTTTGTATACTTGAAACATACCTTTAGCTAACTCTTTCCATTTAAAAAAAAGTTTTCTAGTTTCATGCACCTTTTATCAACACTTGAATGTGGGTACGTTTCATAAAAAAGCAACATTTTAAATAAAACACGATAAAAGCGCATTTTTGCCAAAGACTATACGTCCAGATCGGATTCAGAAACAATGATAAAAAACAGATAGAGTAGATTCATCAAGAGTTCATCAACACCCCCCCCTTTCCAGTCATTAACCCTTCCTAGTAGGAATGTAGGAATGCTGTTTAATGTTGATCACATTATTTTACATTTGTGTAAGCAATCTTCTATCACTTGTTTCTGCTGCTTATTTTCCTGTGTTTTGATCCAGAGGTTCTGTACTATTTCAGAAGATGTGTAATAGCACCTCCTCTAACACTGAAAACATGGATAGCTGAAAAAATTCAGTCAATGGCGCAGAAAGAGTAAAGTAGATTACGTAAATTCTTATGTACACTACAAGTGGACTAGCTTACACACAATTTCAGATACTCAGAATTAGGAACATATCTGTTTTCTTTATAAATCAATATTTTCAAACAATGTAAGTCCATAAGACTGTATGTAAAACTATGTGGAAAAAAGTATTTAATAGGCTACTCAATCAACCCAAGTATACTTAGAATACTTAATTATACTTTTGAATATATATCGCGATCAAAAATTCAAGTACTAGTATAGGCCAATTATAGGCTACTTAGTCAGTATTAGTCAAGTATACTTGCAATTTCAAGTATATAAAAAAATAGACTGAAAGTATACTTTCTTATTTTTAGGTAAGGGTATCTGTCTTTACTTTTGTTTGTTTACATCAGTGGTTCAAAAATTACACACTTCTTTTCTTGAAAAGAGTTTCCTGTTGACAGTGAAACTACATTTGATTGATTCTCTTGACAGCTGAGTCTGTGAAGCTGTCAAAGCAATTATCTACCGTTTGGTTAAAGATGCTGGTGGGACAGTTAGTTCAGGTTCTGGAGGGGCTTGAATGTCAGAAGGGTAAAATATTCATCTTCACCATTTTATTAGTGATACATCTTAATGACGATTTTAGAGATTAATTTATGGTACAGGAAGCTATACAGCGATAGCATACACAAAAAAGTTCATTCTCAGGAATTTTTTGGTAATGTTTTTTAAAAGTTGCAGAGTTGAAATGTTTCAAGAATTCATTCGATTACCCATATTTGTCATCAAAATTATGAATTTGTTCAGGGGTCATTTAAACTATCACCCCCTAATAATAAATATGTGGTTACAATCTTGAAATGTATAGTTATTTATTAGTACTTACTCTAAGCCAAGCCTTAATGCAGTACGTTATTTCAACCCCACGTTATTTATTTTATATTTTAATTTAATTTAGTCTTTTTTTTTACTTTTAAATGACTGTTTAGGTTTAATTTATTTTTTATATATGTTGGTTAAGTTTTAGTTTTTATTTAATCATCATCATGTGCCATTACCACCTTAGGAGGTTGATGGGGCACCACTGACATTGACCAGCTCTCTCCACTTCTCTCTGTCCTCTGTGGTTCTCATGACTTGGCTAAGATTTAATTCAGTCCATGCGGATATTACATTCCCATCTAATTTTATGTCTCCCTCGTACATGTACTACCTTGTACAGTGCCTTTTTATTTGTTTTCCATTTAATAATTTTAGTGCATCAACTTAAACTTATTCCAGTTTGTTGCCAAGGCAACATTTCTAATTTTCATTTCATTTCATCTAATATTTATATTTAACTTAATTTCATTTCTGGTCAAATTTATTTTGGATTGTTCATTTTAATTGAAGCATTTTTTTTTTCACACCGGACACGAACGAAGCGTTTTGCGCCGGTGATTTACATGTTAAGTCAATGTAAAAACACGAATAGACATTCTGCGGCGCGATTTGCGCGAATGACACGACACAAATTTAATCATCTGAAGCGTGGGAAAATTTCCCAACGCAGGGAAGTTCTAAATGGTGTTAAAACTTTTTAAAGAAATGTATAATAAAGACAGAGGGGGTGTGGCCCGAGGAACAAGCACTGGTGCCCGGTTGCATAAAGCACCTTAAGTGTAATTTTCCCTTAAGTTCGCCTTATGTTTCCCTTAAACCTAAGAGTGTTGCAGAAAAAAACCCTTAAATGTTACTTAAGGGTTTCTTTAAGTGAAACGTCATAAACACTTAGAATTCCCCTTAAATGCAGTTTTTTCAATTAAGTAATGTAAAATGTAAGTAAAGTAAAATGCCTTAAGTGTTGCATAAAACCCCTTAACGGTCATTTCCCTAAGTATAACTTAAGGTTTGGAAATCGTAACCTTAAGAGTAACGCGGACAAAAATAAGATGACATGGCTGAATTTATGGAACCAGCTGAAGATCATTATGTGCCAAGAAGAATTTTTAGGGATAGGGAGAACCCTTTGGACCATCTTAGTGATGAAAAATTGTTGCAAGAATACTGATTTGACCGTCACACATTGCAACCACTGTGACACTGAACACTTGCAGTCATACGTACATTTCTGAATGAGATGGAAAAAAAATCACATAGGCTAATTAAAGAAGTCGTCTGACGTTATAACAAGTCATTAATGTCTTTTAACTTATATGTTTCATATAATAGAACCGAAGCTATAGATTGTGAATTTAAACATTTCTCGTTTACCAGCGGCAAAAGTCAGGAGGACTACCCGAGGTAAGGCTGTTCCAAGCGGGTTACATGAGCTCAAGCTCCTGGTGATCGCCGGGATCTCACAACATTTTTAAATAGGCGCTATCTTTACAAATAAACCACATATTTGACCTTTAAACAACTACATTCTCGACTGAACAACTCTTAAAACTTTCTTAAAAGGACGCGCGTCAATTTCGCTTCAAACACTTGCTTTTTACGTGTGTACATCTCGCTTTGGACGTGCGAATGCATTCAAAGTTCAAGCGTCAAACTAGATGCGAATTTGACGCTCTATTCACGTTTGGTGTGAATGCAGCATTAGTGTCAGTGTTTTGCGTTTCTATGGCAACAAGACTTTTATAACGTGAATCCAGGATCGCTGTCGTGAAACACTTAAATGTTTCCCTTAATTAAGAGAACCGTTTAAGAGATTATATGCAACACCCTTAAATTATTCTCTTAGGTAAGGGGAAATCATCCCTTAAGTATCATACTTGAGGGAAAAACTTAAGGTGCTTTATGCAACCGGGCACAGGGCTTTATTCCACACCATAACCCTCAGGTCACCCTGCCAACCAGCCAAAGTACCACCTCTCGTGGAGGCAGTAGATTGGGGTGTGGCAGAGGGGACTCTCTCTCCTGGACGGAAATCATTGAGTCTCGACCGCAACATCACAATGGTCATGTTCCCGCAGTGGGAACATGACGCATCCAATAACGCTGCCTGAGCGTGCTGTAGGCACAAACACATCAGGCAGTGATTGTGCCCATCAGAAGGCGACAAAGACCGACCGCACCCAGAAGTGCACGGGCGAGACATCTTGAAAAAGACGTGCCACGCGCAATGTGAGAGGAAAACTCTGCAGCAGTGCTGAAGCTCCCAGGGAAACACACACCAGCTGTTGCAGATCACTGCACAGATCAACAGGCAGTCAATGTGTGATCGCTGGAACACCCCGTCGCCCAAACACAGACTGGAGAGTCACTCGTCTCGAAGAACTGACTTTACACAGTATCAGGCTTGAGGAGTGAAGAGATGCTCTGAGCTCCGAAGCAGAAACACAATGAGAGATTGCCAGCATCCTTCCTTATATACCCATGTGGTGGGGCGGAGTTACGCTATGCAAATTCCGCAGACCCATGGCATTTCATTGCCATTGGCTCGTTTTCTAAGAACTCGATGATAGGCTTCTAAGCGAAACCCCCATTCGTCAGTCACTGACGTAACTTGGAGTGACTGAACGAAAGGGAACTCTTACTGCACGCACTGCAGTAAATAAAATGCTGCAGCCTGTCAGACTACAGAAGTCACTGGTCATTAGAGCACAGATCCAGTCAGCGACCCCATGCACTCTTCATTCTAGAATACAGATAAGCCCAGTTTATGAAATTTCCCATGACTGCTGGTTTCTTTGAGCAAATACATTCCCAGCCGGCCAAGAGCACTAAAGATTATTCTGGGTTTCTTCTGGATGTTTGTTTCTTTGTGGTAATTACTGCCCATCAGGGGCCTGTGCCCATTCAAACGCTCACGTCAGCATTTCTGCAGGCCGCTTAACAAGCCCCTGATAAATGTAAGCAAACCCTGTCAAAGTCGTTCAGATGTAAATGTCCCTGCCTGAGGCTCATACAGGTCATGGAATTTAGACTTATAAACCAGGTTTAAATAAATGGCATTACTTATAAGTGATTGAAACGCTTGAAGGTGTTTGTCTTTGAACAGGAAATTTCCTTCACTGGACAGCATCAGTATTGACAGTTCAGATCAATCATTCTTTAAGGTGAAGAGTGAAGTCAATCAGAAGCAGCTGAAATTATGTTACAGTAAATCATCTTTATTGTATCACATTGTAGATTTAAAACCTTGACTTGCTGAACCATGAATTTGTGTTTGAGCCTTTAAGTGATAGTTCACCCAAAAAGACACTTCACGCACCCCTCATGTCATTTCTTCTGTGGAACACAACAAATAAATATTTGTTGGATATTTACACAGCTTTTTTTCCATACAACGAAAGCATGAAGTGATCAGGTGATGTTAAGCTGCATAAAAGCCCAGGGCTGCATTTCCCGATAACGTTGTCTCTTAGCGCGCTACGATGACTCTAAAGGTATAACTTAACTAAAGGTATACCATTTATAGGTGTGTTCCTCGAACTATACCTTATAGGTTGCTTAAGGTAAACCTTCTTAAGTGCAACGTTAGCAGGTGCTGTCCGTGGCGGCGGTGCTGAAGTGGCTTATATCGATAGCTCAAGAATCGATTATTTTCTCTATGCGGGGGCTGTTTCACTGCTTTATGCGAACAAAAAATGGCAGGGAGAAAGTGTGTATGTCCACAAAAAAGAATGAATGTTGTGTGGTTGCATAAAAAGAAATATATGGTGAAAAAAATACATTAACCAAAAACAGTGTGAATGATTTGCTGCCTTGTTTGTACACCAGCAGCGTGTAGGGCATCTCATGGTTGAGGTGGGTTGTGGACCTCTTCTTCTTCCTCCTCCTCCTCCTCTTCTTCCTCCTCTTCTGGCAAGGCTGCACCTCCACTGACTGCAATGTTGTGTAGCATGGCTGTAACTACTGCTACTGCACAGCATCTTTCTGGCTTCAGACGCAACCCTCCAGCTGATTTATGCAGGCACCGAAAACGCATCTTCCAGTGCCCGATTGAGCGCTCCACCAAGTTGCGGGTACGGATGTGTGCAATGTTGTAATCGTGCTCGGCTTGTGTGGTGGGGTTGGTGACTGGATTTAAAAGATAGGTTCTGAGAGGGTAGCCACTGTCTCCTAAAAAATGCTCTGGCCGAAAACCCCTATTTCTGCATCTTCACTCACCGCTAAATTGGCCCACACAAAGCTGTCGTGTGTGCTACCAGGCCACTTTGCCACCACGTCCACGAACCTCCCCCTGTGGTCCACCACCACCTGGACATTGATGGCCGCAAAGCCCTTACGGCAAATGAAGGCCTGGTGTAGTGCAGAAGGGTTGGTGATGGGTATAAGTGTCCCGTCGACAAGGCCTATTATTTGCGGGATACCAGCAATGGCATGGAAGCCTTGGTGCACCTCCATCACTTCGTGCCTGATGGAAGGCATGCGGATATACTCTGTGGCATGACGAAGCAGGATGTTCATTACTGAATGAATGCACCGCCACACCGAGGTGTTACTCTGCCCATATCCATCCCAAACCACCTCCAGAAAACTCCCCACGGCATAAAAACAGAGAACCGCCAGCAGCTGGATTTCAGGGCTGAGAGGGTAGCTCCGTCCAGTTTGTCTCGACAAAGTTGGACCAACAAGATCTAAAAGCTGCTCAATTTGCTGTCGTGGCAGGCAAAATTTATTTTGAATAGCGGCTTCTGACATGGTAGCCAGGGGACTAAAGTTTTCACGTATGAAATAGTGCACATACACTAAATGGCTCCGCAGACGGCGCCGTCTTTGATTTAGCACAACTATTCGCTGTCTCGCTGCCATAGTTTGACCAAACTCCCCTCCACAATCATTCCCTTTAAATAGGCTCCTAAGCTTTTCCTGTCTAATGGTTTGCCAGCTGATGTACCTTTGGATAATATAATTAAAAAGCTAACAGCCATTAGTGTAATGACAATTGTAATCCTTTCATTAAAAAAAATTAGCCTGATTGAACATTGGGTGTATATTACAACTTCAGAATTATATTCGTATAGACTGACATGTAAAGAAGCTTTTTGCACAGTGGTGGCCACTAGTGGATTGAACTGTCAATAGTGATAAGGTATAGCTAAGAGTGGTCCAGACCAACCTTACGAAAGTAATACTTACAGAAGGTATTCTTAACTAAGATAGTTTCGGGAAACACGTATTAACGTTAAGGTACACCTTAAGGTATTACTTAAGAACGACGTAGTGTTAAGAAGGTTTCGGGAAATCCAGCCCAGTAAAGTATATCCATTTGACCAATGCACTATTTTCACCGTTTTCTTAATTCAGATGAAAGCTTTGTGCAAGAAGCAGACTGCATGTGTCAAGTATGAATATCTGCAAATTATATTTTAACTAGCTTTTATTTTTATTTTTGAATTTTTTTTGTCATTTTGTTGCAATTTTGCTGCATTATTATTCGTTTTTAAAATGATTTTGGTTTAATTTAATTTGTTTTAGTTCAGGTTTAGTTTTTATTTATTTACAGTTTGTAATTTTAGTGCTTTAAGTTTGTTGCCAATGCAGCATTTCTATTTTTTGTTTAGTTTAAAGGGTTTAGTTTTGGGTTCACCCAAAAATTTCTGTCATAATTTACTCACCCTCATGTCGTTCCAAATCATAAAAGTTTCCTGTTAACACTTTACAATAGAGGTGCACTAATATTCATGAATTCATAATAGCCAGATAATCATGAGTTAATATGACTCATGAAGAACTAAACCATTTATTCATGATTTCTTCATCAGCAACAAATGAAGATTCTATATGATTAATAGATTAAGTAATCAATAAATTATTATTAGTTAAATATGTCGATGTATTAATTCCCTAATAACATATTATATTAACTAATAATGTAAATTAATGTATTAATTACAACAACAGGTTGCAGAGATGCAGCAAAGGTATAATTATGTTATGACTTGTTGAGGCACATGACTATTAATTAATTCAAAATTAATTCAAAACCCATAACCACAATGACATATTACTTAAAAATTATTTAAGAGTCCTGTGCCTCAACAAGTAAAGTCATAACATAATGATACCTTTGTAAATCAGTAGCTAATGATTAATTTAAGCAGACAACTGGAAGTTGAATTACATAGCTTTGACCATTGTGGTAATTAATATATGAATTTACATTATTAGTAATATAATATGTTATTAGGGAATTAATACATGATGAAACATTTAATTAATAGCAATATTTAATCTATTAATCATATAGAATCTTCATTTGTTGCTGATGCAGTAATCATTAATACCATTAATGGTTGTTCTTCATGAGTCATTGTATTGTAACAGTTTTGCTTATCTTCAAAACACAAATTAAGATCTTTTTGATGAAATCTGAAAGAGATTTATTTTCCTTCATTGACAGTCCACGCAACTACCACTTTGACGCTTCAGAAAGTTCATAAAGAGATTGTAAAATTAATCCATATGAATTGAGAGGTTTAGTCCAAATTTTCTGAAGAAACAAGATCACTTTATATGATATATACATATTTAATATCTGAAAGAGGGAAACAGAGACGTTACATCGATACTGACATATTGGGGTCTCGTCTGGAAACCCAATCACCTTTGTGTGATAACTAAACAAGCCAATGGATATTGGCCAGTGAGATTTGAATGACAAGCCACTCATGCCTGGACATACGGGTATAAATATGGCCGGCACGCACCCCACCCACTCATTCGTGTTTTGCTGAGAAGCCAAGACAGGGATCCCGGCCATTCAGCGGAGGTTCAGGACTGTGGCAGGAGGGACGTAACGTCTCCTTTCCCTCCCTTACGCAAATGTAATGTGCCTATATTAAATATCAACATATGAATATGTTGACATATATGAAACCTATTCGAAATTGGTGCGATTCCATATATGAAGAGTTCAGATGCAAAAGCCTCTAAAAGCCACTTAGGTCAAAAATTAGATGATGATATTGAGTGAATGCTCTCCGCATATAGTATACGTTCATAAAATACTTTCACTTCAAACCCACTAAATCCCAGCCTCAGCCCATTCAGAAGTACTTAGGTAGAAACCTATACATAGAAGCCTGACAAAAATGCTTATTTTAAAGAAAAACGTCAGACGGACTTAGAAGCTTTTGCATCTGAAGTCTTCATATGTTTATGTGGGGAGAACATCTCGGTTACATATGTAACCCTCGTTCCCTGAAGGAGGGAACGAAGACGTACGTCGGAACTGACCGACGAATTGGGATCTGTTCTCAGAGACCAATCTACTTCGAGTGTATTAGAAACGAGCCAATGAAAATTGGCATGCGGTTCACGCATTCCACGCACCGCCCCGCATTGCAGGTATAAATACGGAAGTGGAAGTACCGCATACCGTTTTCAACTGAGGAGCCGAGATAAATGGCTCGGCCTTCAGCTGAAGCACAGCACCTGGCGACGGGACGTACGTCTCCGTTCCCTCCTTCAGGGAACGAGGGTTACATACGTAACCGAGACGTTCCCTTTCAGTTGGTCACGTTCGACGTACGTTGGAACTGACCGACGAATTGGGATCCCTACCAAAACGCCAGGGATGCTGGCCCTTCCAGCTCCCTGCCTGAGCTCGCTGGACCACTCCTATGTTGGAGTGGGAGTCAGGGCTCCCGGCAGGGAAGGACAGTCACTTGCTGTTCCTGCAAGACCCACTCAGCGTGACTATTGGATAATACTGGGAAAGCGTGCCCGTCTCGGGAGATGGTACGCTGCGGAGCCACATCCTTCATGGAAGGAGAGGTGGAAATACGCATCAGGACTAACCTAACAGGGTAGTGCAACTATGGAAGTCTCTGGGGTGGTTCCAGCCTGGTTCCAGGAGGGATAGAACATGCCCAGAGACGACAGAGCGGGCTCTGTCAAGGGAAAGACACGGGGCTAGCCAAGTAGTGGAAGAATACACATATGGGGTTGCCGTGAGGGAACCGCAACATATGGAACCCAGCCTACACACACGTTCCACAAGCATACGGGTGCAGGCCTGGCGCCAGACGGCCGCAACGTCTGGCACCGCAGGGGTGATGGAGGAACTCAACAGGGTTAGCCGTTTCCGGGGAACACAACTGGAGACAATAGACGCACGTATCCGGCCCAGAGGGCGGGAGTGGCGTTGCAAGCCGACACTAGAACAGGTACTTAGCGCTACTGGCCCCGGGGGGAGAGGATGCGGGAAGATACCGGCTCTACACGGAGGCTATAAAATCTAGCAAACGTGTTAGGTGTCGCCCAGCCTGCAGCTCTACAAATGTCTGTCAGCGAGGCACCTTGAGCCAGCGCCCAGGATGAAGCAACACTCCTTGTTGAGTGTGCTCGCACCCCGAACGGGCAAGGTACGTCTTGGGACTGGTAAGCCAAGACGATGGCATCCACTATCCAGTGGGCCAACCTCTGCTTGGAGACAGCCTTTCCCTTCTGCTGACCTCCGTAACAGATGAAGAGCTGCTGTGAGGATCTGAAGCTCTGAGTCCGGTCAATATAAGCGCGAAGAGCGCGGACAGGACATAAAGCTAGGGCTTGGTCTGCCTCCTCCGAAGGCAGCGCTTGCAGGTTCACCACCTGGTCCCGAAAGGGAGTGGTAGGAACCTTGGGCACATATCCAGGCCGGGGTCTCAGGACAACGTGAGAGTTGGCCGGCCCGAATTCTAGGCACGATTCGTCGACCGATAGTGCATGCAGGTCCCCTACCCTCTTGATTGAGGCCAATGCGGTCAGGAGGACTGTCTTCATGGACAGGATTTTTAGCTCAACTGACTGCAAAGGCTCAATGGAGGACCCTGGAGTGCTCTAAGCACCAGGGCTAAGTCCCAAGAGGGTATTGAGGTAGAACGAGGAGGATTCAGTCTCCTCGCACCTCTGAGGAACCTGACGATTAAGTCGTGCTTACCTAAGGATTTACCGTCTACTGCATTGTGATACGCCGCTATTGCTGCGACGTACACTTTGAGGGTGGAGGGAGACAGCCGTCGCTCCAACCCATCCTGCAGGAAGGAAAGCACAACGTTAATCGAACACTTCCGAGGGTCTTCCCGGCGGGAAGAGCACCAGTCGACGAACAGGTTCCACTTCAGAGCATAGAGGCGCCTCGTAGAGGGGGGGGGCAGGCCACCTAGAACCTCCGCGTCCTGTCCAGGGACCAGACATGGAGTTTCCAGAGGTCTGGACACGGGTGCCATAGAGTGCCCCGTCCCTGAGAAAGAAGGTCCTCCTCAGGGGGATCGGCCAGGGAGGGGCTGTCGCGAGGAGTGTGAGTTCGGGGAACCAGGTCCGGTTGGGCCAATAGGGCGCAACTAACAAGACCTGCTCCTCGTCCCCCCTGACCTTGCACAGAGTCTGTGCAAGAAGGCTCACTGGGGGAAACGCATAGTTGCGTAGGTCCCGGGGCCAGCTGTGCGCCAGTGCATCTATGCCTAAGGTACCTCCGGTCAGGGAGTAGTACCACTGGCAATGGGTCGACTCCGGGGAAGCGAACAGGTCTACCTGTGCAACCCCGAAGTGGTCCCATATCAGCTGGACGCTCCGGGGGTGGAGTCGCCATTCTCCCGGATGTGTCGACTGACGAGAGAGCTCGTCTGCTGTCTGGTTCAGCGCACCTGGGATGTGTATGGCACGAAGTGACCTCACAAACTTCTGACTCCACAGGAGGAGATGGCGGGCGAGCCGGAGCATGCAACGGAAGCGTAGACCACCCTGACGGTTGATGTACGCAACGGCCGCAGTGCTGTCTGAACGGACCAGTACATGCTTGCCCTGGAGTGGTTTCTTGAACCAGGCCAGGGCAAGACGTACCGCCAGAAGCTCCAGGCAATTGATATGCCAACGCAGTTGGGGTCCCGTCCACAGACCCGAAACTGCGTGCCCATTGTACGTGGCCCCCCCAGCCCGTGGATGAGGCATCCGTGAAGACCACATCATGCCTCGACAGCTGCTCTAAGGACACTCCGGCCCGGAGAAATGAGGGGTCTGACCACGGGTTGAAGGTTTGGCGACAGTGAGGAGTCACTGGGACCCGGTACTGACCGCCCTGCCACGCCCATCTCGGCACTCGGTCGTGTAACCAGCGTTGAAGCGGTCTCATATGAAGCAATCCGAGCGGTGTTACCGCGGCTGCAGACGTCATATGCCCCAGGAGCCTCTGAAAGAATTTCAGTGGGACCGCCGTCCTGCCTTTGAACGTATTCAAGCAGTTCAACACTGACCGGACGCGCTCCGGAGTGAGGTGCGCCGTCCGGCTGACCGAATCCAGCTCCATACCGAGATAAGAGATCCTCTGCGTGGGACAGAGTTTGCTCTTCTCTCTGACCCGAAGTCCCAACAGGCTGAAGTGACTGAGCACCATGTCCCTGTGTTCGCACAACTGCTCCCGAGACTGGGCGAGAATAAGCCAGTCGTTGAGATAGCAGACGTCGCATTCTCTGAGCGGAACAATGGCTGCCTCTACGACTTTCGTGAAGACGTTAAGGCGACAGGGACAGCCCGAAGGGCTTCAGGTCGATCGCTGCAACCAATCTCGGGGACGGATACATTCGGGAATGCATTTCTGCGTTAACATTCTGAATGGGAGCTTGTGCAGGGCCCGATTCAGAATGCGCAGGTCCAAGATTGGCCTTAACCCACCACCTTTCTTGGGTACAATGAAGTAGGGGCTGTAGAACCCCGACCTCATATCGGCTGGAGGAACCGGCTCGATCGCGCCCGTCGCCAGCAGGACATCGATCTCGGACCGCAAGACATGGGCATCGCTGCTCCGCACTGAGGTGAAGAGGATGCCCCTGTACTTGGGAGGCCGGCGTGCGAATTGAATCACATAGCCGAGTCTGATGGCATGGATGAGCCAGCGTGACGGTCTGGGGAGGCCAAGCCAGGCCCCCAGAGACCGAAAAAGCGGGGTCAACGGTACCACAGACGTACCCGGGGTGAGGCAGCGAGGTGGAGCACTCAGACCCGACTCGGGAGGCCCGGAGGCGGCCCAGAGTGTTGTCTGAGTACTCCAGGTGGGGCAGAGTGTGGGTGAGAAGGCCCGGGGGCATCCTCGGTGCCCACACTGCTGCCCCCTGGTGAAGGGGGAGAGGGTAGGAAAGGAGTGGCAAGGCCCGGAGGCGTCGCACACTGCTAACCTGACCCTCTCAGGGCCCAGTGAGGGAGGAAACTGCTCTGAGAATGTGGGTACCGCTGGATTCCGGAGAGCCAGTGGCAGGACCGAACAGAAAAAATAATCTTCCCCCCGGTCCTCCCCCGGGGGAGGGAGGGGTGAGGACACCGCTGGGCTGCCCGTTCCAGGGCCGCTCGCCCTTGTGCTTGCTAGCGGACTCGCAGGACCCTGGAGGGGTTGGGCACATCCCCTGCGCCCGGCCACCTGCTGCCCGGGTGGAGGCTGCTGCTTGGCTTAGCAGGGGTGGAGGCGGACGCAGGGGGGGCACCCTCGGCGACAAGCAGATGGAGGTGCTGCAGCCGACGACTGGGTGGAGGCAGCAGATAGTCGTCGGGGAAGGATGTTTTTTTTATTTATTTTTTTTATTTTTTATAAACCACCTCCATCCGCTTCTGGGCCACCGAGAACTGCTGGGCGAGTTCTCGACAGCGTCGCTGAAGAGGCCAGCCTGACAGACAGGGGCGTTGAGGAACCGAACTTTGTCAGGCTCACGCATATCTGCCAGGTTTAGCCCCAGCTTCCTGGACCACTAATGTGGACATCGCCTGACCCAGGGAGCATGCAGTGACTTCCGTCACCCGGAGAGAGAGGTCCATCACTGCACGCAGTTCCTGCATAACCCCTGAGTCGAGACTACCCTCGTGCATGCAGGAGAGAGGGTAGTGAGAGAGCGAAAAAATTTATACAGATTATGGCCCTTTTGGCGTTCCATATTTTGACACCAATAGCTCCACACTGCTAAATTCATGCTCATGATGCGATAGAGGAGTGGGGTTCCGAAGAGATGTACCCGGCGGGGATGCCCCACTGTAATCCTCAGGTCACCAAGGCTTATTAACCAAAATAATCCTTTCTGGAGCACCAGAAAAGAAACTAAGTCAGGGAATAAGCAAAGGGACTCAACCCCGTTTGAGGTTTCATAGTCTGGACCGCGCATCTAGAGAGTGCCGAATGACGTGCTGGGTTGCCGTGGCAACCCCCGCTGTCAGCCGGCGCATGACGGCACACGGCGCACTGAACGCTCAAGCCCTTACGAGAAAGGTGAGACGAACAACGCGCCGACGTGACCATGCTCTCCTGAGAGAGCATGAATCACCCACGAAAGCAATCTCACATGTTTACATGTGAGAGAGATCGTGGCCGTCAAATGAGGACAGGAAACAACCGCATCCAGAAACATGGTTTGAATGACATCTTGAAAAAGACGCAGGGTCAAACCGTGTTGCTCTTTTAGTGACAGAGAGAAGAGAGAACCGCTCCAACAGTGCCGAGGCACACAGGGGAATAGCCGCGGCTTACAGTGGTTTAAAGGTGCAAGCCCACTGTAATCACTCAGAGGAAACGCCCAGCGAACCGACAGATTTCTTCTGCTCGCGACCACCGCTGTAAAGCACCGTCAAACCGCCACAGGAACAGGTAAACAGATCTTCTCGTAGAGACTCGTTTAGTTTGTGTAAGCACACTCTTCGTAGGAACATGTAATGCTCGGCTCCGAAGTTGAAAGCGGTATGCGGTACTTCCACTTCCGTATTTATACCCGCAATGCAGGGCGGTGCGTGGAATGCGTGAACCGCATGCCAATTTTCATTGGCTCGTTTCTAATACACTCAAAGTAGATTGGTCTCTGAGAACAGATCCCAATTCGTCAGTCAGTTCCGACGTACGTCGAACGTGACCGACTGAAAGGGAACAAGTATTTGATACACTGCCGATTTTGCAGATTTTTATCATAGGTACACTTCAACTGTGAGAGATGGAATCTAAAACAAAAATCCAGAAAATCACATTGTATGATTTTTAAGTAATTAATTTGCATTTTATTGCATGATATAAGTATTTGATACATCAAAAAATAACTTAATATTTGGTACAGAAACCTTTGTTTGCAATTACAGAGATCATACGTTTCCTGTAGTTCTTGACCAGGTTTGCAAACACTGCAGCAGGGATTTTGGCCCACTCCTCCATATAGACCTTCTCCAGATCCTTCAGGTTTCGGGGCTGTCGCTGGGCAGTACGGACCTTCAGCTCCCTCCAAAGATTTTCTATTGGGTTCAGGTCTGGAGACTGGCTAGGCCACTCCAGGACCTTGAGATGCTTCTTACAGAGCTACTCCGTAGTTGCCCTGGCTGTGTGTTTCAGGTTGTTGTCATGCTGGAAGACCAAGCCACGAGCCACGACCCATCTTCAATGCTCTTACTGAGGGAAGGTAAGAGCATTGTTGGCCAAGATCTCGCGTTTTTATACATTTTATGCATGTATAATAAATTTTGACATATATGTTTCATACATGAAATATCCTAATATGCTCATATAGAGTAAAAACATAATTGCACATACATGCACAGCTATAAAACCTAATAGAAATTGGAACAATTGTGTGTGTGTGTGTGTGTGTGTGTGTGTGTGTGTGTGTGTGTGTGTGTGTGTGTGTGTGTGTGTGTGTGTGTGTGTGTGTGTGTGTGTGTGTGTGTGTGTGTGTGTGTGTGTGTGTGTGTGTGTGTGTGTGTGTGTGTGTGTGTGTGTGTGTGTGTGTGTGTAAAAATAGTACACACAAAGACAGTAAGCATCTTAAAAAAGATGGGTCTTTAAAGACTTCTTACAACAGTCCAGTGTTGGGGGATTTCTAATAGTCGAGGGAAGTTTATTAGAAAAACGTATACAGAAAAAGCCTGTCCGACTTCAATTTGAAAGTGGGCTGCTGAAGAGTAAAGGAGTCAGAAGAGCTTAGAGAGCGAGTTGGTGAGTAAGGAGCAACTCAATTACAAAAGTATGCCGGAGCTGTCCCATGAAGAGCCTTATATGTTAAAATCAAGATTTTAAAATCAATACGTGCCTGTACAGGATGCCAATGCAGTTCATAAAGAACCAGGAACATATGCTGGTGAGCAGTTGTGTAGGTCAGTAAATGTGCTGCAGGGTTTTGAATATACTGCAATTTCTTGATATACTTATCAGGGAGACCAGAATAAAGTGCATTACAATTATCTAGCCTCCAACTAATAAAGGCATTGATAAGCCTTTTCGCATCAGGAAGAGATAGAGAAGGTCATAGTGTGGCAATATTTCTGAGATGGAAAAACGCAGATTGTGAGACCATTTTAATATGGGCATTGAATGACAATTCCGAATCAAAAATAACACCAAGGTTGCGCACTTGTGATGATGCAGACACAAGGTCAGAATCAGTAAACAAATAGAGATTATTGCATTTACGTAAAGCTGTCGGCTTCCCAACAAGTAGAAGTTTGATTTTAGATTTGTTAAGTTGAAGATAATTGACCCTTCACTAAGCTACGCCCAAAAAACGCCACAGGTCAATCGTGGCTTAGCAACCGTAACTAGGCGTGGAAGGTTTGCCAAGCTTTCGAGCGAGGGCAACATGCCGAAGCGTTGTGCTTATGGATTGTGCAAATCTGATACCCGGTATCCTAAAAGTTTCGATGGGGGGGTGGAATTTTTTCCCTTCCCCAAACTTAAAACTCAAGGGGAGAAATTGATTTGTCCTACCTTGTCAGATTTTCCTACCGTAGCGCAAGATTATTGCTTTATCTATCGATCCATCCTACCGGATCGAAAAATCCTACCATGTGTTAGCATTTGTGACAAACATACGTGAAATAATTCAGTGTAATTCAACTTTTCCGAAGATTCTTATTGAGGAAAATGATTGACAGTGCAAAGTACCCTATCAGATTGTTGTGGATCAAGCAGTGTGGGAGAATATATATATATATATATATATATATATATATATATATATATATATATATATATATATATATACTGTATAATATAATATAAGCGGGATAATGTTATCCTTGCAAAGTGGTCAGGCTAATGTCTTGTTTTTATTCCACAAGACTTATGGATAAGCTGTTTGATTTATAATTATTAGATTATTTTCTAATTTCACTTACACTGCTGTGCATGAACATAGCTGTTCCTCAATTTGTGTGTTTCCTATTTGAATGGTCAGTGTATGAGGTGGCTGCTGCTTGCACTGGGACCTATAGGCTTTAGCTTCAATTTTGATTAAATTATTCTCTAATCGGTTGCATATTATGTTGTGGATATATCCCTCGAATGCATACTGCAGTCCCCTTTGTCTTGCGCTCTCAAATATTTCACCTGTTCACCAAAAATCACTAATTATCTCCTTTTACTAATGACTAATTATCTGTCTGACAACAGCGCATACATACTGTAATAGACAGGCCAGGCACGAATGCTTGTCAGGCGTAGCAACAGTGACTAAGGAGGGTCGGGCTTAGCAAAGGGCTAATTGTCATGCATCCACATCATTATTTCTCCCAGACAGGTAGTAAGAGATGTAAGTGCAAGACTAGGATCAGGGTATATGCTGACATAGATCTGCGTATCATCAATATAAAAATGAAACCCCAGGCCATACTTTCTAATAATGTCACCGAAAGGCAACATACAGTATATATGCAAAACAAAATGGGTCCAAGTACTGACCCCTGCGGGACACCCTGTTGAACTAATGTTGGCTTGGATTTGTTTTTTTCCCCAGACAAACAAGTAGGAAATGATCAGCGAGATCACAAAAGAACACAACACCAAAGATGCCTAACCAAACACGCAACCTATCCAGAAGGATTGTATGACATACAGTGTCAAAAGCAGCACTAATGTCTAGCAGGACTAGAATGCTGCAAGTATCCCTGTTGGCAGAAGTACATATACAATATACATACTTCTTTTACTGTGTAAAAAAAACAAAAAAAACACACAAACTACCCCAAGGAGAAAAACAGTCACTGTATAGCAACACAGCATGACAGTACAGTACAGTCGTGATATTACATATGACACTGAAGCTTCAAAGTGTGTATCAAGTTGGAAGCACAATTTCTCATGAAGCTCAGTGGTTCAGCTAAGCTGCGTACTACACAAATCACAACAGCACATTGACAAAAGAGCGCAATAGGAGTGTCAGAGCTCTGTCACAAAACCAAAAATAAATCTGACCGCAGTGACAGAACCCTGACAACTTGTAAATGTCTGTCTCAAATTATTTTATATTATGTATATGAATTGCAAAATTATACATATATATTAAACATGGTATATTAAACATGGCCCATGAGTTCACTTGTGAATGTTTTGCTGGGGTTAGACTTTAAATTGAAAAAAAAAAAAAAAAATTAAATAGGACACAAACAGATAGTGATAGATGTTTTTTTAGGAATGTATTTCGAAGAATGTTGGTAACCAAACCATTTTGGTTACTCTTAACTTCTATATGGAGGGGGGAAAAACAGACATATCTTAAATGATCGTACAAAAAAAGAAAAAAAATCATACAGGTTTGGAATGATATAGGGTGATTTAATGCTTTTTGGGGGGTGAACTATTCCTATAATAACAAATATAACATTTGTGAAGAGTTAACACCTAATTCACATGAGACACTGATATTTATCTTTCATCAGACTCTCATTGAATTGAGTATTTCAAAGGGCCTCCACGTTTTCAGCTAAATTCACCACAGAACATTTAATGTTCTCATATCACACAACTGTATAACATAAAATCCCAAGTCAAATCTGAATGGATTAAGCGTCTTGCACTGTTTATCATTTGATAGAGCAGCAGAAGTGCAGCATATACATTCGTCAGCGCTGATCTGTTTTCACACTGTGGCTGGCGGATGCACGGTTAGGGTAGCAGCGCTTCATGAAAATTGTTATAGCTAAATGGTTGACTAAAAGTGTTTCTTGTATCCTACCAGTATGATCGTCTGCTCATAATTCAGTAGATGGCTTGATTTAAATCTGTGTAAAATATATTGTACACTCTAAAAAAAAAAGGTTCTATATGGCACCAAAAATGGTTCTTCGTCGTAATCATAGGGGAACCATTTTTGGTGCTATATAGCACCATGTCTTAGCATGTTCTGTATATGGTAGCGGTGCTATATAGCACCATAGTTAGCGGTGCTATATAGCACCTTAGTCAAAGAACCGGTGAAGAACCACTGAAGAACCGCTGAAGAACCACTGAAGCACCAAAATTGGTGCTATATAGCACTTAAAAAGGTTCCCCTATGATTACGAGCCAAGAACCATTTTTGGTGCCATATAGAACCTTTTTTTTTTAGAGTGTATCCTTATTATAGAAATCATGTCTAAAGGCCAATTTATACTTCTGCGTCAGACCTACGCCGTATCCTCTACGGCGCAAGTTACGTGTTGGTTTTAATTTATACTTCTGCGTTGTTGTCTGCGTCAATGTGCAATTCCACATGCAGACCGCTAGGAGGCAGTGTCCACGGGCATGTTGATGGTAACCCACAGTATCAAGGCAAAAGCCAAAGAAGAAGCAGCTTGTTTAGTGTTTACATTGTCGGAGATCAGCAGCCGTCAGATAGTGGCTTTTTTGCAGCTTGAGTTATACAATACAATACAAATTAAGCATCTCTAGTTGATTAGTAGAGTTACATAAGAGGCGATCTGGCGCTGGAATGCGTTTTTGAAATCACGCAGAGTGCTCGTGGCCGCTGTTTTCAGTATCGGTGGCTCGTGGACGAGCGCTTCAATCGATTGCTGTTGCGGAGACTATTCATTTAGTTGAAATCACAAAACGAAATGCGCCCTAATGTGTGCCTGTTCTTGATATACAATCACTGATTAACATCTTTGGTTTTAATGAGAAAATAAAAAAACTATACACAGCGGATCTATGTATTTATTCACTAACATAAACAATCTCTGGACTACAAAATATTGAGTTATATAGCAGATGTAAGGATGAAACTATCATCCCATTTCTGGACACACACATCGCAGATTTTCTTTTAATTTATTGACCTGAGGGAGGGGTTCTGGCAGACCAATCACAGCGCTTGCGGTCCGCGTAGAATTGACGCGTTGTTACATTTTTGGAGAGGTGCGCGTCAGGGTACGGCGTAGGGTACGCGCGCATCACACAGCCTACGGCGTAGCTACGGCGTACACTCGACGCAGAAGTATAAATTGGCCTTAATTTGTACTCCGCTAGAGCTGGAAAGTTATAGTCCATGTAAAGTTATTATCATGTGATGAGTCAGATAGCATGTAATTTATGGACAAGGAGGAGAAATAGTCACACCTTGAGCTGGAGCTAAAGACAAAGTCTAATTGGTCAGAACTCCGACGAGAGGCTGGACAGACCCCTCAGGTTAAAACCTGAGAAGACAATCAGAGAAGTAGATGATCAAGGGAGATGAAAATGGGTTAACAGCTTCATTCAAGCCATCTAACTACTCTCGTTTCACTTAGTTTCCTTTCTTTTACTTCACCTTTACCTCGTCACCTAAGACATGATTACTGATTAATGGTTTGTTCAGGTCATGTCTTATAAGTGCATAGGAATATATTGCTGGAGACTTGGGATTTCATCATTTCACTCTCTTAAAACTTCTTTCCTCACTTTCTTTCTTTCTGCAACTTGTGTGAATGTGTGTGTGTTTATGTGTTAGATATTAATTTTTATGTGTTAGAATAATCAAAAAGTCTTGTTTGTATTCAAAGAGAAGTGTCTTGTGTTATGTGCTTAAGGTCTTAAACTGCTGACCCAGTTACCTTGGTAATAAATAGTTTTTTCACTATAGTTTGGATATTCATATCCGCTGCAGAGCTGATAGTTATGGCCCGTTCAAATGAATGCTGGCCGATCCATTTGTTTGGCAGTAAAATAAATGACTCTTTCAAAAGTCCCTATAAATTAATTAATAATACCCTTTGAGCTAAATTGACCTGTTTCCCTTACATCTACAAGCATACATTGCATATGTGCTGTTATTTATACTAATTTTACTATGCGTTCATATAGTATAAACCTATATAAATTCTTATAAAAGCATACCAAATGTTTGCATATGTTCTGTAAATAAACTTGCATATATAAACCGCCTCCGTCAGTCAGGCCCCTGAAGTCATCGCTCCCAGTTCCTCCCTCAGTCAACTCCGCCCTGGGTCCATATCTACTGTCCACCCTTCTCCAACTCATCCTCCACCTGAGCCCCCTCCCTCCCACCCGCTGTTGGCCATTTTACAGCGTGGGGCCGCGCCTTCTGGGGATACATGACTAGAAAAATTGTTTGCAGGTGCATTTGAAATGATTTAACTCATCATCTTGTAATGAATGCCATTTCAGTTCTACTTTCTGAGTAAGAATTATCATATGCAGAATAAGACCAAAAACTCAACTGACTGGCTTCTCTCCTGTATGATTGTCTCTTCAGACCTCAGAGCTGCACATGAGCTTCTTTTGACCTCCTAACTGAACTCCTTCCCACAAATTGATCAGATATTAAGTGCAAACAATAACCATAATCAAAGTACTCAATATTCTAAGTGCAAATAGAGACCAAATTTATCTTCAAGCATGATACAGAGCTAAGAGATGGTTACAACGAGATAGCTTTTATATTGGGAGATATTCGCTTGCCTCAGGGAGCCGCTTTCAAACTGCGGACGTATTGAAATCGCGTTTGAATGCGCACTCACGTTTACTTTCACTTTGTATTTTGCGATCGTATGTAGGCTACTCTGGGAATAGGGAGTGGTGGTGCGCATTTTAAAATATAACCTCGCCACGGTCCACTAACATGTAACACACACTCGTACAATGCGAGCGCTTCACTAATACACGTAACGCACACCTACACTCACCTAAAGGATTATTAGGAACACCTGTTCAATTTCTCATTAATGCAATTATCTAATCAACCAATCACATGACAGTTGCTTCAATGCATTTAGGGGTGTGGTCCTGGTCAAGACAATCTCCTGAACTCCAAACTGAATGTCAGAATGGGAAAGAAAGGTGATTTAAGCAATTTTGAGCGTGGCATGGTTGTTGGTGCCAGACGGGCCGGTCTGAGTATTTCACAATCTGCTCAGTTACTGGGATTTTCACGCACAACCATTTCTAGGGTTTATAAAGAATGGTGTGAAAAGGGAAAAACATCCCGTATGCGGCAGTCCTGTGGGCGAAAATGCCTTGTTGATGCTAGAGGTCAGAGGAGAATGGGCCGACTGATTCAAGCTGATAGAAGAGCAACTTTGACTGAAATAACCACTCATTACAACCGAGGTATGCAGCAAAGCATTTGTGAAGCCACAACACGCACAACCATGAGGCGGATGGGCTACAACAGCAGAAGACTCCACCGGGTACCACTCATCTCCACTTCAAATAGGAAAAAGAGGCTACAATTTGCACGAGCTGACCAAAATTGGACAGTTTGAAGACTGTAAAAATGTTGCCTGAGTCTCAATTTCTGTTGAGACATTCAGATGGTAGAGTCAGAATTTGGCGTAAACAGAATGAGAACATGGATCCATCATGCCTTGTTACCACTGTGCAGGCTGGTGGTGGTGTAATGGTGTGGGGGATGTTTTCTTGGCACAATTTAGGCCCCTTAGTGCAAATCTCCATCAACTGCAAGATGCTATCCTATCAATATGGGCCAAAATTTCTAAAGAACGCTTTCAGCACCTTGTTGAATCAATGCCACGTAGAATTAAGGCAGTTCTGAAGGCGAAAGGGTATTAGTATAGTGTTCCTAATAATCCTTTAGGTGAGTGTATAACACACTCAATGTCTTCTCATGTGATCAGTGCTGCACGCACGACTCAAACAGCTTGTTTTGGACGAGCTGATGGAATTGAAACGACTGTTATCCGCCTGAATTAAATTGTTTTTATTTCTATAAAAAGCAAAACTAGTGGATGCGTAATGTAAAAGTAGCGTTGGCATAATCTGTCCTAACTGCACCCTCAGACTCCGCCATGACCTTATGACACGAGACAGCTTTTCACCTCAACGAGAGATCTCGTCACACCCCTAGTATGTATAGTATGTTTACTATGGGTATTTCATATATGGTATAAACCTAAAATCCTATATAAGATTACAAAATGCATGCTTTAAAAAGCAATTTGTAACGTATTCCGTTAGATTACACAGGTTTTGTAACTTAACTTTTTTCAGTTTAACGCCATTACAACACTGCTTGCATTTTTAATGCAAGTATGGGGGCATTTAGTTATAGAAATTGTGATACTTGCCTTGGCAAACAGCACTAAAACACATCAGAAAAATATTTTCATCTTAGAGGTATTCTGTCTCAACATTTTTTGGGGGGAAGTCGAAAGTGAGTCTTTTTCTCACCTTTCCTCTCTGAGAGATGTATTTTTTGTTTTAAAAACAGATGCTTTTGGAGGTCAACATGAAAGAGTAGCAGGCGGCCTTGAGTCTCAAAAACACATTCTCAACCTTTACGACAAGTAAATGTATGCAGATGCAATATGCATACAAGCGTTCATTTAAATAAATTATTCATAACAATAAAAATTAACATCTTAAACACCCTGTGGGACACATGCATTATGGCATGCAGGTGTGAAGGTTTCATTTCTTCACATTTGGTCCCTAAAAAGTGAAAAATATACTTATTCTTGCCATAAACAGAACAATGAGTTATCTGGTTCAATGAGAAAACTGGTACTAACTTTCAATTGACCTATCGGTAAGTGCCGCCCCCCTTAGTTACTGTTGCTAACTCGGACAATCAAACGGAGTTGCTATATCTTACAGTGAGAGCTGTCAGTGTGAAAACCTTATCCCTAGATGTTTTTGGACACAGAATGTAGCGTATATCCCGTCCCAAACTTAACTGATGGTTTATCAAGTTTATTATGTCCTTTTTCACGCCAAAAAAATAATCGTAAGAGCTGAACAAACAAAGCATAAGAAGTGCGCATTAATGTCTCATTCACAAACTATCTCTCTCCGTTGCATTACTATTAACATAAACACAAAATTACACAAAAACACTCATACAACTAACAGTAAACAAACATATACACAGACTGTATGCCTTTTCGAGGGTGCAGTTAATAAATGGTTAACTTTGTATCTGCAAAACAACTCCGATAAACTATGTGCGAGCTCTCCCTTTCACTACCCGTAGACTGTATAATACCCATCAAAATAGGAGTCCTCCTTAGTAGGACAGATAATGTAGACCTTAAACATATCTAAAATTAAATTAATTTACATATAACCAGTTTAATATGGAGAGGCACTGAAATGTAAACCTTCGTGTTTTTGACCTACAGTGTTACATGACGTGATAACAGTTAGTTATTTCAGTTTGTATGTTAGCAGGGACTTTAATCGTAACTTAACGAGTCTGACAAACAGAAAATCCTCTCAGGATCCCTGGAATACAGTGCCACAGGCACGACATTTTAGCATTCTTGTAGCATAAACACCATCAAACCGATGAGAGCTTCGGATTTTCCAATGTTTCTCTATGGCGCTTACACCTAAAGATGTCCGAGTTCCGGTCCCAGCGCAACTGATACTCAACTGCTATTGGCTCATCTGAGTTCGAGGGGAGGGGCTTATCGATAGGTCAATTGTGAAATGAAAATGTGGCCTCCGTACATATATATAATGTACGTACATACTGTAAAAATACTGTAACATAAAAATACCGTACATACGGTAAAAAAAAATGTATGTGTGTGTGTGTGTTTCACTTATATTTTCAATGTCAATAAAAAAAAAAACTGGAGCTTAAAATTATTGGAGCATGGTTTACAAGAAGATACTGTAACACTTTCTATGAAACCTGTATTTATAATGCATTATAAGGGCATTCTTAATGCATTATAATAAATGTATAATGCCTTATAAACAACCTTATAATATGTTGTATCATCTGATAAATAATCATAACAACAGTTAAAATACTTTATATGCAGACTTTTTTTGTGATTTTAATATATTTGCAAATAAAGAAACCATTACAATTGAAAGCAAATTACCTTATAATAATCATATTTACAATTAGTGATTTAAACAAACTCTTATCATGCTCCAAGCATGAATGTTTCCTCAAATTATGTGTATTCTTCAGGAGATTGTGCTGTTACTTTACTAAGTGTTTAGACACACTATTTTCAAAACAGCTGCACAGACACACATTGAAGGAGGAACCTGAGCATGTTAATCCGTCTCCCGCTTCACCGGACAGCTATCATAAGACCAGATCATCCCACTGTGAACCGTTATAGATTCAGACAAGTGATCAGCTGCACTCCACTGATCAGGAACTGACATCAGCCAGGCGATGCCACTTCTTCTGACTAGATCTGCAGGGAAAAGAGGAAAATTATGCTATTTGATGGTTCATTTTGGCTTTGGACAACAAGCGATAACAGTGACAAGCAATTATTTTGACAATAGCTCTGCTCCACAGTCTAGTAAACTGCCAACCACAACAGCATGTTACAGCATTTAAGACATGCACACTCCAGACTGCTTCAAAAGACAGGCAGTATAGGTATAAATTACCTAATTTTGGTCAAAATCTAAAGGCAATATTGCATGCATCCTTCACTGACAAAGAAAAGAATGCCCTGCTACAAGCTGAGTAAAAAAAGTTCAGTCAGGACCACTGAAGTCAAAAATACCAAAGACAAATCTTTTAGTCAACTTTTATTGGCATGTTTTGCTAAAGTTACATTTGGCGGTATTGCTCTGTTCTAAATTCCCTATCCTTTTAATTAGCTCCATGAAAAGCTAGGTCAGGGAACAGCAGCAGCTTCTGGGGCTGACCCTTCCATTTTTTTTAGATTAGGAGAGCAGCGTAAAATCCCCACATTGAGAAGAGAGCATGCAACAATGACAGTTAAACACAAGTTTATAGGGATATATCAACAAAAAATGAAAATTAGCCCATGATTTACTCACCCTCAAGCCATTCTAGGTGTGTATGACATTCTTCTTTCAGACGAATACAATCCGAGTTATAATAAAAAATGTCCTGGCTCTTCCAAGCTTTATAATGGCAGTTTTGAAGTCCATAAAAGTGCATCTATCCATTATAAAAGTAATCCACACGCTTCCAGGGGTTAATAAAGGCCTTCTGAAGCGTTGCATTTGTGTAAGAAAATAACCATATTTAAAACTTTACAAACTGTAATCTCTTCGTCACCGGAACTTATGTTACGCCTGTGCCCTACGTCATATGCTGGAACGCCAGTCTCTCGTGAGCGCGTACGACAGTTAGTGGAAGTTAGAGTTTACAGTTTGTAAAGTGTTACATATGAGTTGATGTGTGGGCGTTGACGCATGGATCGTCAGTATTTGAATCTCAAAGAACGCGGGCTCCGTGGGCGCATAGCCGATAATGAGACGCTCGGGAACGACGGA
This sequence comes from Romanogobio albipinnatus, assembly GCA_023566225.1. NCBI lineage: Eukaryota > Metazoa > Chordata > Actinopteri > Cypriniformes > Gobionidae > Romanogobio > Romanogobio albipinnatus. The sequence continues at coordinate 25,392,754 of CM042251.1, forward strand.
CATGTCTCTCTTTTCAAACAGATTACATAAACACAGAATATTCGTTTTCGATTTGGTTTACATGATTTAAAACCTGACATTTCAACGTTTATTTAGACATATGTCTCATGTTTGTGTGATAAGTTTTCACTAAGATATAGGTAATTTTCTGAAGAGAATCAGATTAGACATCATTGAGAGAGAGGCTGCAGATCGCATGTTTGTTTTCTTCATTTTGCAAAAAGCACAACATTTTGTTTTTATTGTGACTGTACACACAAAAAAAGAAACTTAACAGATTATAATGATGTATAACACTTGCCTGAAGGCTAAAAAATTAGAGCTATTTGAGTCTCTTTGGCACTGATAAGAAAAAAAGCGAGTTGATCGCGCCGGCGTGACTGCCGACTCGAGGGGGTTAAGGAGGAGCTGGGGAGGAGGTAGGTTGCAAAGCATTATGCAGTGGAAGCAGCCAAGCAGGCAGGCTGAAGCTGCATTTAAGTAAGGCACCCTGTTTGAGCATAGGAAATGGATCAGCTGATATGGGCGGGGTTGGAATTTTGCCAATCATCTGATGTCAGCTGATAGCAGAGCTTGACAATGAGGCCTACCGGAACTAAAGCAGAATGCTTGACTTAATTCTAGAGTAATGATGATTAAAAAATGTTTTATGACAATTATTCAAAGTTGACAAGTTATTATTGTCAATCAAGTAATTCTCATTGAATACTGTATTACAATTGTGCATTATTCATTTAGCATTTAAATACTGACCTGATGTGAGTTTGCAGTATACTTTCCACATTATTTCTAAGTTGCGATGTCATTTGTTACTTGAATCTGCAAGTCTTCAGGTGTCATTCGCTTGTCACAATCACCAGTGAGAGTGCCCCTGATTACCAACTGAGGGCACTCCACCCCGGACTGTCACTCCATCAAGGACTACATCTCCAATAATCTTTTGCCCGGACTTATCAGCACTCATTGATTACATCCACATGCACCCCATTACCTTGTTAGTTCACACTTTATAAGCCTGGTCATGTCTGTCATAAATTGCAAAGTCTTGTTTTGTTCACACTGCATTTCTAAGCGGTTTCCCTGGTTTCTTGTCTCTTGGTTTTGGATTTCTTGCCTGTTCTGTGGATTACCCGTTTGCCTGTCTCTCCTGTCTTATTTGCCTAATTGGACTGATTACCTGTTAAATAGTTTTACCATTTACTGCACTCATTCTTTTTCTTTACCTATGGCGACTAATAAATCAGGAGTCTCGCACATTAAAACAACAGCTTACTTTCACATTGCAAAATTAGATGGATAGTGAGGTGTTTTAGTCCGTGTTTGGGGAAACCTGTTTGGAAAGTGTTATTTTTGCAATTGCATTTGGTGAAAAGAATGATGCAGAAATTACACAAGAAATAACAATTTTGAGACTTGCCACTTGATGTCCAATGAAAACTATGGGTTCTGCAGCATTTCAATTTGAAGACTCTTTCTCTCTGCCTTTTTATTAGAAAAGTTCCTTTAAAGCACCCGGAGGAGTGTCTGTGCCCTCATGTTTTATCCACAGCAGGGGATCTCGATACACACAGATACACACAGCAAATACACACAGTATCAAGCCTCGTGCACACCAGAACAATTATCACGCATGCTTATTGGCAGCGTTTTTTTGAGACATTTTTCAACGCGTCTTTGTGTTCATACCCAAGCAATTTTCGCTGGCGATGCACCAAGTGAACGTGCAAATTCACTCCCTGACAGTAGATGCCATTTTTGATTTGATTGCAGATCAAATAGGATTCGATGGAAACTCACCATCGAATCCATTTGATCAGTAATTCCATAACAACTCTCCCTCCCTCTGATCAAGATTTTTGTAGATGCCGCTGCGTTTGTCATAAAGTTCTTTGTGTTCAGACACCAAAGAGACCAGCAGCTCTACATTAATCGTGCATCTTCTTTTCATCTACTTACTTCCTCTTCGTCGTCTTCAACTTACCTAGGTATCAATATGTGATACGGCAAGTTTTGTGCTTGAGCGCCACCAAGTCATGTTTTACTATAGCTTCAGCAGCTCCAGGCGTGAACAAAAGTGCCAATCTCATTGGCCAGCCAGTTTTTTATGTGTTGGGCGTCAAACAAAAAAAACAACCTGGGGCGTTTTTTTAAACGATGCTTTTACGGCTGTCGTTTTGCACGTTGGTGAGCACACTCACATTGGGGCCTTTTGTTTAGTCGTGAGGTGTTAAACGTCGGCGATTAGCATGCGTGTTAATTTTCAACAAGCCAATTATTGTGAACAAGCCTTCAGAGACATGGCTGTCGTCAGTCCAACCTTCCTCTCGACTCAAATACCTCTAACTGCTTCTGATACTTCATAAAAGAGCAAAGTTTTGTTCAGCAAGCAAAGGAGACATCTTGCTGTAATAACACTCACATTTAATTCTCAAGAAAAGTCATTCCCTCAACTCAAACTGTCCTTGGAGTCGCCATAGGAAATGTGCAGGACTTGTAAGCAGATGTGAGTCTCATGCAGTGCATTAGCAAAGGACAAAATAAGCAGCAAAGAGAGCAATCAGCAGCTCTCTGCTCTTCTTCTGTGTGTCTCTCTTTCTCTGAGGAATATCTGCTGTTGGACTAGCTGTCCTTAAAAACCAACTATGTTTTTTTTTTAAAAAGAAGAGTCGTTGGGAACCTCACTTCCAAAGCTTAAAGGATAGTTCAAAATTTGTTTGTTCTCCCATTTACTTAAGTCATTCCACATTCGTATGCTATTTAGATAGATAGATAGATAGACGGACGGACGGACGGACGGACGGACGGACGATACTTATTAACTCCCTAACAACCACTCACAAAACCTTAGCAACGGCATCCCAATTTCTTCAGAAACTTTACAAGTCTAGTTAGTGTTAAAAGTAAGATTCACCAAAAAATCCACACAACTTGTCCTATTATTTCCAATTCTGTTCCAACTAATCTTCTCTGAAAGCTGCCATATGTGGGTCTGAGAGCCAGCATGTAAATGCATGCAAAACAACGGCGGAGAAAAAACCATTTTCTTAATACTCATATAACACTGACAAAATTCAATAATCTCAAATAGTAACAAATTAACCACCTGCAACTCAGCAGACGTGTCCAAACTTTCCATCCGAACAGTAATGATTCTTGCTCAGCAGAAACTTTCCTGAAATTCTGTTGGGTGTAGATTTATGAGGTGCGAGAGGCCTCCGAGCTCCGACAGACTCCAGCCAGCGACGGAGGCGCATACAGCTACAGCGCTCTGCTGTCTTTATGATGATTAATGACCTGCAGGGAAACAGAGGATCCAAACCAGGACAAAGCCAAACCGCATACAGTAGCCTGCACTTCTGAGACCTTCACTGATGTTAGTGAGAAACTCCACAACATCTTAGTTAATGAGGGACAAATTAATGAGCTAATGAGTGATCGTTAATGACTGAATTAAGCAGACTCCTACACAGGTCAGTAAATGAATTTTGAATGTAGCTATAACTGCTGCTCCAAAAAATAAATAGTAGTAAAATAATAGGTTGAATCTCACAAAGAAAATATCAGTGTAGTAATGGGCGATATAAATGAGCAGTGGCTCAGTGGTGTGGTTTGTTTACAAACCGGAAGGTTGGTGGTTCAATTTTCCCAGTTCCACCTAACCAAGTGTTGAGTTGTCCATGAGCATGGCTGACACTGCCGTTGGTGTATGAATGGGTGAATGTAAGGCAATATGTAAAGCGCTTTGGATGGCCATGTGTCTGTTTAAAACTCTATATAAATGCAGAGATTTTAATTATATCGCGATAATGCATGTTGGTGATGCAATCTACCTGTGAAATTTAGAACCAAGACCTGCAACTGGCTGCAATGCATCATTGTATTCATCATCTTGAGTAAACATAGCAATTGCAAACTGCAAAATACTATTTAAATACTCCTGCATGTTCTGAGTCTGTGTGAATGACGAGCGCAGATGCACGGGCGCGCGCGCACACACACACACGTGACACTCGCTCGCTGTCTTTGTAGTCTCTTCCGTGTGTCACTATATGAGGGCACGAACGCATAAACCGTCACTTCTTGAGAATTAACCGTTTCAAATTGACAGAATATATTAGGCTACTTTTGTAGCCTACAGTAGATTTAGCTACGTCTCTATGTAATAATATTCGCCTCTACTACTAATAATAATTATGCCTAGATGGTTGCTTATTTTTCACTTGATCTTTTTTTTAACAATGTTTACTTTTAAACAGCATACAGCCTTTAAATGTCAATGTATTATTTACTTATAATGATTATCATCATACATAATAAACTTATTGAATTTAATGTTTTTTTAATTAAGTATTTAAATAAAAATAAATAAAAAACATTTTGCTGTGGTACCGAAATTGGTACAGAGTACCAGAAAATTATGGTATTGGTACCGACTACTGGAATTTTGGTATTGTGACATCCCTATTCCCTATTTCACTGTATCCGTTCCTTTTATTAACAAGACACCAGTTTTCATTTAATTAAGAGAACAAAATATTTAAAACCAAATGCGTTTACATTAGGCTGCAGGTAAGAAACTTTGTTTGAAATATGTTTTTATTTAAAGTATCTGTTCATTATACAAAAGAATTTGTACTTGAATTTTATTTATCTGCAACATTATGTTGTATAATTACAGTTTTGCACAATAAATGTTCTCAAAACTACATACAACGTTTCTTTCTTTCTTTCTTTAAAAAAGAAAGGCTTTCCTTAGGTTCTATGTAACCTGTTCTGAAATGGTTGTATTATAATTTATATATTGTGATATATATATCGTTATCGCAAGAGGCTGCATTGTATATCACAATGGACCCTATATCAGGGTCATAAAAAAACCAAGCAAAAAATTTGTTTTAAAAAAAACTTTTCAAAACTGAAATGTATAATGCATTACAGCAATGAGAATTTTTGGGGAATGGGCAGAATTGTCATGAAAATCATGGCACAATTCAAAGCAACAATGGAAGCGTTTGTCTAAGAAAAATGCATGTCTCAATCTTGATAGTACTTTTTACAATGCATACCTCTGAAAGCATTTACAGTGTTATATCTCGGGACACATAACAAAGCTGTGAGACTAATCAGCCTCAGGCGATCTGCATTTGTCACAGGAGAGAAATATATGGAAAAATCATATGCAGTCTTGTGTTTGAGTAGTGCAATCTGTGCATGAGCTGAAGTCTAGTATTTCTGCAGTGATAGAGTCTTAGCCATAGCTCTTACTCTCCCTCAGATCTGGGATCATCAGAGCAAGTGGATAATTGGATGCATCAGTCATTCTTTAGACTTGGATGTCCGAGGTTGAGCTGCTGTGAGTGCTGTGAGCCACATTAAAAAGATGAGTATCTCCTCATAACTTCACCTGCAGAAGAGGCATGTCCCCCTGAGAGACAGACAGACAGACAGATGGATACAAGAAAATTAGTTTCCTCATATCACAGCAGTTTTCCCCACAACACACAATAACTTCCCTTGACTAATGTTAAGACATACGTCTACTTGTCCTGAAAAATGGTGACAACTGGTGGAGAGTATAGCTGAATACAGAATAGCATACTAACATACTTCTTATACTATTTCAACAGTATATAGTATGTTTACTAAGTACAGCATGCATGTTTCAAAACAAAAACAAAAAATAATGAAATTAAATAAAATATTACATTTGCCAAAATGTGCAATATACAACAGAGAACTCTGCACAGAATACTGCATCCCACAATACACCATTAATTACAGTCAGACTTTTAACATCTTTTTTTGACATTATTTGATTGGACTCAGTGTTGTTAACTAAAACTTAATTAAACGTTTTTTGGCAGTAGATGGTAGTATATATATGGTAGTATATATACAGACGCTTCTTTGACATCTTTGTGTCTGAATTGATCCCCTCCGCACTCCATAACCTATACTAACTCCAAGTTAATCAATAACGAATTATGTCTGGTCACCCTATTCTGTGGTATGTGTGGTTTATTTTCAAGCTTAACAGGGGGGGGAGTAAATGACAAAATCTTAATTTCACTACTCCTTTCAACAGACACTTGTGTTATAGATTAGTTGTGACTCTTAGTCATGCTGCCATCTGTTCAATTCAGCAGGAGCATGAGCTTGTATCACATTATAAGATCTTGGCGAAACACTTTCAGAGAGATTGTGTGTGATGTTGCAAGACCTATAATCACACACACATTCAGATATAGGCAGATCCTCAAATCCATATTTGAGCTGCAGTGTCTCAAACCAGTGGTCAGAGCACACTGACTCTAAAAGTGTTCAGATTACTCAAACAGCATGACCGCAGACCGCCCACAGTCCATTCACTATCTGACACATACTGCACACACACAATAGTCTCCAGCTCCCATCTGACTCATGCAATCTGCTTCTATTATCAGACAGGATCCCTCTTCACTCCAGACTGATACTGAGCCATGAGCTGGAAACATCTGAATAAACAGCTACAAAATCCAACAGGCTCAAACTGTTTGATTGCACAAACACACACATAAACATGGTCGCATACATGAAGATCTCAAAATTAAACACGGCAACCTACTCACACTATAAAACTCTGTGTAATAATAAGAGTCACATGCATAAAACGTCTGCTGAGCTCCACTTGTATAGATCTTCTACAGGGGTTATTATAGCAATGTATGTGAATGTATTTGCAGTAGCATGTCTTGGTACTTGCTCTGCAGCAGCAGAAGCGTAACAAATTTATTCCGCCAAGACCAAATACATTAACATTGCCATATCCATTACCATACCATGCCAATCTCTCAGATTTGTCATGACAGAATTGAGTTTCTGTGATCACTGTCCACCTATTAGAGATGAGGCACAGACAACCATCCATGTCAGATTGAAAGAACACAAATGTTATGAGTTATTCATCTCCTGTTGCAGGTTCACCACTGACACCACTGACAATTGACAAGTTTACTACACTTTGTTCACTACAATTAGTTATTTCCCTAATAGTGGCTATACTTTTAAACTGTAATGTCTTTACATTCTAAAATAATGTGTAGATTATTTTGCAAAAAACAAAAAAACAGAACTCTGGGAATCTTTCAAAGAACTGAAGTCACTAACCTGGCAAACTTGTCAATTCCTCAGTGTTTCAAAGCCCTATCTACATTACAAAATACATTGAGCTGTCTGCAGCATGATGCCGTCAGAGAGTAGATGCATAACAATCATAACTTCACACAAGCTTCATTTTTCAAATGAAAACAACTGCATTTTTGTAAAGGATCTTTTTAACTCCTTTTGATGGCTGAAAGCAAAATAGAAGATGTGAGCTAATCGACATGCTTTTCACGTGTGTATTTCTTTGTCAGCATCTCTCAGCTGTATTTCCTGCATGAGATGAGGACACTAGAGACAGCTAAACTGGCAGTGCCGTTCATCCTTTCATTTGAAAGCATTGATCCTCTAATCTCTCTTCTCTCCACCACCACTTCTTTCATTCCTGACGGCTGCACATCTGCAGGACACCGACTGACAGGCCTTTCATTACACTTCCAGTCTGAGAAGAGAATTAAAGACTAAGACTTCATTTTACCATCCAACTTCACACACACAGGTAGCCATCCATGCACGCTCACACATGTGCGCACACTCAGGACTAGAGATTCAGCAACAGTACACTGTGGTCTATACCTGAACAGCAGTTTAGAGAGAAAGTCCAATACTGTTGGACATTTCTGAATCCTCTTATCAGATGGAAAAATCAAGCGAAGCTTGGTTTTTACTGGACAGAATCCTCTTGTATTCCTAATCCTCCTGTAATGGTCATTTGATTTGACAATTTCTACACAGACAGTGTTCCTGGTGTTACAAGAAGTTGTCATGTGCATTATATTCCAACTCCTGTAGCTTTCCAGGCTTATTATTGTTAACTACAACTATTACAAAACATATTTGTTATATGAAATAAAGCTGTGATAAAATAAAATATAAAATATTAGATGAAAAACTTAAAAAAATCACCCAAAAAATGATTTTAGAATGAATTTAGACTTTTATTCATATATAAACATTGACCAGTGAACATAAAGAGTAGCTCAAACGTACTTGCTTGATGCCCGAGAATGAACCTCATTGGTTCCCATTCAGTCAGTCGGTCAATGTTACATCAATACTGACGCAGTGAGGTCTCGAATAGGAGCCCAATCACCTTCAAGTGGTAACTAAACGAGCCAATGGATTTGCATGCCAAGCCACTCCTACCCAGACATACCGGTTTAAATACGTCCGGCACGCAATCACTCATTCATACCATGCTTCAGAGCCAAGCAGTTGTGACAGTGATCACTCATTCCAGTCATCCCTCATCTGAGTGGATTTCTGTGGCAGAGAACAGAAAATGTAATTGTTTTAAAGGAGCTTTCCTGTGGAAATTTCTCCTGAACAGCCATTTTAATTACTTTAAAGAGCTTATCCTGAGGCGATCTCTCCTGCTGATGTGAGGGCGCATTCCAGTGGTGATTCGATTCCTGACAGAGCTGTGCACGGAGAAGTGCAGCATTTCACCCCTCAACGATTCGCAGTGTAAGAGCAGATTTCCTGAAAGAGCAAGTACGTATGGTACTGTATGGGCATCGTGCTCGAGTGCAACCCTCCACCTAGTTCCCCACTTGGCGAACCCTAATTGGAGTTCCTCCAGCATCCTTCGGCAGTCAGACGCGGCGGATGTGACACCAGGCCCAGTACTTGTGTGCATGGTCAGCCCTTGTACTGGGCTAGATGCCCATATACTTTTATTCCCTCTGGGAAATCCCATATTGTGGACTGTCAATGATACGGTTTCCCTGTCGGTAAACCTGTGTCTTTCCCAGGGCAGTTCTGATCGGGCAGGACCTACCGCAGAGATCTTCCAAATGTAGTACCGCCCCACAGGTCAGTCCATATGTGTATCCACCTCTACTTCCCTTCGGTAGGGTGTGGCCTCCATAGCGTCCCTCTCCATTGGACTTGGCACGCTTCCCCAGCATTAACAACACTGGTCTTGTCTGAAAAACATGGAAATTAAGATCGAAGCACTCTTCTCCGCGAAATATCACGACAAGAGGAATAGCAGCTACGACCTTCTCCAGAGTAAACCCTGTCCCTTCCATCACTTTGGTATGGAGGACTACTCTCCTTGGGCTTATATGTGGCGCTGGCTAGGTTATGACTATGTGAGGACAGTGGCCAAAGGGCACACAACAGCTTGCCAGCATCTGTCTAGGTTACTAATGTAACCCCTGAGCCCATACAGAAATGTAATATATGTACATATATGTCCCTATATCCCGAGTAGTGTTGTCTATTATATATATATAATTATAAGGCAATACATTATTATCATCACCTATATACATCCTCAGGATATATGAATATTTAAGTTTATACCATTTATGAAATGTTAGTCAAGAAAAAGCTTTTATAGACACCAGGCCCAGTAGACGACAGGTTTTTCAAAGTGGGGATCTATGACGTCAAAGGGAGGCAAGCAACGCCTCAGCAGAAGAATATCGACGCCTACTTCATCACTACCTGTTTAGCCCCGCCCACCAATTTTTGCGCATGTAACATAGGCCTAGTGTTAAACCTTTGAGCTACAAAGCAATAAGCACGCCGTTGAGGATTACAAAATATTGTGCAGTGACTGGGTTCTACAGTAATGCAACATGTAAGTAACTGTTACTGTTAGTAACTGAAAGGTAAAAAATGTTTTGTAACGTGCAACTTATGCCCAGGAAGAAAGAGTCTCTCAACGTCGGTGGCCAGTAATTATAATCTAATGAAGCACCTCACATCATCACATTCCACCACAAAATTAGTGGCTAAAAACCCAGGTGATAACGTAAGCTCCACTACCAAAGGAGTAGTATAATATTGATAATATTTACACAATATTTACACTATAGTAGGCCTACTGATAATATTTACAATAATGTATTGAATTTGATAGGTATCTCTCACATTGTCCCACAGCTACATTACAATAGTGTGCATTAATGTACAATGTTTTATAATAATAATTTATTCTATTTAGCGTCCAATTCATTCATGTAACATATTTAATATTGGGGGCATCCAAGTTATTTGACATATTTGAAAATTTGAAGGAAAAAAAAAAGTAACACAGTAGTTACTTTCCCTGGTAATTAGTTACTTTAATAATGATGTAACTCAGTTACCAACTCAGTTACTATTTGTAATTAGTAACTAGTAACTATAACTAATTACCTTTTTAAAGTAACGTGCCCAACACTGTCAGTGACTCCCGTTTTATTCAACAAATCTCTTAACTATATCACGTTTGCACTGTTAGTGACGATGAAAGCATTTGTTAGTGAACAGAAACTGAGTTGCAATGACAAGATCGCTGCTTTCATGCGCTCAACATGTGTGTGGTCGGCTACAATGGTCATCACTGCAAACTTTCATGCCACAATTTTAATATAATGCCATAGATCTAAATATAATGACATAAATCTAAATGTAATGCAACACTTTTCACGATTAGTTAACCATGCGAGCTGTAATAGTAAAAACGCGCTAAAAGAGAGAGTAATACTATTTCAAATGGAAAGACGTTAGGTGTTTACACTGAAGTCTCCCAGCAAACACGCCCCTTAAACGGAGCGTTCAGAGCAGAGGCTAAAATCAGAGTAGGAAAAATGCCTTCTATTTATACATTATGACAATTTTTGATGTAAAAAGCATTCTAACATTATAAGTGCACCCCAGGAAACATAAAACAATTAAAAAAAAAAAAAAAAAACGCAGTTCATGACCCCTTTAAAATTATTTATATGATGACTTTTCATATGGTACTGTATGTTAAGACCATATGTGAACAATATATGTGTGATTTATATATGCAAGTTAATTTACAGAATACATATGTAAACATTCTGTATGCCTATATTTTTTAATAGGTTTATACCATATATGAAATACTCATAGTACAATTAGTATGTATATATATATATATATTAAAAAATATTTATAAAATTCATTTTTATATGGCACTGTATGTTAAGACCATGTATGTAAAAATTATATGTATAATATATTTATGCAGGCAAACAGACAGTAGTAACATACATAACATGTAAACAATACCGGACAAGCACTGAATGATGGTGAGGAACTAATATACTTGTAACAAACTGCTCTGAGACAGAAGGTAGAAGATCTAAATGCAGCTTTATTAAAAGGTAATCCACACTCGTAGTCATCAAACAGTCAAGAGGTCATAACAGGTAATCAGTCCAATAAGGCAAACAAGACAAGAGAGACAGGCAAAAGGGTAATCCACAGAACAGGCAAGTAATCCAAAACCAAGCGACAAGAAACCAGGGAAACACTCAGAAATGCAGTGAAACAACTTACAAGACTTTGCAGTGTGTGAACATGGTTTATATAGGCTGGGGTAATGGGGTAATGAGACACAGGTGCAAAAAATGAGTGATGATGAGTCCGGGCAAAGGATTATGGGTAATGTAGTTTGTGATGGATTGACAGTCCGGGGTGGAGTGCCCTCAGGTGGTAATCAGGGGTACTCTCACTGGTGATTGTGACAATACTCAGTGATAACCTAGATGAACCAGCTGTGATGATTAGTGTCCATGGGAACTGATAGTCCAGGCAAAGTAACTAATTTTGGAGCCAAAAATATAACTAATTGTAAAATATTTTTTTTCAGCATAGATAATTTCTATAAGGTGGCCAGAACAAACGTCCTAAGAAATCCTAGTTGAGGAAATATGTTAAATTATCATCAATCCAAGATGTGTGCCAGTAAGGCCAGACAACAATACACCCCAATGGGGCTATTTTTTTCCTTTACTCCTATCAAAATAAGACTTTATACAATGAAAGTATCCATGAAAAGTAAATTTTTTTGTATTACAAGTTTCTTGGAAAATGAATTTGAATATGCAAATGAGCTATACAGTAATCGAATAAAGGTTACCCGCATAGGCTTAATTTTTTCCTTTGCTTCTACCACAATACAACTTTACACAATGAAAGTCTACATGAAAAGTAAAACATTTTGTATTAGAAGTTTCTTTGAAAATGAATTTGAATATGCAAATGAGCAATATACTAATCGAATATGCCAAAAATACACCATATTTATACACGTGGCTAATTTTTTTCCTTTACTCCTATCACAATCAAACCTTACACAGTGAAAGTATACATAAAAAGTAAAATTTTTGTTTTACAAGTTTCTTGGAAAAATCTATTTTAAATATGCAAATGAGCTCAAATGAGACAAGAAGCCATACATTCACAAGTAGAAAACAGGGGCCAAATATCTAACACATTCATGTCCATTCAGTAAGTTAACCTATGCATAAACACGATAAATTTGAAGTCACTTGCCACAAAAGACTTATATTGACCTTAGGAATTGATTGCACAATCTTGCCTCCAGTTGCTTTCTAATTTCTTTTTTTTCTTTTTTTGCAAACAAGCATTACCTAATGACATTCCCCCAAAGATAACATCAGAAGAAAGTCAGAATAACCATCTTAGTCATTAGTAACGTGGTGAGATAAAATTTTGGGCTGGTAGATTTACAAATGATTGGTATTTTTGGTAAGATTACGAGATTACAGGCAGAAGTCATTCTGACATTCCAGCTCTTTAAAATAATTTTGCCAGGCACCAAAACTGCTTCTCTTTTTGTAGTTTTGTAGTAGCTTTGCAGTGTTATGAGAACGATGCAGATGTGCTCATTGTCCAAACTGCCATTGCCTCTGCCAGAACAAAAGACACAGTCTTAGTAAGTGATGACACAGACTTGTAAGTACTCATGTTGCATCATGCTGATCCGAAAGCTGTTTCTGGCACCAGAACCAAAGAAAGCAACAAAAACAAGACAGATATGGTGCATAAAGCAGACGAAGGAGTTGGTCCCACGGTATGTGACAATCTCCTCTTTATCCATGCCATTTTAGGCTGTGATTCTACGTCTCGTCTATTTGGCATAGGAAAGGGAATGACACTGGAAAAGTAAAGAATGACACTAGCTTTCTCGAACAAGCTAAGGTGTTCAGCCAGTCACTGGAAAATATGGGAAAAGGCATCATCATTGCAGCAGGTGAAAAAGCTCTAGTATCACTGTATGGGGGCGAAAAAGATAAATCACTGGATATGCTGAGATACAGGCGATTCTGTGATAAAGTAACTCAGAACTCATCTCCAGTGGAACCTCAAACTCTCCCTCCGATGTCAACAGTTCCAAAGTTCTTTTACCAAATGATGGAGTGGAAAGGGGGAAGTGAACATATGGACCTAAAAGAATGGGGTTGGCATGTTTTGGATGGGAGATTTATGCCAATAATGATTGATCAGCCTGCGGCACCACCAGAAATACCAGATGTAGTCCGCTGTAGTTTCAAGAAAGAGATGCAAATGCAAAAAACTTGGACTCCCTTGCACTAACATTTGCGGAGAATGTCGTGGTACTAGCTGCACAAACTCACAGTTGCCTGATTTCTCAGATGAATATGACCCAGAGGGGAAGAACTAAGCAAAGAACAAATTAGAAACTGATATAGGGGGGTGTCAGAACCAAGAGCCACGAGAAGGGGTTGAAGATCCAGACTGGATAAAATAAAAAATAAAAATAAATAAATAAATAATAATAATATAAAAATAAAAAACAGAAAAAACCCTCCCCTGTTGTTGCTACCTTGTCGTGGTGGGGAGGTTTGTGTGCCTCAGTGACCCTGAAGACTATACCAGCGGGGGTTATACCCCTGGCAGGTACTACCAAGCCATTGGCAGTAGGATGATTGGATGAAGATTGGGCCTACTATGCATTTTTGCCTACTATACAAATTAGGACATATTCAATAAGTGTGGAGCTCATGTGCATATTCAAATTCATTTAAAAAGACACGTGTAATACAAAAAAAAGTTACTTTTCATGCATACTTTTACTATGTAAAGTTTTATTGTGGTAGGAGTAAAGGAAAAATAAGCCTATTTGGGTGTATTTGGGCATAGCCTATTCGATTAGTTTATAGCTCATGTGCATAGTAAAATTCATTTTCAAAGAAACTTGTAAAACAAAACAAAAATACGTTTCATGGGTACTTTCATTGTGTAAAGTTTCATTTTGATAGGAGTAAAGGAAAAAAATAGCCCCATTGGGGTGTATTGTTGTCTGGCCTTAGTGGCACACATCTCGGATTGATGAGAATTTTACATACTTCCTCAACTAGGATTTCTTATGACTTTTAGTCTGTTGTTCTGGACACCTCATAGAAATGATCTAAGCTGCAAAAAATTATTTTACAATTAGCCTGTCATAAAACGCTACTTTGCCTGGACTATGATGAGTGGCGCAGGAAAATTCAAACAAAGAAACACATGTGATGAATGAAAACAAACTAAAAGTCTATGAAAATGAAACTAACAAACACAACTGACATATCGTGATAATATGGTACTGTATGTTAGGACCATGTGAACAATAAATGTAAATACAGTCAAACAAAAATGTATTGAGATACTTTCAATATTTTCTCACAGTTTATTTGCTACACACATGTATTTTTTTTTTTTGTTTAAAAATTGTACATTTTTACCCAGTGCTGGGTAGTTTTTCTGTAACTCAGCTGCTGGGTCATCACATACCCAGGGGCGTAGTACAAGATCCCGGGCCCTATGCATAGGCAGTCCTGATGGGCCCCCATGTTCCAAAAGGAACAGACAGCTTATTCATGAAATTGGAGTTTTCCCCCCAGTAAATGCCACCAAAGGTAGCCTATAATATTAATGCCATATCTGACATAAATATGATGTTGACATGATATGTAGCTAACGATGAGCTACCAAGCCACCTATGACACTGATTAGCCTATATTGCTAATTTTAGATATTATAGCCTATTAATTTAAAATTAAATATGTTTCAAATTAGGCTATTATAATTGTAACAAGGAGTCAGCCGAGTGAGGATTCATCTGCAGCTTTATTTAACTCAGTGTGAACAATACAGGGGGCGAGACACCGCAGTAGTAGTGGAGGAGACTAAACAGAATAGTAAACAGGGACAGGCTAGGGTAGAGGCAGGCAGCAAACATACACAGTCCGAAAACACAGGCAAAAGGTCTGGGCAGGCAGCTAAAGATCACAATCCAGATAAACAGGCACAGGTCGGGGCAGGCGGCAGAGAATCGAACAACGCTAAACAGTCCAATATCAGACACTGAATAGTAATCCACAGGAAACCGCTCAGAAATGATCACCGTAGCAAATCAAGACTTCGCAATTGTGGGATGTGTGTGTGGCGTGCTTAAATAGTGTGTCTATGTGTGTGATAAGCTGCAGGTGCGTGCGCAATCAGTCCCAGGTATGAGTGTCTATGAGAGTTGTAGTCCGAATAGCAACAGTCAATATTCTGGTGAGAGCTCCCTCTGGTGATCTGGAGGAAGCAGAGAGGGAGCCTCACCTGTAACAATAATAGAGTTTTGTTGGCAAACAGCATTGTTAGAGTACAGTATATTTATTTAGCCTTTACCCAAGGCCGTAACCATGTCTTGAGCATTGGGGGTGACCAATGAAAAATCAGTGAACAAAAATCTAGGTCTTATTCTAGTTGGGAAATAATCATTTTGGGACTATTTGCAAATAATATTTGCATTCATTTGCATCATATATCGTTAGTCTCGAGATTCTTCCCGTTAGTGAATAAATACATAAATCTGCTGCTATTCCTTTGTGGTCTGGTGGTAGAGCTTTTGTAAACCGTGTCGAAGGTTACAGGTTCTAATCCGCCCTCATATAGTTTTTTTTCTTCATTAAAATCAAAGATGTTCAATGATTGTATATTAAGAGCATGGACACATTTTGTTTTGTGATTTCACCGGAAAGTAGAATCCCTGCAGCGGCTTTAAGCTATAGATTGATGTGCTTGTCTGTGTGACGACAGTGAATGAGCCAAGAGATCGTAAACCCCGCCTACTTTGATTTGATATTCAAATCTGCATATTTATGATATTTTTACCTTTTATAAAGGGCATTTTTTCCCCCAAATCTTATAAATATAGGCTATGCTTCAGCTTTTCTTTTATATTCTTAAATGTGATCAATAAATTAAATTAGAATAAGACACTGTAGGGCTGTTACCATGCATCTCAAGTGGATGAAGCGAGTCGCTGACTGGTACGCAGGAGGTTTGGCAAGGCGACACAATGCTCGTTCCCTTCAAGGGGACTCCCGCTTCGTCATGGATGCTTTGGGAACTAAGACGAAAGCACCTGAGCCCCAGGTGTAGAGCTCAGGTCAAGGTCATAAAACCTCACAAATATGTGCGGCGAAGACCAGCCTGCCGCATCACACATCCTGAAGTGGCACTCCTGACACTAAGGCTTCAGAGGCAGCCATACTCCTAGTAGAATGGGCCCATTCGGAGTAGGCAATCCTGCCGACTCATAAGCAAGAGAGATAGCCTCGACTATCCACTTGCTCATCCTTTGTTTAGATGCTGGTAACCCCTTTTTAGGGGGGCCAAAACATACAAACAACTGTTCATCTTTACGCCACAGGGCAGCTCTGTGGACATAAGCATCTAAAGATCTGACTGAACACCTGCAGCACAATAGACCTTGCCACATTAGTGGGGACTTTAGGAACATACCCCGGTCTAGGGTGAAGGAACGTCTTTACCATACATGCTGTATATAGGTAGTTTATATGATTTAAGTAACATTAAAGTTAAGATATGCCTCTAGTTTTAATAATTTAAATGGGTCTTTGAAGTTTGGTCAAAAACTTCTGGTAGCTTTAGTCTGGCAATAACGCTTTGCCAGTTGTGAGAAGATGTTTATATACATGTATATCTTCAAAATAGACGACTTGTTATACATTAGCACTACGCTGACAGCTCCTGTATGTGAACCTTTAGATTAGTCAACTAATCGAAAAAAAATCATTGATAGATTAATCAACAACAACAAAAAAGTAATTAGATGCAGCCCTAGTCTCATCTCACTATTGAACGGATTTCACATGTGCTTCAATACGTAATCACGCAGGGCGTTCCCAAAGCGTCAATGATGCAGTGGTAGTTCCCTTGAAGGGGAACTGTACTTTATTACAGTTACATTTTAAATGGGTGGTAATCAAATTACAGTTACATTGAAAAGTATTTTAGATGACCAAAGTGTCATTTATTTAATTTAAACATTTGTGTAAACTGTATCGGCAATTTACGATAGTTTACCTGAAAACAATTCTATCATCACTTACTCATGTTTTTTTTTTATTATAATTTATTCATGTCCTTCCAAATTTGTATGCTCCTTATTTACTGTAGAACATAAAAAAGTTCATAGGGACCATGTTGAAAAAATAACTCAACTTGTATTATAAGCAAACTTACTGAAATAACCACCCTAGCAACCACCCTTGTGACCTTCCACAACCCCTAGCAACCGCAATGGAATGCCCTGGTAACCACCCACCCTAGTGTTGTGGTGCTGGCTTTTGCAATGATTAAGTAGCATTTCATTTTCTTCAGGAGAATGTAGCAATCTAGTTGTGCCATTCCATCTGTCAATAATGCGAAATGAATTGCAAACGTGCTGCTCTGCTGCTTAAATTTCCACTGATCCCTAATTTTTTTCTTTGTGTTATTTGACAGCCAGAGGTTTTTCTGGAGCCTCGCAGAGAGAATGTGTTTCAGCTAATCTCTAAGCTCTGGAGGAGAATGTGCTGCTTGTGGCCTGGTGTCAGTCTCCCACTTTACTGTAATAGGGTTATTTGTCCTGCTCCTGCAGGACTTATAGAGGGATACTGTTAACCTTGATGCCGATGTGAAGTGCAGTGGGCTCCCCAGGGCCTCAGAGAGGTTCTGGTGATTCTACTCTGTCCTTGTGTTTTATCTGAGCAGTGTAGGGTCATATAGAAAATAGGCAATCCATGTTTATTGTGAGCTTATGTCCACTGTTTGCTTGTTTTTTTTTTTTTTTTTTTTTTTTATAAATAATCCCTCATGTCTTCTGTTAAGCGAAGGAGGTGGAGGTTCAAGAACAATCTTAAATTTTAATAAAATGTAATTCCCTGAGGTTACTGCAGAAGGCTTCTAGAAAGTCTGTATTCATGCTCTATTTTATAGATAATTTTTGTTTTTGTAAAGAATTTTAAGATTACATAAAAAAAATTAGTTACATTGAAAAGTCAAACGACAGCATTGATGTAAATGCATACTGAATTCTGATTGGTCTGTAATCTGTTTCTGTTTGCATGCTGAATTGATTAATATTGATTCATTTGAGGTACATTCTGTGTTGCCTACAGTAGTGGGCAAAAAGGATGTTCAGAGGGGATATTTGTTTTTACAGTTTTTTACAATCGCTATGACAATTTTTTCAATACTTTTGAAAATGCTTAACACACCAACACACCTACAACACACACTTGCCAAAACGATTAATTTCATGCTCAAAATCACACATTGTAAACTCCAAAACTAATTTTCAAAATACAATAATTCACTAACAATACACTGTGTCTACTAAAACCCAAACACATGTTCTCTTCCAACTCAGTCAATCATAGCACACTGTCACAAAAACACTAACACTAGATGGAATTACAGAAACGGCATTATTTTATGTGTCAGGTCTGCCCTTATAGACAGTATATTTTATTGATCATAGATTGTGTGTCTTCTGAAGACTCTCCACATTTTTGATTTGTTGGGTTTAGTAAATGCATGCATTTTGTTTCTTTTGCTGCAGAAATTCAAAACAAAAAATAAATGACCCATCTCAGAGTATCTTTATAGAATGCCCTTCAGTTTTATTTAATTATCAGCAATCACCATGTTGACAATAGCAAGTTCCTGTTCTTCATTTAGGAGCTTTCCTCTGCCCCCTCACTGCTGCCATCAGGCAGGCGGTACCGCAGCATCAGAACACGCACCAGCCGACTCCAGAACAGCTTCTTCCCACAAGCAATCAGACTACTTAACTCCTGATCCATCAGGATCATAACACACACTGGACAGAATATCACTCAGCACAACCCACTGTAGATACACACACATTATATACACATTTATTTATCATATAGCATCTACTGTACATTGGATTTCTATTGTGAATAATATTGTATACTGTACATTGTATATTATTATTATTATAGCGTAATGTATACTGTTTAATGCATGTTTAGTGTATATTGTTTAAAGGGGGGGTGAAATGCTGTTTCATGCATACAGATCTTTTTGCACTGTTAAAGACTTGGATTCCCATGCTAAACATGGACACAGTTTCAAAAGCTAAGGTGGACGTTTGATGGGAGTATTTCTTTGCCAAAATTAGTACTTCCTGTTAGTTATAAGTTTCGGAAAGTTTTTTCCGATCATGGGTCCGCTTGACGTCAACAGGGCGGAATTTCCTTGTATGGGCCGTACGGACAATTCGAGAGAGAGAGAGAGAGAGAGAGAGAGAGAGAGAGAGAGAGAGAGAGAGAGAGAGAGAGAGAGAGAGAGAGAGAGAGAGAGAGAGTGGATGGAATTTGCTTTTCCGGATTTTCAAATCGCCTAATACTGAAGGATGGAGCGGTCCCAACGTTAGAACCGCAGGCAGTGAGTAAGACGGCTTCAAATGTCTGTTTTTGCCTATGCCCATCAAGTAGCCCAAACATGACCACGTATTGATCAATGGAGCATGCGATGTATAGTGTGTACATTTGTTTAGCTGGCCACTATATGTGTATGTTTGTGTATTGTAAAAGCACTCCAAACAACAATACACAAAGAATGGGGAAATATGTTGAACTAAATAAGCGCGCTTCTTCATTCAAATGCGCTACTATTCCATGTCTTTCTATGTAAACACTAGCCTGACGCGCAAAACCAATCCGCTTACTACAAATCATGTCTACACAAACCACGCGTAAACACACACACACACACACGATATAATTAAAGTATAAATGTGTAAATAACACAAGCCCTAAGCATATTATATAGTTAGTGTAACTTATAGAGATGTCCTGCTCTAGTCGTTTTTGCTGCTGCTCCTGT
Organism: Romanogobio albipinnatus; assembly: GCA_023566225.1. Taxonomy (NCBI): domain Eukaryota; kingdom Metazoa; phylum Chordata; class Actinopteri; order Cypriniformes; family Gobionidae; genus Romanogobio; species Romanogobio albipinnatus. The sequence continues at coordinate 25,412,860 of CM042251.1, forward strand.
TCAACTTCAGCCTCTGGGTCTAATTCCGGATCATAGATGTATGGCTGTATCTGATTAAAAGCCATTTTTTATGTTGAATAAAGATATTTCCCGCTTTTAGGGATGACGCAGCTTTCAGACGCACTCAACACAGTAACAGCGGCGCGCGCTCGACATTCTTTAGCTCCGCCCACACGATACGCCCCCAGCCGCACGGCTTTTTTCAGAAAGACTCGGAACAGCGCATCTTCCTTTTATAATTATAATAAAAATAAAGACTTTTCGGAGATATGCAGGATGCAATGCTACTCTATAGGTACTCAAGATTGACATGAGACTGACTGAAACTGAGTGCCCCCCCCCCCCCTTTAAAGTATATGTATATTGTAAGTATGTGTGTATTGTTTAAAGCTGTGAGAACTACACTCACATTGTGTAAATTATTTATTGTTTATTGTAGAGTTTACTGTGCTGTGAGTAATTGTGGGCGCATCAGATGATGTAATCTGATGTTGCTCTAAATGTTGTACATGTCATGTCATGACTGCTATGTTGCTCGGAACTGCACCTAAGAATTTCACCAACTGTTGCACTTGTGTATATGGTTGAGTGACAATAAAGTGATTTGATTTGAGAGAGGTAGACATTGAATCCTTAGATAGACGAAATACAGTTAGGGACCAGAGGCATACAGTCACTGTAATACATGGTAAAAGTATTTACACTTTGCAGTAGGAGAAGCCCTTATACAATATCCTACCTGTTGGTGTCTTGAAAAAAAAAATCTGGATAATGGATGCCACTGTGTCCTGGCTGAGATTTGGCTGTACTCGTTCACCAGCCCCTCTGTATGATAGCCTGTGGATTATGACATGGTCAATGATAGTAGCTCTTATTTCATCAGTTACCCTAATTCTGGCCCTTCTTTGAGTGCCACCATGCATTCTAACTCCTCAATCTCTACCTTGCCCTTGTCCCACTCCTCTCTCTTGTCCTGGTACTTATCTTTCTCTCCCTCATTCAGGCCTTTTCTGACTTTCTTTATGTTGCTAACTGTGTTAAGAGTTTAGGAAATGTGTTAAAAGTATTGAAAAAAAATTCATAGCGATTGTAAAAAACTGTATATGTAATGAGAACATTTGGTTTAATCAAAAACACAACCGTATGATCTTCTTTCAGTTTAGTACTTTTAACAATCAGTTCATCCAACAGCAAACAATGCAAGATACATGTTTCAAATCACCCTTGTTGCTGAATTATCTACAGTACCAAAGGCTACTTATGCCAAATAAGAAAATGTGCTTATACATTACCTAACTTAATTGAATCTATAATGTTTGTAATAGTATCTATACAGTGTGTTATCAAAAGGTTTGATGTCATTTGATGTCATTTATGAGACAGCCATGAGGATCTATGCTATAACAGAGTTTGCTGCCAATACAGTAAATGTTCTCAGTGTACCATATGACTGAATGTACTGTAGATGAGCTTTATAAGGGTGAGTTACAGTAATGTGACAGTCATGGTAATCTGTATACAGTATCACGTCATACATACTGCAATGTAAAATGTTGTATTTGATACCATCTGTCTCCCATCTTTCCACTCCCTTTTACTCTTATAATCTTTCTGGGTATACAGGCATAATGGTTACAAACTGTATATTCTCTCCCCTTACACTTACCCTGTCCCTAAACCATACTAATCACACAAAACTTTCAGCATTTTTACATTTAAAAAAAAAAAAAAAAAACCAAGGTATATTATCAGCTTGTTTCCTCATTGCTACGGGGACCAAAAATATTTCCCCGTAAGGACAAAGATATTTTGTCCCCATAATGTAGAGTTTACCAGGCCACAAACACACACTTTGAACATATTAGTTATAATCTTAGATAAATCACTTATAATGTAAAAATAATTCATTTAATTTGGTTATCCATGTCGTAAATTGCAAACAAAGTAAAAACTATTGATATAGAATCAATATCTAAAGAAATCTATTCTTCATCTTCATTAATGAAATCTTCATTACAGTTTATACAAAACAACAATTTGTTCAATACTTTTAACACATTTCCTCTTAACGCAGTTAGCACAACATCTGTCTGTGTAGGCTATACAATTAACACATTTATTGTTGCTTTTACACAAAATGCATACAGTTAACACAAAAACACAAATTTAAAACACAAGCACACAAGCTCAACCAATACCAAAACAATGGATTTTTACTGCCAAATTTACCAATGCTTTAACATTGTATGTCAGAACAGATAACACCATGTTCTAAACCTAACCTTATAGACTAAAGTAAAAGTGAACAGCTGTTCATATTGTGAATTGAAACAGAAATATCCCCTGTATTTTTTTACATTGGTACTGAGAAAGCCAATTGACGTTATGCAAATATATAAATATAAATCACAGCTTATGCACATCTAGGAATTCTTCAGGTTCTTCATGTTCTTTCAATCACATGACCATTTGGTATATAGTAAAAGAGGACATCTTTGGGCTGATCTTGTGTGGAAAAGGAATATAAAGCAACACAAAGAAAGTAAGAAAAATGCCTTCATGAGGGAGAGGAAGATGAGTACCAGGACAAGAGAGAGGAATGGGACAAGGGCAAGGGAGAGGAATGCCTGGACAAGAACAAAGTAGAGATTGAGGAGGGTGAATGCATGGTGGCGCTCAAAGAAGAGCCAGAATTAGGGTAACTGATGAAATAAGAGCTACTATCATAGACCATCGCATAAACCGTAGGCTTTCAGAGGGGCTGGTGAACGAGTACAGCCAAATCTAAGCCGGTACACAGTGGCATCCATTATCCAGATTTTTTTTTTTCCAGAAACCAACAGGTATGATATTGTATAAGGGCTTCTCCTACTGCAAAGTGTAAATACTTTTACCCTGTATTTCTGTGACCGTATGCCTCTGGTCTCTAATATGTAACTGGAGGAAAGCTCCTAAATGAAGAATAGGAACTTGCTATTGTCAACATGGTGATGGCTGATATTGAAATTGTAAGCCCGCCCACTGGTCCAATTCTCGGCGTCCAATGGCAGGGAGAAGGTGTCTGCATGCTACTGTCTTTCCTTTTACGCAGCACAACAAGATTAAATGTAATATATTTTCTCACAAGCAATAGCTCGTTTCATCTGACTCCGAAAATGAAAAGGTTTTAATAATATCTGTGCATCATTAAAACATGAACGAATATTTGATTATTCTCTTAAACTCTGTTTATATTTCACCCACTTAGATCAGGAAGACTATATCGCGCCGAGTTCCTTACCAAGGTCTCCGACACAAGTGGTCAGCCCCGAAGATCAGAAGCTGGGGCAATTGGCTAAATATCTAGGACTTTGCCGTACATGCGCAACAATCAAAGATATATTCAATAGCCCCCTTGGATGCCCTTCAGGAACTTAATTCAATTGTTTTACTTTAGTAGGTTTTGGCTCTTTAATAGCTTTGGATTAGCCAAGCCCATACATTTATCTAAAGTAACATTTAAATCAGAACAGAAGTCTTCGGAAGCGCCCAAGCTAGGTTAACCTAGATGGATAAACACATCCTCTCATCCAAGTCGCCCGCACACTTCCTGATATCAGTTCTCTTACGAGAGGTTCTCTCGTATTGCGTTAGTTTCTTATGCTTCGGGAAAGCATTCTTTCTTCGAGATTTCTGAAAAACCCAAAATTATCCTTAATTTTGTAACATTGTCAACGCAGTGCGGCAGCCTGACAGACCATAGCAGGCTATTCCAGCGTGACTATTGGCTGCTCTGCTGGCATCTGCAACAGCCTATCGGTGAGCCCGCGTGATGTGGCAACCAATGAGGGCGCTCAAAGGCTGCTCTCCCGTCCAAGGCCTGCAGAACGACGTCATCGCTGATCGGCCGCGCTTTCGCTGCCGCCGGTCAGGCGGCATCCGCTCTTCACTCTATGGCTGTGCTACAAATCCTCCAGGATAATCTCCTCCATGACTTGGACGAGAAAAGCAAGGACGCAGAGTTGGTCATGGATTTCTGACATGAGAGAAACGGAGCGCGCGGCTTTTCTCAACGCCCCGCTCTCCCCATCCGGCCTTTTCGGCCCAGCGGTCAAAGGGATCATCGACCGCTTCTCTGAGGTACAGAAGACGACTCAGACTATGAACCTCTTCCTGCCTCGACGCCCTGACGCTAGCGCTAGCTCTGCTGCTCGCCGTCCCCGCGACCAGCCGGCGCGGAGCCCCGCATGGCGTCCAGCGCGGCCCCCTTCGTCTCAGCGAAGACAGAGCGGCCGCCCCAGATCGCGCTCTTCCAGTCGAGGCAAGCCGCCTCCTCCTCGGGGGCCCCGGGCCTAGGATCGCGCTGAAGCCCGAGCCTCCAAAGACCTCCTAGCCAGAGGGGAGAAACAACGGTTAAGTCCCGCCGCGGCCGGACCACCGTCAAAACTCTTTTTCCTGTCAGCCCCCACCATTGTGGTTTCTGCAGATGGATCTCACGCAGCCAACGAGCCGGCAAAACTGCCTTCTCGCCTGTCTACAACCGCCGTTTTTACGGCGTACCAGAGAAATCACAAAAGTTGCATTATTTCTGGTTGCACGGCTCACGCCGTATGTGTTTCAAATGCAGTTAATGTGCCCACTTTTCTGTGTTCACCCCTGCACCCAAGCACTATAAATCCCGTGTCTCTCACTCACATAAAGCGGCCACCGGCCGCTCGAGTGCTATAGTTAGGTCATGTGTCCCGCTGCAACGCTAGTTAAACGCCCGAGTGCCTCACAGAGCCTGGGCGTCCGAAGGCTTCCGGATCAGGGTGACTCAGAGCTGCGCTTCAGCGCTCAAGCCCTGGTTAGTAGCCGACTGGTACCAGCGGGGAGTGACGATGGGAGCCATCTCACACCGCAAGGTTATCTTGACGGACGCTTCCACCTCAGGTTGGGGCGCTGTTTTCGAGGGCACACCGGCCTTTGGCCTCTGGTCAAGCCAGGAAAAGCTCCTACACATAAACTGTTTGGAGATGATGGCGGTCGAGAACGCGCTCAAGCAGTTTCTCCCTCTCATACGGGGATACCACGTGCTGGTCCGTTCGGACAATACCACGGTGGTGTCGCACGTGAACCGGCAGGGCGGTGTCAGGTCCAGATGTCTGGGCACTCTGACAGAACGCCTGCTCGTGTGGGCACACAGCTCGTTGCGCTCGCTAAGGGCCGTGCACGTGCCAGGCCACCTCAATGTCGGCCCAGACAAGCTGTCCAGGGGCCTCATTCTTCCAGGGGAATGGTCCCTGCACCACCAGACAGTCCAGCTGTTATGGCGCCTATTCGGCAGAGCGGAGCTCGACCTCTTTGCGACGAAAGAGAACACCTGCTGCCCGATGTTCCTGTCCAAATGCGAGGATGCGCTGTCCCAGCCTTGGCCCAGCCTCCCGCTATATGCTTTCCCGCCGGTTTCCCTATTACCTCAGGTCATAGCGAAAATCAGGGAGACGCGCCGCCCGGTGCTCCTCATAGCGCCGCGCTGGGAGAACCAGGTTTGGTACCCAGAGCTGGTGAGACTGTCGCACTCACCCCCCTGGCCACCCGCTGAGAGCAGACCTCCTCTCTCAAGCCGGAGGGTCGGTTTGGCATCCCCATCCAGAGCGATGGTCTCTGCATGTATGGGTGACCAACGGATACCCGTTGACCTGTCCGAAGGGGTTGTGAACACGATCACACACTCTAGAGCCCCCTCGACGAGGCGGCTATATAGTTCCAAGTGGTCTGTGTTTACTAAGTGGTGTGTTACCAAGGGGTTGGATCAACAAGAATGTGGGGTCCAGAGGGTGCTCTCCTTCCTCCAAGAGCTTTTGGAACTGGGCAGGTCCCCTTCCACGCTCAAGGTGTATGTGGCGGCTATAGCAGCGTTCGCTCAGACGACGCTAGGCAGCGCGCTAGGAAGGAACGAGCTCATTATCCGTTTCCTCAGAGGAGCTAGACGGATGAATCCCCCGCGACCCCCCTCGGTTCCTATTTGGGATTTGTCCTTGGTCCTGGAGGCCCTGAAGGCTCATCCCTTTGAACGGCTCGAAGCCGTGGAACCAAGGTTCCTTTCGCTCAAAACCGCGTTCCTGATAGCCCTGGCTTCAGTGAAAAGCATGGGGGATCTACACGCGCTCTCAGTGAGCCCGGCGTGTATGGAGTTCGGTCCGAATGACTCCAAGGTCATTCTCAGACCGAGGCATGGTTATGTCCCCAAAGCGATCGGCACTCCCTTCAGGGCGCAAATTATCTCCCTCTCGGCTCTGCCAGCACCCGACGAGGGGGATGGTGGCAATGTCCTCTGCCCTGTCAGGGCATTGAAGGTTTATGTCACACGCTCCGCCACTCTTTGTTAAAAGGTCAACAAAGAAAAAAAAAAAAAAAAAAGCTCCGCCACACTAAAGGTCTCGCCGCCTCGAAACAGAGCCTGTCCAGGTGGATAGTGGACGCGATTGCAGCAGCTTACGCCTCCAAGCACCTGCAGTGCCCGCTAGGTGTGAGAGCCCACTCCACTAGAGGCATAGCCTCTTCGTGGGCCTGGGCCAGAGGGATTTCCATCCACGATATCTGTATGGCGGCAGGCTGGGCCTCCCCGTCTACATTCGTGAGATTTTACAATCTGGAAGTTCCTGCCTTGCAGGCAAAAGTGTTATCAGTTTAATGGGGCTGTTAGCTCTGCCCAGTGACTCTGTGCAGACAACGCTCACGTACTGGTCGTAAGTTCGGTATTGTACTTATGTGAATTTGTAGGAGACCGGCGGTGCCGCTCCCTCATTCATGAGATTGTACTGCGAAGTGTCTGTATATGTGTTGGCCCGTTTCTTTACCGGCCACCTGCCCTAGCTGTGTTTTTCCCCGGTTCCCTGGGATACATATGCTGTATGCGAGGCGCACACGGCGTTGACAATATGTTCCCGAAGCGTAAGAAACTTACGCAATACGAGAGAACCTCTCGTAAGAGAACGATACTCTCTAGAGAGGGAACGAGTATTGCGTTCCTTGCCGTGCGCCCCGCGGGCTTTTACGCTTCAGACTACGAAAACCGAATATACAGCCTGCGAGCCCTGCTTATATACACGTGGCCACGCCCTACCTGTAGGTAAATGAGGCGTGAAGGGCGCAAAGTGCCCTCATTGGTTGCCACGTCGCGTGGGCTCATATACATATTCGTATATAGGCTGTTGCCTATATACGATAGGCAACATATAGGCTGTTGTATATAGGCTGCTGTATATAGGCTGTTGCAGATGCCAGCAGAGCAGCCAATAGTCACGCTGGAATAGCCTGCTATGGTCTGCCAGGCTGCCGCACTGCGTTGACAATGTTACAAAATTAAGGATAATTTTGGGTTTTTCAGAAATCTCGAAGAAAGAATGCTTTCCCGAAGCGTAAGAAACTTACGCAATACTCGTTCCCTCTCTAGAGAGAACCGAGGTTACGTTAAGTAACCGAGTATCGTTTTTAGCCATCGCTAATCACTGATGCAACCTTGTGGCAATATACGAATCCGTTAATCTTATTTGGGAAAAAACAAGTCTCAGAGTCAGTCAGAATAAAATCAAACGTTGGTAACACTTTACAATAAGGTTCATTAGTTAACTACATTAGTTAACATGAACTAATAATGAACTGCACTTATAAACCATTTATTTATCTTTGTTAATGTTAATTCCAACATTTACTAATGCATTATTCAAATCTTGCTAACATTAGTTAATGCACTGTGAACTAACATGAACAAACTATGAATAGCTGGATTTTTCTGAACTAATGTTAACAAAGATTAACTAATGCTGAACAGAGGTGTTGTTCATGGTTAGTCCATGTTAACTAATGCATTAACTAATGTTAACTAATACAACCTTATTGTAAAGTGTTACCCAAACGTTTACAATTTATTGACCAGGTAATGAAGCAATAATTCGAAATCTAATCCGCAAGAATAAAATCATCAGTTAATCATAACATAATTCAGAAATGGAATGATTTGTAGAAATTATTACCTGGCAACGAAAATTAAAAAAAAAAGTTTGTGTGGGCAGTCAACCTACAGACTCCATTTATCATAGTTGTCGAATTTAGAAGAGAATGCCAACTGGTTGTTTGGTCATTTATATTTGATAGTTAATCATACATTTAATCATTCCGTTTTAACCCTTTGTTGCAATTATACCGTTCTGTATTGGAGATAATTAATAATTACAGATTAATTCAGAAAGGATAAAAATATAACAAGTAAATGTAAAATGTCAATTACATAATAGACAGAAATCTCTTTTAAAAGGAAACACCAGCCTGGCCTGGTAATAAGACCTGTAACGATCCAGCTGGCTTGTCACAGTGACTGGAACCAGAACACCCTCAGGGAGGCCTGGCAGGGCCTACCTCCAAATAGGAGGTCTGCAGATTCTATGAACCCTGCCACGGTTAGAGGAAGGCTGGCTGCTGCACCTGGGCTGACGGTAGCTGTCTGCTGCTGACGAAGAACTGGACATCCAGTTATCACCTGGGGACTCATCCCCAAGGAGGCCAAAGAGGGCCTACTATTTGACGAGGTTACTCTCTTGCAAAGAGGCCTGATGATGCCTACCACCTGTCCTGGAGTCTGCTGCCCAGACTGCCCAAGCTGGCTGCTCACAACCAGCTGGCCTACAAATGCCCGCACCTGGGGCTGGATCCATCCCAGAGGCTAGAGGGCCTCCGTGACGGCGCAGTCTCACGGGCAGTGCCTACAGACATGAACCTAATCACATTGCCAACAGCAGTGCACTCAGCGAACAAATGCTTAAGAATCCTCTAAAGCGAGGGGAGTACAACTTACGACACCTGCTTCGGGGCGGCTGCCTTACTTTTCCATACAGCGGCCTGCCGATCATTCCAGGGCGTCAGCCATTGGCAATGCTCAGGCCTCAGGGGAGCATCCGACCAAAACCGGCATGCAGAAGGTTGCGATGTTCAGCTCAACCCGAGCCCTAAAGAAGGTGGAGCAGAAGACAGAGCAAGGGTGAAAATATCATACAAATATGCAACCCACCGGCCGTGCCATCCTCCAGGATGAGGCCGGGGGCCACCAGAGGGTGGCGGCCACACAAGCTCTGGAAGACTGGTTACAGCAAAATAAAGTCTAATCGCACACGCGAAAGACGCTTAACCCCGCCCCACGACCACTGGCAAAGTCGCTATCCCTGCTGCAACACCTAGACTGCATTACTAAATAACCCCAGAATGCAGAGAAGGGGGCGGGCCTTGTCTGGACGACTCTGTAATAACAGGAGGCTGAAAAAAAAGCACTGTTCTTATACTTAAAAGACAGGCCCGGGGCGACAATACCTGCCTTTAAAGGAAACGCCCCCCATCCTTAGCGAAGCCTAGGCCAAGAGGTGCGGCGCTAAGCCTGCACTAGATCTACTCAGGGCTCGGGAAATAAATATTATCACCCCTTAAATAAACACAACAAGGTCCCGAAAAACCCATTCCCAAAGCCCCGCAAGGCTGGGTGCAGATCTCACTACAGCTCATGCAAAATTGCATACCCGGTCGTTGGCTACTTCACACTTTAAGCTAGGAAAAACACAGCTCGCCCCCGCACACCACAAGCTCACGGGCAAGAGCACAAATTCAGCTACCCACATTAGTGGGAGAGATAACACGGAGAGGCGGCTATTCTCTACTAGCTAAAGTGAGGCATTCATACACAAACATAATGTTGCAAAAAAGATCGTTCTTAGCTTACTCACGGGGAGCTGCAGGCCCTGCGATGTCCAACGATGTTCCATAATCCCCCAAACCCTCTCAGGAGAGCGAAAGAGGGTCCTGAAAAACATAGTAAGTAATGTTTCACCCTTCTCGAGGGGGACTCACCACTCGCTCCTCCGGCACTTCAAACCTGAAACAACCAGCCATCAAGCTAGTATACGACCACCATCCTGAGGGGGCGCTCTCACAAACCAGCCAGGCAGGGCCTAGAATATCATCATCAAGGGCCCACCCCAGTCCAGATGTAAGAAGCGCCGGGGGAGGAGATGAAGTAGAGGAGTGAGGGTCAATGTAATTCTTACTTCAAGAAGGAGACCCATCATCATCAGCTTTCTTTTTTTTTTTTGACTGCGATTGTGATATAGAACTCCTACTTCCCCCGGGAGTCCGCCTGTGCGCCCCACCCTCGACTGAGGGGGCGCCCGAGAGGCGATACTGGCCCTCGGGCCCCGTCTTCGGTCCTTGGACCATGACGCATCCCGTCTGCCAGGGACCCGGGTCTCAGTGGTATGCAGGTCCTCAGACACTGCCGAATGCACCTCAGCGATGCTGGTCCTCAGACCCAGTCTCCGGCTGGTGCACCACATCAGAAAAACATCCCCTGATTGAGATCCCAACTGAGCCGATGATTCATGGACGGGGAGAAACCAATCGCTTACCTAACACGAGCTATCTCTCCTCTAACGCACCAACATGGTAGCCGCAGCCTGCCTGCAGCATGTTTTATATACATTCAAAGGCTCAGCATACACAGTCGGGATGGCTGAGAAGATTAATCTCCCTTCTCACCGCCATCCCTAGAGCACTTGCAGATAAGTCTCGTCAGCCGCCTCAGCGAGCTCTATCTAAGAAACCCGTGACACGCGTCCGTGCTCAGCCTCGCCCTGAGCGGGACCGCCTCATCAGTCTCGGATGCCAAACCCTCTTCCCTCAGGAAGAGAATCAGACAAGAACAGAGTGATCTCGGATTGACAAACGCTCACATACACAAACAAACAAACAGCTCCATAAGAGCTGAATGAGCATGCTCTTGATCCCTGGCAGAAATACACAAATTTGAATTACCTTAACCTTACCTTACCTCAAAGCATTCAGACAAAACAGTCCCTGAAGACGAAGAAGCGGTGTCATGTTGGCAAGGCGCCCTTATATACTTCCTGGTCGCACCTTGATGACATCATAGGCTGTCACCGGTCAATAGGATTGCCGTGATTCGATAGTAGTTCAGACACCTGTCATGCTGGAGGCGTTCCCCCGTAGCGTCAGCTGACGCAGCGCGAGTTCCCTTTCGAAAGGGAACTGTAATTAACCATTAAGATCAGTTGGATTAAATAATAAGTAAAGAACATAAAGTAAGAGTAAGAGCTTTATGAAAGGCAGTTACTGTAAATGAAACATTTATAAAGATGAAACAGTTATTTTGTTAAGTGAAAAGGATACTTTGTGGTTTTATGTATTGTACAAACACAATTGAAAATATGCTGAAATGTTTGAAAAAAAATTCACTTTTGATGATCTGTTGTGATATTAGTACTAAGAGTTTTGAAAATGTACACCTTGCTTGTGAAAATGGTACCATAGCGAATAAAAAAAAACTGTAAAGTCAAGGCAACATTTATAATGGTCATTGGTCAAGGTTTTTTAAGATTGTTTTTCATTTTATATTTAAGTTTTATTCCAGTTAATGGAAATGTTTTATATATTTTTATTTTATTATATTACAGTTATAACTGTACCAACTCTACCAACTGCATAAACACGTTTTCAAAACCATGTCTCCTTTTTTCAAAACTCTACACACAATTCCCAAAACTGCACACACAAAATGCAAAATGCCTCACATCTCCTTTAAAATGTAACACTGCATTCAAAATGGGCAGTCCAGGAATTGTTGGGGGGAAGCTATCACATGATCAACAAGTGTTGCCCTAATCTCATCAGAGATGGCTCTCCTTCTCTTCTTTGCCCCCTCGTCCTCTTCCTCCAAACTCTTCGTCTTTGAATTTGTCGTCACTGTTGTCCTACTTACTCTCTGTCCGTTGTTAGCATCCATTGTTCAAAACAGGTCATCTGACCGTTGACCTATTTATAGACCTATACTACAGTAAAGCAGTGATTGGTTAGTGTTCAGTTAAGCAATTAGTGTTCCCTTTCGTTCAGTCACTACGACGTACGTTAGTGACTAACGAATGGGGGTTTCGCCTAGAAGCCTATCATCTTCGAGCATATAGAAAACGCCCAATGGCGTGCCAATGCCATGGGGCATGCAGAATCTGCATACGTAACTCCGCCTCACCGCGTGAGTATATAAGGAAGTACGTGGCAATATCGCATTATGTTTCTGCTTTCGGAGCCAAGAGTACCTCTCTTCACTCCTACAGCCTTCTGAGATTCATCAGCTTCTTCGAGACGAGCAGCTTTCCAGTCTGTGTTGGTGTTACGGCGCGTTCCAGTGATCACATACTTCCTGCCTGCTGATCTGCGCAGTGGTCCATCTGACAGCTGGTGTGTGCTTCCCTGGGCGCTTCGGCATCGGCTGCGAAGCTTCCTCTCATAAAAGAGCTTGCACGTGACGCGTCCTTTTCAGGATGTCTCGTCCGTGCCCTTCTGGGTGCGGTGCATTTCTTCCGTCTTCTGATGGGCACGAGCTTGTGGATGACTCATGTTCCCACTGCGGGAACATGGTCATCTCTGTGTTACGATCGAGACTCCATGAGCTTCGTGCTGATGCCGGAGCGAGAGTCCCCTCTGCCACACCCCAATCTGCGGTCTCCAAGTGAGGCTGCACTTTGGCTGGTGGCCAGGGTGATCTGAGGGTGATGGTGTGGAATGATGCGCCGATGCTCATGCCTCGGCCCACACACCCCTCTCAAGCACCTGACCCGCTCCGTGTTCAGGCGTCTATATCGGGGCCGGCTCATGCTGTCCCGACTGTGGCGTTTGGCGCGGCGGAGGACGAGGAAATGTCCATCGCCGCATCACAAGGTGGGCTGGAGTCATCCGAGGATGAAGATTCGGCTGTGCTGCCGCCTTCGGGCATCCCAGCATTGTCCGAGTCTGACCCGGAATTGACAGCCATGCTATCTCGGGCCACCGCTGCGCTTGGGTTGGAGTGGAACCCTCCGCCCCGACCTGAGCGTTCGCGGTTGGATGATTGGTTTTTGGGGGAGCGTCCGGACACCCGTTCGGCCACTCCTCCAATTCCTTTCTTCCCCGAGGTACATGAAGAGGTTGCACGGTCCTGGAAGAACCCGTTGTCTTCCCGTGACCGGTTGGCGAGCTCTTCCGCCTTCTCCACCCTCGATGGGGCTATGGCTAAAGGGTACACTGGGGTCCCCCCCGGTCGAGCGCTCTGTTGCGATGCAACTGTGTCCGCAGAGTGCCTCATCCTGGCGCGGCGATCCTAAGCACCCCTCCAAAGCCTGTAGGTTTTCGTCATCCCTGGTGGCGAAGACCTATAGACCCACGGGGCAGGCCGCAGCTTCACTGCATGCCATGGCAACTCTTCAGGCCTACCAGGCCAAGTTGCTGTGCGACATGCACGAGGGAGGAGCTGACCCAGGACTCAGCAATGAGTTGCGTGCCGCCACCGACCTCGCTCTCCGGGCGACGAAGGTGACCGCGCACTCCCTGTGTCAGGTGATGTCCACTAACGTGGTCCAGGAGCGACACTTATGGCTCACCCTGGCCGATATGCGGGACGCCGAGCGAACACTTCGCCCAACAGTTCTCGGCCGCTCAGAAGCAGACTGAGGCAATTAAACATATTCTGCCCCGGCGGTCCGCTGCTGCCTCCACCCAGCCGCCCGCGCAGTTGCCTCAGCCTGCTCGCTGCCGCGGATGCCCTCCTGCGGTTCCCTTAACCTCTGCGCCACCCAAGCAGCAGCCTCCACCCAGGCCGCGCAGAGGTAACCGCAGGAAGGCGTCCCCGTCCGTTCCAGCCCCGCAGCCCGCGAAGAAACGCCAGGCTAAGCGGCGCTCCTGATACGGACAGCTCAGGGATGGGCGGTTCTTTCCGGGAGACGGCAGCAGGGCCGCTCCTTCCCCCTGTGGAGGGCCGGGGGAGAATCTTTTGTTCAGCTGCTGGCCCCCGGGTAGCACCCTAATGTGGTTAAAGAAAGAACTGACAATCCCATCCCTGAGCACCCAGAGATCGGTGATGACGGTGCACGCCACCCTCGGGTCCCGCCACTCGCATCCCTCTCTGTCGCCAGCCTCCCCTCAGAGCAGACCCCAGTGGAACGTGTGTCCTTCCCTGGTCTCCTCTGTCGGGACGCAGCAGTTAACCGTGCCCCCACACCGGGACGCCCAACAGCCTCCCTTGTCCGAGCCGGTAACGCTGCCTCGCTGCCCCACCCTGGGTACGTCTGTGCTCCGCATGACCCCGTTGGTGCAGTCTCTGGAAGCCTGGCTTCAGCTTCCGGGGCTGTCCCGCTGGGTCGCACGGACCATCAGGCTCGGCTACGCGATTCAGTTCGCGCAGGCTCCTCCCCGTTTCAGGGGAGTCCGCTATACCGAGATCGGGGCCAATGCCCCTGTCATGCGTGCGGAGTTTGCCACCCTGCTGGCGAAGGGTGCGATCGAGCCTGTCCCTCCAGCCGCAATGAAGTCGGGGTTCTACAGCTCCTACTTCATTGTACCCAAGAAAACCGGTGGGTTATGGCCAATCCTGGACCTTCGCATCTTGAACCGAACCCTACACAGGCTTCCGTTCAACATGTTGACTGCGAAACGCCTTTTCGAATGCGTTCGTCCGGACGATTGGTTTGCAGCTATTGACCGGAAGGATGCCTACTTCCATGTCTCCATCCTTCCTCGACACAGACCGTTCCTACGGTTTGCTTTCGAGGGGCGGGCATATCAGTATGCGGTCCTCCCATTCCTCCCTATCTCTGTCCCCTCGCGTCTTTACGAAGATTGCCGAGGCAGCCCTTGCTCCCCTTCGGCAGCACGGGGTCCGCATCCTGAATTACTTCGACGACTGGCTCATACTGGGCCACTCTCGGGAGCAGGTTTGCGGACACAGAGATTGGGTGCTCCATCACCTAGCCCGTCTGGGCCTTCGGGTCAACTGGGAGAAGAGCAAACTCTGCCCAGCGCAGAGGATCTCTTTTCCCAGTATGGACATCGACTCGGTCGCCATGTGCGCGCAGCTTTCGAGTGAGCGCGCGCAGTCTCTGCTGACTTGCCTCCGTCAAATCGAGAGCAAGAGTGCGGTTCCACTGAAACTGTTTCAGAGGCTCCTGGGGCATATGGCATCTGCAGCCGCGGTGACGCCGCTCGGATTGCTACATATGAGACCGCTTCAGCATTGGCTTCGTGATCGAGTCCCGAGGTGGACATGGCAGTCTGGCACGCTCTGGGTACAAGTACAAGACTCACCCCGTGGTCGAACCTCAGTTTTCTACGGGCCGGTGTGCCCTTAGAACGAGTTTACAGGCATGTTGTCATATTGACGGATGCCTCTGCCACGGGTTAGGGTGCCATGTGCAATGGACAAGCTCCTGGACAGGACCCCAGCGCCTTCTGCATGTCAATTGCCTCGAGTTACTGGCAGTACGGTTCGCCCTGCACCGCTTCCGGGCGTTGCTGAGGGGTCAACATGTGCTTGTCAGGACAGACAACACGGCCATAGTAGAGTACATCAACCACCAGGGCGGTCTACGCTCCCGCCGTATGTCTCAACTCGCCCGCCACCTCGTTTTATGGAGTCAGAAGCGCCTGAGGTCCCTTCGTGCTGTCCATATTCCGGGAGCCCTGAACCGTGCAGCCGACGAGCTCTCACGGCTTCAGCCACTCCCGGGAGAATGGAGACTCCATCCCCAGATGGTCCAGCTGATTTGGGAACAGTTCGGGGACGTGCAGGTAGATCTGTATGCCTCCCACGACTCTTCCCACTGCAGCCTGTTCTATTCCCTGACCGAGGGTACGCTCGGCACGGATGCACTGGTGCACAGCTGGCCGCAGGGCCTACGCAAATATGCATTCCCCCCAGTGAGCCTACTCGCACAGCTCCTGTGCAGGATCAGGGAGGACAAGGAGCAGGTCCTTTTGGTCGCCCTGTACTGGCACGGCCGGACCTGGTTCCCCGAACTCTTACTCCTTGCGACAGCCCCTCCCTGGCCGATTCCTCTGAGACCGGACCTCCTCACTCAGAGACGGGGCACCCTATGGCACCCGCTTCCCGATCTTTGGAACCACCACGTGTGTCTCCTGGATGGGACGCGGCAGGTTTGAGTGGCCTGCCACCCCCGGTGGTCACCACCATCACTTCCGCTAGGGAAGAGTCCACTCGGCATGCCTATGCGTTGAAGTGGAACCTCTTTGTCACCTGGTGCTCTTCTCGCCAAGAAGACCCCTGGAAATGCCCGATCGGGTCCATGCTTTCGTTCCTCCAAGAGGAGTTGGAGCGTAGGCTGTCTCCCTCCACCCTTAAAGTTTATGTGGCCGCTATATCTGCCTACCACAATCTCTTGGGGGACAAGAAGGTAAGTCAGCACGACCTGATCAGGGTTCTAAATTAACACCCGCCAACCTGCCAAATGCGGGTTAAATTTCATTTTGGCGGGTGTTAATAAAAACTTACTAGCCAGTTTGGCCGTTGATGCATGAGGCATTACGCATGATACAACATAAAGTTCTGTTCTCTGTCATTTATCCCCCTGGCAGCACTTCGTTTCCCATGTAGCTACACTGTGCCGTAATGCTGGACTCAAATTTCAACCCATTTGTGACAACCCACAACCCAGTTGCGCTGCTGATCTCTGTGCAGGACGCGGGACGTTGAATCAAGCATCACTGATAGAAAGGGAGGAGACTCAGCTGGTAAATAATTAACGCAGCATTAGTTTTTTCAGTCATCCTCTGGCTAGCGTTACATTATATAAATCACGCTTTTATTCATGCAAATGCTTTTAAACCATTGAAGATCTGCCTGTGACACACACACAACGCACAGAAAGTTTGCGCCAGATTCGAGTTCTCTTTCGAGCTCGAACAAACAATAACACACACAATTATGCCAAAATGCCAGTTTTGTTGAGTATCCTCATAAGAGCACCCTTAAGAGTTAAATAACGTCTTAAAATAACTTAAAGAGGTGTGAGAAAATGAGACACGTGAGAGACCCGCTTCATGTGCGACAGCGAAAGATCTTAAAGTGACAGTAACCACTTTACTCACTTTACTCAAGCAATTACTCAGTAAATACGCACTGCTCTTGACTAAATAACTTTTATAGCTTTAACACGGATTACTATATATCATTTATAATTTATGAAGTGGAAACTAACTTTTCAATTTCTGTAGGCTATATTTCCTAGGTTGGAAGGGCACAGGTAGCCTTCATAGGAAATGTATTATGGGTTTATGAGAGGATTGTTGTTAAAATCACTTGAAATTAAAAGTTGTTGTATTTTTTTAAGCTTAATACATTTTAATGTTATTTCATAGAGACATCAGTGATACTGGCCTTCATAAAAGAAGCCATTCAACAAAAATTGTATGCATTTTACTTTATATGTGTTTTCATGTCAACAATGTTAATAAAATGATCAAATCCATTCAGTGGCACTCATAATTTCTCTTATTTTCACCGGAAAAAAATGGCTAGTGGAAATTCTGATTGGCTGGTAACTTTAGAAAGTTAATAGCCACAATGGCTGGTGATCAAAAAAGTTAATTTAGAACCCTGGACCTGATCATCAGGTTCCTGAGGGGGGCGAGGAGACTGAATCCTCCTCGCTCTCCTTTCGTACCCTCTTGGGACCTCGCAGTAGTTCTAAGTGCTCTGCAGAGACCTCCCTTTGAGCCTTTGCGGTCGGTTGATATTAAATTTCTGTCAATGAAGACGGCTCTGCTGACCGCATTGGCCTCGATCAAGAGGGTCGGGGACCTGCAGGCTTTTTCGGTTGATGAAACGTGCCTGGAGTTCGGGCCGGCTAACTCTCACGTGATCCTGAGACCCCGGCCTGGATATGTGCCCAAGGTTCCCACCACTCCGTTCAAAGACCAGGTGGTGAACCTGCAAGCGCTGCCTTTGGAGGAGGCAGACCCAGCCTTGGCATTGCTCTGTCCAGTACGCGCCCTCCGCGCCTATGTAGACAGCACGCAGTGTTTCAGGACCTCAGACCAGCTCTTTGTCTATTATGGTGGAGAGCGGAAGGGAAGAGCTCTCTCAAAGCAAAGGCTGTCTCACTGGATAGTGGACACCATTGTTTTGGCTTACCAGCAGCAAGGTCGACCATGTCCCATTGGGGTCAGGGCACAGTGTGGCCTCCACACCTCCACACAGTGTGGCCTCCTCTTGGGCTTTAGCGCATGGCACCTCGCTAACAGACATCTGCAGAGCTGCAGGCTGGGCGACACCAAACACATTCGCCAGATTACACTACAATACACTACAATCTCCGAGTGGAGCCAGTGTCCAGCTATGTACTCGCCCCCCCGAGGGGCCGGTAATGGGCCAGGCTCAGGTGTCATCGCTTGCTCGCCATTCCACTCCTCGGACTGGATACGTGCGATATTTTCCTCAGGTGAGTTTCCCCGAGAGCCCTGAGTTCCTCCAGCACCGCTTACGCCGATACCTGTGTGTCTGCCCTCTCACGAGCCCAGACCCTCGTGTCTGGCCAGGTGCCCCGTGTGCATGGTTCCCCTCCAGCGACCCCCACACGAGTATTTCCACCGTCAGCCTCCCTTGCGAGCAGGTGTCTTTCCCTTGGCAAGCCCCTGCCACCCCTAGGGTTAAAAATTTCCACCTGCGGTTGGTACCCTAGAGTTTTCCATATGCAGCCCTTAGCGGGTCATATGTGTACTCTTAAGTCCTCCCTACAGGCAGGCATCTTGGCATTCCTTCACTGGGATATGCTTCCCAGTGTACCTTGGTAATCCTGTGTTAAGCGTGAGTCCTTCGTCCGTATTAGTCTTACGACAGGGAGCTCACACTTACGCAGGGCACTGGAAGACAGCTGAGTGGCGGGATTTTATTGAACCCCCATTCAGTGGTCACTAACGTACGTCGTAGTGACTGAACGAAAGGGAACGTCTCGGTTACGGAGTTAACCCTCGTTCCCTGAGGAGGGAACTTCAGCTGTGCTACCTGGAACCATTCGATAGTCACTAACATACGTCTCCGTTCCCTCCTCAGGGAACGAGGGTTACATCCGTAACCGAGACTTTTTCACATGTGAGGAGTGTGTGTGTGACCAGGGTTGCGTTCAGCCCCGACATAACGTTGCAAACCGTTTTTTAAACGGAAACGGTGCAGCGTTGAACACCCTGTTCTGATGATGCAAGAGTTGTAACTATGGCAGCTGAGAAGGCCATTCTTTGTGTTCTTTTTGAGGAATTTTCGGAGCCTGATGAAATCGATATAAATACGTGTTTAATACTGCAACATACATGCAATCACTGCCCTTGCCGTCCAGAATCAAAGACAACATCCCAATCCCATTTAATGAATCTTTTTTTATCTACTGGTTATCAATTCTAATTTTATTTTATTTCTAGTTCTTACTTTTTTAATAGCTTGTATTTTATTTCTCATTTTTATGTAAAGCATTTAATTACCATATATGAAATTTGCCTTGCAATGAAGCTAAAAATATATATTTAGCACATATTCAGACATATTTAGCAATAAAAGCTAAATACATCATCATGTTGATATATATACTGTATAATTTTTTTTTTTACGACAATCATGTCGACTAATATCTTCAATTGTTGCGTATACATACTGATCTGCAGCAGACACATTTGTAAACAACTTTACTTGGACCTATTGTGTGAGCTGTCTCTTTACATGTTTTATATACATGTTGCTGCTGATTGGGCTGACATTTTTGACACACCCACCAAACGAGATAAAACACATCTCAAACCTGTTGCACACAATTGCGCACCGTTTCCAGGAAACATGACGTTCAACCGGAAACTGTAGCAAAACGTTGCGCACCGGTTTGAGCTTTGAACGTGCCCCTGATGAATAAGTCTAGCATTTTGATTGGTTGTGTTTGGAAAAGGAAAGCAAGTCACTTCCTGTTAGATTTTTGTGTTTTAGATAGAGAATTTTGTGTAGCGTTTTGAAAAAAGTATTTTATGCAATTGAAAAGGCTGAGAAATAGCTTATGGTTTTGCAGATTTGGTGTGTAGTTTTGCACTTTGAGAGAGGGGTTTCAAAAATCGTGTGACATGAACAGATTTTGTGCAGAGGTGTAAAAAGTACTCCAAAATGTTACTCAAGTGAAAGTACAAGAACTGAATTAAATTTTTTCTCAGTTAAAAGTAAAAGTATCTGGCCAGAATCATACTTGAGTAAAAGTAAAAAAGTACCACATTAAAATTCTACTTGAGTATTAAAAAAGTAAAAGAAGCGTAAAAGTAGCAGCAAGAATGAAAAAAAGAGATTCTTCTTTAAGCTTTTAATTCTAAAAACATGAAGTGAATGGACCACATACAAGGTTTTATCCTGCTTTAGAACATTTTGAATTTAATGGTATTTCATTATCAAACTATAAGACTACTACCTAATGCCAGTATGCAACATGCTACTCAAAGTTGTAAAACACTGGATTTAACTTAAAGGGATAGTTCACCCAAAAATGGAAATTTGATGTTTATCTGCTTATCTCCAGGGCATCCAAGATGTAGGTGTCTTTGTTTCTTCAATAGAACACAAATTAAGATTTTTAACTCCAACAGTTGCAGTCTGTCAGTTGTATAATGCATGTGAATGGAAACAAAATCTATGAGAGTAAAAAAAACATGCACAGACAAATCTATATTAAACCCTGCAGCTCGTGGCAACACATTGATGTCCTAAGACACGAAACGATCGCATGGTCAGTACCCGGATGGGAGACCTCCTGGGAAAACCAGGGCTGCGTTCAGCCCCGACAAAACGTTGCAAAACGTTTTTTAAACGGAAACGGTGCAGCGTTGAACACTCTGTTCTGATGACGCAAGAGTTGTAACTATGGCAGCTGAGAAGGCCATTCTTTGTGTTCTTTTTGAGGAATTTTCGGAGCCTGATGAAATCGTTATAAATACTGCAACATACATGCAATCACTGCCCTTGCCGTCCAGAATAAAAGACAACATCCCAATCCCATTTAGTAAACTTTTTTATCTCCTGGTAATCAATTCTAATTTAAATCATTTTATTTCTAGTTCTTACTTTATTAATAGCTTGTATTTTATTTCTCACTTTATGTCAAGCACTTAATTACCATATATGAAATTTGGTATATAAATAAACTTGCCTTGCAATGAAGCTAAATATATGAATAAATACATCATCATGTTGATTATATATATATATATATTACTATAAAACTCTTACGACAATCATGTCTTATAATACCTTCAATTGTTGTGAATACTGAGCTGCAGCGGACACATTTGTAAACATCTTTACTTGGACCCATTTTGCGAGGTGTCTCTTTAATACCGTGTGGTTTATATACATGTTGCTGCTGATTGGGCTGACATATTTGACGCACCCACCAAACGAGAAAAAACGCATCTCAAACCCATTGCACATACACACCGTTTCCAGGAAACATGCCGTTCAACCGGAAACCGTAGCAAAACGTTGCGCACCGGTTTGAGCTTTGAACGTGCCCCAGGTGTCTGCTGGTAGATGTGTTAGTGAGGCCAGCAGGGGGGGCTCACCCTGTGGTCTGTATGGGTCCTAACACCCCAGTAGGGGACACTATACTGTCAAAGAGCACCATCCTTCAGATGAGACGTTAAACCAAGGTCCTGACTCTCTGTGGTCTTAAAAAAAATCCTAGGATGTCCTTCGGAAAAAGAGTAGGGGTGTAACCCCGGCATCCTGGCCAAATTGGCCTCCTAATCATCCCCATATACCGATTGGCTACATCACTCCGTCTCCTCTCCACCATAAGCTGGTGTGTGGTGGGAGTTCTGGCGCAGTATGGCTGCTGTCGCATCATCCAGGTGATGCTGCACATTGGTGGTGGTTGAGGAGATTTCCCCCTTCTATATGTAAAGCGATTTGAGTACCCAAAAAAGCGCTATATAAATGTAACAAATTATTATTATTATTATTATTATGTACATTGACCACACTTACCGGAAGTGATGGCGCACTGAACGGACATAGATCGTTTTGAGGTAAAAATATTATTATAAAATAATAAAAATAATATTATAAAATAATACTTATGTACAGTAATCAAGTAAAATTACTCAAGTACTTTACACCTCTGATTTTGTGTGTAAGCAGTTGGAAAAAACTGTAATCGTTTTTATTGATATAGTTTTAACAACAGTATGCAAACTTAATTTACACAAAATGAAGCCTAAACCCTAAAGCTGCCTAAATGTAAACAGAAGTGAGTCTTCAGTACATGTGCAGCTTGTGTACAGAGAGCTGATCACATACCTTGTGTGTGTGTGTGTGTGTGTGTGTGTGTGTGTGTGTGTGTGTGTGTGTGTGTGTGTGTGTGTGTGTGTGTGTGTGTGTGTGTGTGTGTGTGTGTGTGTGTGTGTGTGTGTGTGTGTGTGTGTGTGTGTGTCGCAGTGGCTAAAATACAACATCTTTTCCCCAACGTAAATATTCCACAACGTACACTGTCAGCGATGAACAATGAAACGGTGAAGCTGGTGAGGAAATGGTTTTGTCTTAATAGTCGTACAACTCGGGACATTATCTTCCAGCCGCACAGAGCCGGAGGTCTCGGCGCCCCGAACATTGAGTGGCTCTACACCGCGTCCAGAACAGGACATCTGTTAAACATGCTTAATAATGACGACACAACTGTTAGAGAACTATCACGCGAATCACTGTTTTTACATCTTCAGCGTCGCAAAATACCTGCTGCTTCCACAGACGAGTCCCAGTTTCTGGGGTTCAAACTAAAGCAGAACGGAAAGTTGGACATCAGAGCCACTGGATTTGGAGTGCGCTCGGACTGGCTGGATTTGAATGATCTATGCTCCCGTACAGGAATACAGCTGTCCTGGCTGAGACCCGACGGGGAAGAAGCTGCTCTTAACAACAACATCATCACCGATCCGCTGGTTTCCACCTTGGCGATCCTCAGTAAAGACAATACACCTCACCAGTTAGAGATTAAACACGCAAGAGCTTCGATTATCAATCTGAGACGGACCCAGAGTGGACAGCACTGGACGGGCCTCAGATTACAAGGAAAACTCGCATTACTTCAATTTGCCGATCATTCAGTGTCTCATTCTGTTTTGACAAACCCCTCAATCTCAGAGGACATTCTAATATTCATGATTAAAGCAAGACTACAGTGTCTCCCAACTAAGTACAATTTGTCAACATGGTATCCATCCCAGCATGAGCCCTACTGTATATTACACCCGACTCAGCACGAGAATGAAACCGTTGCTCACATACTGAACGGATGCCACAGTTATAAAGGACTCTATGTGGCCAGGCATGACCGTCTGGTTGATCTGCTGGCAAAGGACTTGAAAAAGTTAACCTATGGACATGATATTCAGATTTACCAACATAGCACTGTACAGGTGAACTGGTTTCATCAGAACACATCGGACAGTGACTACTTTAAAAACATTCCCAATACTCCAGACATTGTGATTGTAAAAGAGGTCATGAAATCTGTGTGTCTTTGAGGTGGGCTGCTGTTTTGACCTGTATATGGATACTTGTTATTACTCCAAACTACTGAAATATCAACCACTGGTAGATCTCATTCACAGACTTGGATACAGTTGTACATTAATAACTCTGGTGTTTGGAAGTTTAGGCCATGTCCATCAGAATGTGGTCAGGGGGATGCAGTTGGGGGGGGGGGCTGCAAAAAAAGGAGGCAAAAAGGCTTGCAAAATTTTGTTCTGTTTCAGCCACCATAGGGAGCATGAAGATATGGAGAAGGAGATGTTTTGTTTATCCTTAATGTTTTCAGTATTATAACTAGAAGGACCTGCAAAAGTGTGTGAGCCATGTATTGTAGATCTGTCACCTTGTCAATGACTCTGTGTGTGTGCGTACGTGTGTGCGTGTGTGTAAAAACACACTTCCAACTTCTTTTTTTCTTTCTTTTTTTCACATCAGTGAGTTGTAGAGTCTCTGTAGGCTGGACAACCCAATTACTGTCTCTCTCTGTTTCCCTCTTACTGAAATTTGGGACATGTATTATAACCCTGATTTGTGTGTGCACTCTAAAAAACACTGGGTTAAAAACAACCCAAATTAGGTTGTTTTTAAGCCAAGGGCTGGGTAAATATAGGACAGAACACATGTTGGGTTCATTTTACCAAGCAAATTGGGCTGTTTATTTAACCCAGCATAATGGGTTGATTTGTTTTTTAATATAATAAATAATATTATATAATATCAATATAAATACATTTTTTTTTAATTCATACAAGAATGAATGTTTATGGATTAACTTCAATCCTCTAAACTTAAAAATCAAAAATACTCCACACAACCACTGGTTTGCATGATAATTGCTCTATTTAATATATATTGCTAATTTAACAAATATTAGAAGCAAAAATTAAACATTTAGAAGTAATTCAAGTGTGCGTTTCAATCGTAGCCGAAATATGCTTTGACTGGCTCCATAACCTGTCCATAAACAATCAGTGTACAGTTCTGAGAACATATTTTATCATCCTAAGTATTTATATTCTGTATCTTTTTTAATAAAATCATAAAATTGTATGCAAGGGTAAGGCATCAGGTGTTCCCATCATGCGAAAAGACTGACACGACACTCATTTATGTGACTGAAATCTATTTTTTACTTTGTATAAAATTAAAAGATATACAGTGCAATAATGAATTTATATAAAATAGAATGTACACAAATGCACAAATTTTCTTTCCTGGTTTGATTGAAACATGCCCCATAATCACAGCCCAATGGAGCAGTATCAGACTCATATTCTGACTAGAATCTGAGTATGACGACATCAGGTTAGTCTATCTTAAGCGTGGGGTATTTTGTAGCTACTGCTTGAATGACAACTTGGGAAATCGATTAAATATTCAATATATCTACTCCATAATTAATGTAGTTACACTGAAAGTCAAATGCTCGACGTGATTGGCTAATTATTATTATTTTTTACTAATGACAAAAGTCTCTGGCTATATGGATTTGCCTCCCCCTCCCTTTCTCTCCCTCAGACTTGCTTTAGCACAGGTTACCAAACAGTTGTCATTACATTGGCAGATTCGACACATTCACAGGAAAGAGTGACCATTCCGATTTCAGTAATATGGTTTTACAATGGTGAAATTACAAACATGGAATGCACATTTTGAGACGTGAAATTAATGAATTTTATTAAGAATAAATGGTTCTTCTCCCATTTTCTTCCTCAAAATCTTGGGTAGACTGTGTCTCTCTTGTCTCCCCTGACGAATCACCACTGATTCTGGATTCTCTTTACTTTTGTCTTTCTCCAAATAACTTCAAACAGGTTCATGTTTGTCTCTGTTGCTGTCTTTCTTTCTCTCTCACACATACACATAATTCAGTGGCTATCTCCACAGGGCCTAATACTGCTGGTAACCACAACCCAAAAAGACTATTGAGTGAATGAAGAATTCAGTAACTGATATGACTGTGTCTGAGGTTTTAGGAAGGAAAATTAGGTTTTGGAGTGCATGTTATTTCTTTTGCTAATGTTTGACTTTTGCAAACATTCATCAAAATGGTATAATTATCTCAGCTTCTAAAACAAGCCACCAAATGATTTTACCTTTGAGATAATCTACTGTATAGATACTGAAGTGTTACCATCTCGGTTAATTCAGCATAGATATGATCTCTAGTTTGTTGTGAAAGTTGTTAGAGCCTCCATATCTGTTTGTTTGTGTTCAAATCATTGAACGGGACTGTTGCTGAGGTGCCTGTGATTAATACCCGTCATGTGATTTATTTTCTACTGAAAAATTTTAGATGAAGGTTTGATCTTCACTGTAAATGTCCAATGTCTTCAGTCTGACAGCATTCTGAGTGGCCAGCCTTATTGTTGTATAAAAACACAATAAATTATAAAATAATGGTCAATGAGGTCATCATTGTAAATTAAAACTAAAAACCATAAAAAACTATTTTGTTACTTGAAACTAAATAAATGTTAAAATAGGAATGAAAAGGAAGTTGCAATTGCAATTTATAATAAATGTGCATGTATCTTTCAAGGGTTAGTTTGCCAAAAAATTAAAATTCTATCATTAATTACTCACCCTTATGTCGTTCCAAAACCGTAAGACCTTTGTTCATCTTTGGAACACAAATGAAGATATTTTTTCTGAAATCCAAGAGCTTTCTGACCATGTGACTACACATAGACTGCATTAGGATTGCAACTTTCAAGGCCCAGAAAGGTGATAAAGACATAAATAGTCCATGTGATTACAGTGGTTCAACCGTAAGGTTATGAAGCGACAAGAATACTTTTTGTGCACAAAAACAAACAAAAATAACGACTTTATTCAACAATCTCTTCTCTTCTGTGCCAGTCTCCTACGCAAAATCTATGCAGATTTAGCACAAATACTCAACTCGTGAGTCATCATGACAAATAAAAATAAAATAAAAAACATTGCTGGTGCGCATCTAGAGACAAAACAATGACACTGACATATTTTAAGATATGCTTTCAGTTCAGACAGCTCAACCTTGCATTTTAGTCTGGGACTAGATTTAAGCCTTGTCTGTGAAACCAGGGGAATGTATCTTTAATTTGGCCAGGATTAAATTAATGTAATTTAATTCTGTTGAATGAAGAGTTTGTGCCACACACACACATTTCATAAATGTTGTTCATTGACCTTTCATGTGCCTGTCTTGATACTCAAGAAATAAAAATATTTGGAGACAGAAAATATGTTTAATGTTATTATAGAGTATAGAAGATTTTATATTGAAATACATGCTAAAAGTAATTGAAAGTGTAAAAAAAAAAAAAAAAAAACATCCAACCCTGATTATATATGATTATAACGTTGCAATTTTTTTTGCTCCCTCTGCTGAAAGTAGAACTGAAACTTTTAATTGTTTATGATTACATATGAATCAATATCAGTGGTAAACTAATAAAATAAAATGTTTCAAAGCATCAATGGTCTCCTGTTTCACAAGATCTGTACACAAATCAGTTAAAAAGAGCTTGTGTACATTGCATTATACAAAAACATTTAGAGATATGAAAATGCCTAATAAAAGCATAATCATAAGCAGTTTGTTCAATAGCAGGGATTATGAGAAGAGCACTTTCAATGGGACAGTTAATTATAATGAAAGTTCAAAACTGAAAGACTTTCATGCTTATTTGGGAAGTCACATATGTCAAAATCCAGCTGTCAGTCACTGATTGTGATTCCAAAAAGTGTACATATAGTAAAAGGTATGTCAGTGCAGTCAGGAGCATGACATTGTTGAAAATAGTGATAGAATGCACTTTTAACAATTGCTGAAAGATAATTAAGTCAACCAAAGTCAATGGCCAAGGGTCCAACTAAATGGAACACATCACCATAATGGTGACAGACTCAAACAGACTCCAACAACCTTTGTAAGTGTACCATATAAAATAAATACAGCCAAACTGGTTTGCAATAAGTGGTAATGCTGTTTTTGGAGTTGTTTAATGATCCTCTGGTGACATATTGATTCATGTCTGTGTGAAGGCTGTGTGACTGTGAGTCAGTTGTTGTGTTTCTGCTTATATCTTGTCTTTTTTCTGTTCTTCTTGTTTCTCTTATCTTCAGTGATACTGTTTGTTAACCACACTGGTGTCATCACTAATGCTCAATCCTCACTTGTAGTGTGAATATTCTTTATTTCACTAACAGCAACATTGCTTCAGTGTTACTTTTAATCTCTATGGATTGGGAACATATGAAAACTGAGAAGTGTTTGTGTAACATGCGTTTTTCTTTATTAAATAATTTATTAAAATGAATTTGAAAAATTGTCTTGGTCTTTAACTACGAACACTAATAAACATATATGTAAAACATACACAAGTTTTGTTGTGGTCTTGCATACCAGGACCCAAAAGACAACATATGCTGATCCCAGAGAGCAAAACATTTTTCAGGGCAACAAAACATCTGTTTGATTTAGATTATCATCTCTATCGTGGTCATACTCACGTGACATTGGACATTGTTCTTCATCATCATGGAAATGTATTATTAGTATCCATTGTAAAGCCATACAGTATCAGTTTAAACTTCTGATATGGTTTTCTGAGTGCACACATCCAAAGCACGCACACAGAAATCTTCACGTGAGTATTAAACTTCTTAGAGTTCTCTTTCATGTCTTAATGTGCTTAAACTGTCAAAAACACGCAAGGTTATGTTAAAAACACACAAAGTTCACATAAACACAGTTGGTTATGCCTGTGAACGTAAACAGCAGGGAAAAAATTGCATGTGCATATTAGATCTGTGTATTAAAGTGACAGCAGCATACCTACTGCTATATGCTGTTAACCGTTTTGCACGTATGATCACACTGGTGTGATCAGTCTTGGCTGGCCCCTGGAGCGTACGATCACACCGGTGTGATTAGAACGGTCGGTGCATAACGTGATCAATTGCTAAATTCAAATGTGCTTTCATGCTGAGCCAGAGACACACTCAAACTATTCAGTGTTTCAACCACATGTTTATTTTAGGTTTCAGACATTTACACATAAGTACCAGCAAAACAGGGACGTGCACAGGGGGGTTGCTCAGGTTGCCCGGGCAACTGCCCATCTGCCCTTCTCGACTCACGTTGCCCTTCCGAGGTGGAAAAAAAATTATAAAAAAAAGCGTACAATGGATGCAGAATTTCATGTAGGCCTAGATAAAAAAATAAAAAAAATAATCGCAAAGCCTCCTTCACTTCCATATTCGGGCACGCGTCCGAAAGTGAAAGTCAGTAGGGGGGAAGGGCAAACTCTGTTTCCGTGGCTGCAGCGCTGCACGCGACCTGAGCTGAGCCAGCATGAGCGGCACTAGAAGGAGATTGTCGCGGTTGTCGGTGAGACGACTTAACGTTGTTGGAAAGGTATAACAAACGGACGATCAGCAAGTTTTATGAAATGAATTAAAATATTCATAAATCCAGGATGAGTTTGCCACGTTTAGCCTAAATAATCAGACAGATAGCTTGCAGACAAGCAGCCTAGGCTACTTTTTTTAGGCAAACTAAGCTACATGTCTGCTGATAGTTAGTTTCTCACATTTCGTTTTAGAACGAAGAATGAAAGATGCATCACATTAATTATTTTATTCAAAATGGTTAAATGCCTAAATGCTATCACTATTTTGGGTATTGTTTGAAGATGCCCACTGAAAAGAGGCGGATTCAGGAGAGGGAGAGACGATTCAGGGAGGCAGCAAAGGGCAGCACATCACTGCAGGGTTGGCTGCGAAAAAGCCAACCAACAGGTGAGACAGAGAGCACTTTGCACTGTGATAAAGATGAGATGACACTGTGTAGGTGAATTGATTAATTAATCAGACTCTATTTTAGCCTACTAATGGCAATGTTTAAAATTACATTCCATTTAAGATGAGGAGGAGCAGTCACATGTAGGGATTTTCATGACTCAAGTCAAGTCATGTTTTTCTGTTATTATTAGTAGCAGTTAAGGTGATTGAGTGCTGTGTTTCAGTGTTTTACTTCTTTATGTATGTATATTTTAATAAAGACCCTGTTACTCTCAGTCCTTCATATAGCCCGTGAGTTGGGGGACGGGGGGGGGGGGGGGGGGGGGGTGCCCTTTTTTTAGGCCAGAGCAACTGCCCCTCAAAATTCCTGTGCACGTCCCTGTTGTAGACTCAACCTGCCTTGTTTCTGCAATGAACAGCTGCAATGTGCTCTACTGTGACACGTGAGAACCTTGTAGACTCAACCTGCCTTGTTTCTGCAATGAACAGCTGCAATGTGCTCTTCTGTGACACATGAGAACCTTGTAGACTCAACCAGCCTTGTTTCTGCAATGAACAGCTGCAATGTGCTCTACTGTGACACGTGAGAACCTTGTAGACTCAACCTGCCTTGTTTCTGCAATGAATAGCTGCAATGTGCTCTTCTGTGACACATGAGAACCTTGTAGACTCAACCTGCCTTGTTTCTGCAATGAACAGCTGCAATGTGCACATCTGTGACATGAGAACCTTGTAGACTCAACCTGCCTTGTTTCCAACATTATCCGTCTGCAATACCGGAGGCTGCACTTTCAGGACCGCATTTCTAGGACCCTATTTTTTTGTGACAGCGCCACCTACCGAATCGGAGAACCGCAATCCCAGGAACGCATTTCCAGGACCCTAGTTTTGGAGATCCGAAAGTGCCACCAAGGCAGTATTTTAACCCTTTTTTTGTTGAGGTTTTTAAAGATTTATTACACCCAAATGCTGCTTTCTTTATTGCAATTAAATCTGGTTTCTAGGAATGTTGAGTAATTATTGGGTCCAAGTTGCATAATTTAATAACTCATCAAGTAAAATAAACAAGGAATGGTATAGCCTTTTCAGTCAATCACATTTTCAAGTACAGAGGGAATACACAAGGATGACTCTGGGGGTAGATTTAGAATTGTGTATATTTTATAAAATATTGCAACAGTTGAATTTGAACACACAAAAACAAATTTATTCATGATGTGAACCACATAGGAAGAACTTCATGGACAACGTCTTCACTGACTCCTAAGAGAGAGAAAGATAGAGAAGTGAATGAAATAAGGAACATTGAGTTGAACTTGTTCAACTCTCTAATTTTTAATTTTAATTTTTCAAATCTTAGGTCACCACAGAGCACACACATTATATACAATACAAAATTATATCAATCTTCATACCAAATAATGTTCATATTACTGTTATTGCATACTGTTCAAAGATTTGGGTGAACAGGTTCTTGAAACATTCATGTCAATAAAGCGCATCTGAACCGAGAAAAAAATAATAGTGAAAGATGCAAGAAATCTGAATAGAAATAACATGTTATTTCTACAATAATATGACTTTTCCTGTCCTTTAAATATTTAAAGCACACATTGAGATGTATTAGATTAGATTAGATTCAACTTTATTGTCATTACACAAGTACAAGTACAAGGCAACGGAATGCAGTTTAGGTCTAACCAGAAGTGCAATAGCAGCAAGTGCAGGATATACAGTAGTTGCGTAAGTGCAGGACATGGAAATGTACTGAATATATATAAATATGTATAAATAGAGAGATGGTTATTACTATAAACAGAACTGAATTTACAGGTGAATATGTACAGTGAATAAATATACAGATGGTTATTACTATAAACAGAATTTACAGGTGAATATGTACTATGAATATAATATACAGATGGCTATTACTATAAACAGAATTTACAGGTGAATATGTACTATGAATATAATATACAGATGGCTATTACTTTAAATAGAATTTTACAGATAGAGGTATACAATAATATGTTAGGCTAATATGAGGAATATAGCAGTGGATTAAGGTAGTGCAATAAATTATGGACAGAGCTATCCGAAAGAAAGTGTAAAAGTGCAGTGGAAAGTGGTTGCATAGGGGGTAACAACTCTAATCTGTCCAATCAGGAACTAGTTACAAATCACCTGATTCACTTCGCACATGCTCAGTTTAGTCCTCCTTATTCCACATGTGAAAAAGTAGAGCTCTGTGGCAGACATAGCAGATGCTAGTGTGAAAAAAAAATGTTGAGGTAAGAAAGTTACTTTTTTTTACTTTGTTTATTTTTGTTATGGGAATTTCTGCTTTGTAGTTAAACTCATCAAATGTAAATTATGTTTATTGTGTGTCTGTGTAGATATTTTTCATGCAAATTGTTAGTGCTAATGTTTAAGCTGTTAGCTGTAAGGTGAGCTAGTTCATGGCTACATGACTCTGGGTTAGTTGTAACAACAAGACTCTGGGTTAGTTGTAACAATAATGAAATGTTACAACCTACCCCAAGAAAATTTTGTTGAATTTATTTATTTTTAATTTGAATTTCAATATGCCTAGGTCTTGGAAGAGAAGGACAGACAGAGGGGTGTCTCATGATTTTGAAGAGAGCATCAGATGATGTAAAAGAAATGGGAAAGTCTATAAGATCTGTGGCAAAGTTGTATGGCATTTGCCATGTAACCTTATACAGATTCTGTAGAAAGAGGAGGATGTCAGAAGAGAAGGGTTCAGCTGAACTTCCAAGAGTAGGCTACCACAGTGAAAAGAGGGTCTTCACTGAGGATCAAGAAAAACAAGACACACACACACACACACACACGTTCAAGTGTTCAATTTCAATATATTACTATGGCCAATACTATGACTGACAGTTACAAACGTGCTTACACACAATGTTTGTGTTAAAGTTCAATTTATTATGCTCGATTGCTATCACACACACACACACACACACACGTTCAAGTGGTTAATTTCAATATTTTACTATGGCCAATACTATGACTGGTAGTAACAAACGTGCTTACACACAATGTTTGTGTTCAAGTTCAATTTATTATGGTCAATTACTATGACTGAGATGACTGACAGTTATATTGTCAGTCAGTGTTGAATAAAAAGCTTTCAAAATATATTTTTTTTTGTCATGGTGTCACCGGGTGAAAACCTGGTAAATCCAAAAAGATTCCTCATTGGTTCTAAATCTGGCTCTGTTGAGTGTTGGCCATAACGAGCGCCAGCTGAAGCAAATCAGCTGTGCTTCATTGAAGCATGTGCTCAGGAAAAGGAGCATAAAAAGGCAGTGTTTGCGCAGTGTGGGAGCACGGGTAGGCAGCAGTGTGTGTTCTGACAGCGGCGGTGAAAGAGGAAGGCTGAAGGTTTAATGCCGGATCGGAGTTCTACTGTGAGATTCCACGAGGCATGCTCATTTAGTGAGTTTTCTGAAGAAACCACGAACAGCAACGTAATGAAGTAAGTGAGAGAGGAAACCACTGCAGGATATTGAGTGACTCACCGAGGAAAAGTTAAGTGCACCCTTCATTTGATTACCCGTTGAGAAAACCACAGTTGAAGATTGACCATCACCAGAGTGCAACTAACCTTTGTTTGTGGGCAGTGTGTGTGATCTTGTTGACAGAACGAAGCGTAGTAACTGGAACAGCTGGGAGGATCGTTGCTGTGTTCATGCTGATCTTCTGAAAACGTTATTCCTCGAGTCATCCACCCTACAGAGAGAAGAGAAACGAGTCGATTAATCACTGTGGAGATGAAGTGAGTTTGCAGTGTCTGAAAGAGTGAAGTGCACACGTGTGAAGATTTATAAGAGTGATTTATGCACAAGTGTGGTGAGATCAAACGACTGCGTTTCCCTCTGAAACTTTGATGGATGAATATTGACTTATGACTGTGAAGATCCCTTCAAATTGATCTGTCTAAAGCTGTGTCCAGGTTCCCACTTGAGTGTACGGTGTGGAGGGAAAGAGCTCAACGCACCCCGAGTACCACACTCCACGAGCACTGTCTCTCACGTCCACGAAAGTCCAGTCTCACGAACTCTCCCAACGACGCCGCTCTGCTACGCACGGAACGAGAGTAAAGGCGGGTAAATTACTACGGTCCTGTCTCACTTGTTATTGCCTGATCCACCGTCACTGTCTGCCCCTCAGAAGAGGTGAGGAAGCTGCTGTCATTCGATTGGCTGTTCTATGAACACGTCCACAAGCCGAGTCTGAGCACCGTCACTGTCTGTCCCTCAGAAGAGGTGAGGAAGCTACTGTTCATTCGATCGGCTGTCCTAAGAACACCTTCACGGGCCAAATACTTACCTGCTCTGTCCGTGGGGAAAGTTGAAGGCGAGAAGAAGCCTCTGTCCGTCCTACAAGCACCTTCTGACGAGTCGAAGAAATTACTGTCCCACCCACGAGTCAGTAGAGAAGAGGAATACCCCCCCCCCCCCCCCAGTTCCTCTTCCCAAATCGGGTTCCAGCCACGAACATTCTCAGCACTGTTTTTATTGTTTTAAATTAATAAAAAAACTTACCTTTGAAAGTCATTCTGTTGTCCGCCTCTTGGTATCCTCAGGTGTCTGCTCCTCCGGAGTGTGGTAATCGTCCCTCGGCCCTAACACCGATTACAATAATCCTTATTTCATTGTGTTACATATCACCCCGGTGGATATCATAATGTTACATCTCACCCCAGGGTATGTTACAACTAACCCAGACTATGGGGTGAATTGTAACATTTCACTCCTCGTGTTTAAAACTAAACCATGCATTTTCTGTTTGTGTTGAGAAGATAATAGCTATGTAATTTAATAGCAGACACTTGTAACTAGTTTAAATCACATTTTGAACACACTGGCTTAAAAGTACTCTAAGATATAGACAGAAAGGTAAATCTTACAAGCATCCCCGGTCTCCCCCTACAGCCGCACTACCTACCAACTGGATGCTCTCCCCTCTTTTCAACAAGTTCATTTTATATAAATAAAGACATAAATTAGGGCTAAGTCTATAGGACTTGACCAATTAATTCATCTTTTGTCATACTTCTGCCTGCCCTGAGCTGTGTCCTTGAAAGCACTTCATATAGAGTACAGTACACAGTAGGACTACATGACACAATCTAACACGTGGTATTTTAACAGTCAATTATTATGATGGCCTCTGTTATGCCTGACTATAAAAACGTCATGTCTCAATCAACATTATAAAACCATGTCAAAATGAAGAGACGTACTCATAACATGTATTGTGTGGTAACATTAAACAGGCTGACTGTGAACATGTGACAGCTAACTAACTAACAAGCTTCCACAATGAACGTAATATAGTTGTCTTAAGACACAATTGTGCTGTCACTAAGTCAACACAAACTTGCTTGCAAGTTTAGTTAAATTAATGTGCTAAATTCATTTACAGCACTATCTAATATACGTATGATACGAAATGCATCACGATTGTTTTTAATGTTAAAATAAAAACTGAATATCACATGTGATACACTCTGATTGTCATCCATTTTTGCAGGTCCTCTAATTCGCTAGGTGGCATTGTCAATAAAAACCTAGGGTCCTAGAAATGCGGTCCTAGGACTGCGGTCCTGAAAATCCAGCCTCCGGTTGTGCAGGCAGATGCTACTCCTTGTTTCTGCAATGAACAGCTGCAATGTGCTCTTCTGTGACACGTGAGAACCGTGTAGACTCAACCTGCCTTGTTTCTGCAATGAACAGCTGCAATGTGCTCTTCTGTGACACATGAGAACCTTGTAGACTCAACCTGCCTTGCTTCTGCAATGAACAGCTGCAATGTGCTCTACTGTGACATGTGAGAACCTTGTAGACTCATCCTGCCTTGCTTCTGCAATGAACAGAGCTGCAATGTGCTCTTCTGTGACACATGAGAACCTTGTAGAATCAACCTGCCTTGTTTAAACAATGAACAGAGCTGCAATGTGCTCTACTGTGACACGTGAGAACCTTGTAGACTCATCCTGCCTTGCATCTGCAATGAACAGAGCTGCAATGTGCTCTTCTGTGACACATGAGAACCTTGTAGAATCAACCTGCCTTGCTTCTACAATGAACAGAGCTGCAATGTGCTCTTCTGTGACACGTGAGAACCTTGTAGACTCAACCTGCCTTGCTTCTGCAATGAACAGAGCTGCAATGTGCTCTTCTGTGACACATGAGAACCTTGTAGAATCAACCTGCCTTGCTTCTACAATGAACAGAGCTGCAATGTGCTCTACTGTGACACGTGAGAACCTTGTAGAATCAACCTGCCTTGCTTCTACAATGAACAGAGCTGCAATGTGCTCTACTGTGACACGTGAGAACCTTGTAGATGTAGCACCCTAACCGCCTGATTAGGGGAGATATAAAATCAATAAAAGACACAGGAACACGGCTGCTGCAATATCTTCTGAGTCTCTGTATTGTCTCACATTAATGCAAATATTTCTGCATTCTCATATATCAATGAAAAGTATAACAACATATCTCTTTTAGAGAAAAAACAATATACAGACAAAAAAATATAGAATTACTCACATATAGCTTCTCAACAGATACTGTCTCCATCAATTAAACAAATAATTTCAATAGAAACTTGAATTACAATGCATATTAATAATACGTACTGCATATTACATACAATATTCACATATGATACTCTACATTTTAAACATATGTGCCGTTTACCATATCTTCAACTCTTTTAAACTTCTTAAATTAACTCAGGAATTATAGCATATCAGCAAAACTAATCTCTTTACACACCATTAGCATGAACACATATTACTCTTTCTCTTCTGAACCAACAGATTCCCTTTTTTTTTAAACACTGTCACCTGTAACTTAACTGTTAAATTAGTTCTCAAAAACACCAATATGGTATTAATTTACTCCGTTTTCACATTTATATGACCGCATGGTCTCTGCCATTAATTTAGCATTCGCCAGTTGTACATGTGATACACACGCGGGAAACTTGAACCGAACTTTTAGACACATATATATATATATATATATATATATACACAATGAATACACTTCAAACAATGACACTTGCCATTTTTCACAGCCTTGACTTATATAAAGTATATTTTTACTACAATTTGCTAATATCATACCTGATTAGGGGAGATATAAAATCAATAAAAGACACAGGAACACGGCTGCTGCAATATCTTCTGAGTCTCTGTATTGTCTGAGCAGCGCGCCCCTCCCCCAGCAGGTGAAAGTCCCAAGACAAAAATAATCAAATGATCGATCGTCCATAGTAGGCAAGGAATACCAATCGCCATCATCCAAAATCATACACTGTGCATTAATGACATTCAGTTTATTTTTCAATGACGACATTTTCTGATGACACTAATTATTATTAGTTTTGTATATTTTTATAACCACCACACTCTCCCCGTCAAAAATAAATGTCGTCCCGACATTACTCTCCTTTTGCTTCAACCCAAAATAAGAAATTTTATTTCTGCTGATAATGTAGTTTTATCTCAATGTCCTACTTATTGTATGCAATGTCTCACTACCTATGTGTACTGCATGTTAACTATGAATAAAGGCAAGTGCTGGAAACGGCATCATCTTCCTTCTTCAAACCCCATTCTCCCTTTCCTCAATCTCTTCAGTATGCATACAAGTATATTGGTTGATAGTGCTGCGATGGGTAAATCCATGGATGTAAGTTCTGCACCTCATATGACATGGGTTGAAACGCTGTTGCGGTTGTAGGTTCTACATTATAACATGCAGGAGTACCCAAGTGATCATAAGTAAATGTCTTTGGTGGTCTCCTTTCTCTCTTAGGCCATCTGTATTGCTGTCCTATTTCCCTGTCATGTTCACCCAGTCTTACAGATATGTCTTCCTTTTCATCAGGTCTTTCTACATGTTGTTCCTCCTCCCTCACATCAACTTCCTGTTGAGGTATCTCCTCATTTTCCATTACAACTTCTGTTCCATGATCCCTTACTCCCCCTTGACCAATTTCTTCCCTTTCCTTTCCAGGTTCACTGTGCAGGATAACTGGTAAGTTTCCACTATGTAACTCTCCGTTTGCTTCCTCAGGTTGCTGAAACTGGACTTCAGGTACGTATTCATCTCGCCAGTTTTCACGCCCAGGTTGCTGGTGATGGGCCGCAGGTAGGTAATTATAGTAAGGATAACCTTCATCCTCATCCTCTTCTTCTTCTGGACCTGGTTCACATCTATTTACTGGTTTTGGTCTTTTTACTGTTCCCTTTGTCTTTTCTTCCTTTCCAAGATCAGTCTCCAATGGGAGATAATCACAAGGCATCAAAAGGTTACGGTGGAGAACACGTGATCTTCCCTTACCATGTTCTGGTTTCACTTCAAAAACCGGGCCTTCTCCCCCTATTTGACGCACTACTGTGTGTACAATATCTTCCCAATGGTTTCGAAGTTTCCCAGTTCCACCTCTAGGTGTCAAGTTCCTCACTAAGACGCGATCTCCAGGACACAACATAGAACCCCTCACTTTTACATCATAGTTTCTCTTGTTTCTTTCTGCCACCTTCTTTGCAGTCTGTCTGGTGATTTCCAATGCTTCCTGCATTTCTTGTCTCCATCTCTTCACATACTCTTTATAATCAGTAGTTCCGGTTTCAGATGTCAAACTGAACAATAGATCAACAGGTAATCTCGGGGACCTTCCGAACAGTACGTAGAATGGTGAAAATCCTGTCACTTCACATTGTGTGCTGTTGTATGCAAAGATGAGTTTGTTGAGTGACTCTTTCCAATTAGTTTTCTGCTGTTCCGTCAATGTCTTCAGCATCTGAAGTAACGTTCGGTTGAAACGTTCAACTTGCCCATTTCCCTGGGGGTGATATGAAGTGGTCCTCGATCCAGCAACTCCACAAATCTTCTTCAACTGAGCAACCAGCTGGTTTTCAAACTCCCCTCCTTGGTCATGATGAATTCTTTGTGGGAAACCAAACCTCAGAGCGTAGTCATTAAACAACTTGTCAACAACAGTTTTAGCCGATTTTGAGGTAGTTGCATAGGCTTGTGCAAATCGTGTGAAATGGTCAACCACAATTAGAATATACTCATATCCTCCTCTACATTTATCCAGGTGTAAGAAGTCAATGGAAACAAGCTCAAACGGGTGAGTAGTAACAATATTCTGAAGTGGTGCTCTGGCCTCCCTACATGGTTTCTTCTGTTTCAGGCAAACACAACTCTTGGTGACATAGTGATCAACATCATTCTGCATTTGTGGCCAATAGAATCTTTCTCTGATTAAAAACATTGTTCGATCAAGACCTTGATGACCCATGTTATCATGCAATTCTCTCAAAACACGCTGCTTGTACCTTGCAGGTAAGACTAGCTGTGTCTGTGTGTTCGTCTTTCTATGGAGGATGCCATTGTCTCCCAGGAAAAGTTTGTCCCAACTGCGCAATAAGCATTTACTTTGTGCACTCAAGGTCTTAAACAGATGTCCTATTGGCTTTTCATTGGACAGCTTAAACTGTAGAACAGGTCCAATGTGGTCATCATTACGCTGTGCTTGTCTGATCTCCTCCACAGGTAATGGCTCGCATGCATGCTCAGACTCCATGGTGTCGTCAAGAGAAATCATTGCAGTCCAAGAGATGCTGAAGTGTGGTGCCTCAACAGATTGAATGGTTGCTTCGACACAGTCAGATGGCAATTCCTCAGTGCATTCCTTCATTACTCTCTCAATGTTCAGTGGCATCCTGGATAGAGTATCTGCATCAACATTTTCTTTGCCAGGCCGATACTTGATGTTAAAATGAAAATCTGCGAGTTCCGCCACCCATCTACATCCTGTCGCATTCAGCTTTGCACTGGTTAAAACATAAGTCAGTGGATTATTATCACTATACACAGTGAAGGTGGGAGCATAGTACAGATAATCCTTAAATTTTTCAGTGACAGCCCACTTCAGGGCAAGGAACTCCAACTTCCCTGAGTGGAGGTGATACTTCTTTTCCGCGACTGTCAGGGTTCGGGACCCATAAGCGATGACTCTCAGCTTTCCTGCTTGCTTTTGACATAGAACTGCCCCAAGACCCTGATTTGATGCGTCAGTATGAAGTATGAACGGCTGTGAGAAGTCCGGGAACGCAAGTACTGGTGGTTCAACTAGACAATCGATCAGTCCCTCCATTATCTCTTGGTGCTTGTCAGTCCACACAATCGGCCTGTGAGATGGCACTCCCCTTTTCTTTCCTTTAGCCTGTCGATTACATATCTCCTTGGATTTTTCCTTCTCTTTCTCGGTTTCTTTCAGCAGGTCGTACAGTGGACTCGCAATTCTGGAGAAATCTTTTATATATTGTCGATAATAGCTCAACAGACCCATGACTGCTCTCAACTGTCCAACTGTGCTTGGTCTTTTATCTTTCAGACTTCTCACGGCAGCTGTATCAGCCGGGTCCATCTTACTCCCTTCCGCCGAGACAATCCTTCCAAGGTATCGCACCTCACGTTTGAATAGTTCACATTTGCCCGGTTTTAGTTTGATTCCATACTGTCTCAATCTTCGCAGGACTTTCCTTACATCATCTACGTGGTCTTCAAAGGTTTTGCTGAACACTAACGTATCGTCCAGATAAGGAACACAGATGTTGTCTCTTAGCTCATCCAGACACTCCTCCATGCAGCGTTGAAAAGCAGAAGGGGCATTCATAAGGCCGAAAGGTATCCTAATCCACTCATATAAACCCCACGGTGTCACAAAGGCTGTTAAAGGTCTGCTCTCCTTGGCCATGAAGCCCTGATGATATGCTTTACCTTGATCCAGCAGCGAAAACCAGGAGTTCCCCCCCAAACTGTCCATAATGTCTTGTACCCGGGGGATGGGCTGTCTATCAGGATGCGTTTTCCGGTTCAGCTCTCTGAAATCAATACACAGGCGTAAGCTGCCATCTTTTTTTCGTACGCAGACAACAGGAGAGGCATATGGTGAATTTGATTTCTGGACCCATCCTTGCGCAATGAGATCATGCAGGTAGTTTTTCATCTCTTGGTAGAGGGGTTTAGGCACTGAACGGTAAGTGCGGGCAACAGGATTAGTATCTTTCAGTGAAATGGCAAGTTGTAGTTTCTCGATGCAACCTATGTCATTGTCAGATTCGGAAAATGAAGCTGCTTCCTCTTTTAACATTTGCTGAACTGTTTGTTTTTCAGACTCACTGAGATGACTCAAATTGACTGGCGGAACCCATGCGACGTCAGAAGTATTGCTGGTTTCATTTTTGATTTGACTGACCATCACCGGAGTTAAACCAGGTTCCTCAAAAGCTGAAGTTGGATAAACGGCCTGCACGGGTTGCGCTGTGCCTATAACCATCTTGCCTGCCAACAGTAAGTCATGGTCTGTAGGGTTCTGAACACTGACAACTATGTGTATTGTATGTCGCCGTAAAGTTACGATTGTCTCACAGAACTCCAAACCCTCTGCCCACTGTGGGTTAACATCAGGCTCAAAAATGAGCACAGTCTCTTGCTTTGGTCTGTATGTCTGCACTGTACATTCCACTTGTACCGATGTATGTTTGGGCACATGAACATTTTCCTTTGTTGTTGTGACTGTATATTCACATGGTGTTTCAGCATGGATTTGTTTGATGAAGGCTTGAACTGTTCCGGCATTAGGACAGGCTGTTCTCTGGAATTCACTTGTGATTGGCTGCATTATTCTCTCTGTGTTCACCATTTGCTCGATCACATTATATCCGACAATGGGATGACGAAGCTGACTACCCCTCATCACCAACACAGGTATTACGAGTTCATCTGTTTCCACTTCATTTAATGCCAAACCAAAACTTACTTCCATCCACCCAATATAAGGTATTTCCTGTCCGTTTGCCGCCACTAGATGAAGTCCCTCAGGTGCATCAATTACCTCTGCCACATTTCTCAATCTGATGTTCGGTAAATGTTCACTTTTCCACCGTTCATCCACTATACAAACTTGAGATCCTGTATCCCACAATGCATCAACAAGAAGCCCTTGAAGGTAACACGGCACTAGACACTGTTTTCCTACAAAGGCGGCACGTGTAGACTTGTCGGTTTCACATTTCTTTCTGTGCATTGCAGAATTTGTGTGTACTCTTTCCGTTTGGTTACATTGTTTTACATGGACTGTCCAGTGATTAGCTTGACATGCTTTAGAACAATACAATGTTTGTTTACAGGCAGCACATTGTCGCAGTCTAAAGTCCGAACCTGTTATACGACACTGTGCGCATCTTTGTGGGGACATTGTTGAATATCTGGTCACTCCTCGTCCCGCAGTCGTGACCCTGTCCCGTTTAACGACGTCTCTCTGTACATCATTGAGCCTCGTGCTCTACAACCAGCCACAAAATGATCGCTACTGCCACACCTATAGCAGTGAGTACAGTATACATCCAATCCGCTTTGCTGACATGCCAGACATTTTCTCACACGAGCTGAGGGAGGATGAAAATGATGTGCAGGAAGCCACTGTGGCTGCTGGAATGCCCCCATTCTCCTGTCATATTGCTGCAAATAACGTTGAGGTGGGTACTGAGGCTGGGGTGGGTACAGAGGCTGGGGTGGTGGCACGTTGGTTTGATTCCTCACATTGGCAGAAAACTGTGTGGACATGATCTGAGGCTGTAGAATGGATTCTTTAATTTGAGACACCTCTGCACTGA
This sequence comes from Romanogobio albipinnatus, assembly GCA_023566225.1. NCBI lineage: Eukaryota > Metazoa > Chordata > Actinopteri > Cypriniformes > Gobionidae > Romanogobio > Romanogobio albipinnatus. The sequence goes on from CM042251.1 coordinate 25,454,781, forward strand.
GATCCTTCAACAATGCCATGTCAGACCGCATTTCCTTTAACTCACTCAAAATGTCAGGTTCAGCTTTCTCTGTGTTTTTGTGACACTGTGTCTTTCCTTTCTTTTCAACAGCAACTTCATTAACCTGCACTGGATTCACTTTGGTGTGTTGATATTAGGGGTGGTTAATCTGTCTGATTTCCCGATTCGATTCGATTACGATTATTGAAGTCCCGATTCGATTACAGTCGATTTTCGATTATTAACGATTCTCGATTAGCGATTATTGATTTTCCATTTCACAACAGTAAACGAAAATACACTACAAAGTGATTGCAGTATAAAAAAAAAGTCAGCTACTGAATTACTTAACTCTTTTATTGAGTAACAACAACTCAAAGCACTTGTCGTGTAGTGTCGTGTAGTTACACAGAAATGAATACATCACATTGTGTTGTGACTCATCAAGTTGAACTAAACAATAACAAATAAATGAAAGGCTTATTTTCTTTAGGAAGTAGATCAGAACCAACATACTGTAGAAATTGGACAATTTTCTTCTAGAAAGACAACGTGTTCAGGTGGAGGAAGACTGCAGGTTGCAGTCGAAACATGTCAAGGTAAAGAAGAAGTTTTTTCTCCAAACACCTTGTCTTTCTAGAAGAAAATTGTCCAATTTAATCATTAAGAAGACAAAATGAACATTTTTGAACAACTTACTGTAGCTTCAGCTTATATACTGTACTGTAGAACACAGTGACACAATGTCAAGAGTGATGGATGCGGTGCGCGCGTGAGGGGGGCGGGAACGCGTGGAACGCTCGAGCTCCTCTCGTTGGTTTCAAAGACAAAAGGGGGAAAAACGGGTTTGTGTCGGAGGAGTGTCGAGGCCCGTTCGGTTCCGTGAGCGGGAGCCGCGGGTCGGTGCAGCGGAGCGTTTCCAGCATCAGTCCGGCTGTGTGTGTGTGTGTGTGTGTGTGTGTGAGATCCGCTCATCGCGTCCTCAGGATCGCCTTAATTCCCGCGAATGTGCGCGTCGATGTGTGTCGCGCTCGCTCATCTGAAGCGCTCATAAATCTGCGGATTGAAGGCGTTTATTCGGTGTTTGTGCGCGAATCTGAGCCGTGCTAACGCGCTAATGCTAATGTGCCTGAGCTCCAGAGGAGGCGAGGCGGGAGGATTTTAGAGTGTTCCCTCAGAATCATCTCAGCATTAACGACAGATTTACATTCATCTAATGAACACACACACACACACACACACACACACACACACACACACACACACACACACACACGCGGTGGTAGAGTCAGGTTTAGATAAATAAAAAAATCGATTTTTGAAAATTTAATGATCGATTCATGCTCGTCCATAACATACTCGCGATTAATCGATAATCGATTTTTTTCACCACCCCTAGTTGATATATCAGCTTCTTCTTGTTTTGCCGCTCGGTTTCATTTGCACAAGCAACATTGACTTTATCAAAAAGAATTTCATCACTCACATCAATTGTCGTCAAGTAAGGTTGCAGATCACTTCTAATACTGTCATTTTGCAGGCCAGTAAGGACAGTGTGAAGAAACATGCTCTGAACTCGGGTCATATTTCAAACTGGATTCCGCTTCCTGGGATGCGAACAGGATCTTTTGCCTCAAATCAAGACACCGAACGAGGAAACTTTGTGGGGTCTCTTTACTACTCTGCGCCTCGGAGGTAAGCTGCTTGTACAATTCAGTCGCACCTCTTTCTTGATAATGCGCTCTCAATATACGTCTCAGCACAGGGAGGGTTAAATTTGGTTTTCCTTCCAGGTAACTACGCAGCTGCATGCCTGGTGCAATTGCTCTTATTACTGCATCCACTATTTCAAGCTCTGACACTCCCCTGCTCAATCCGTGTTCGATTTGATGCGCCAAACTTGAAAAGGTGAGTTTATCTTTTTGTCCAGGGTCACCTATCTGTCCTGATATCTTGAATTCTCGGTTCCAGGGTGGCATGACTGGTCTGTGTGTCATAAACTGCAGATCGGAGCTTGTGTCTGGCTGTACGTTTGGACTTGGCAATGTGGAATACCTCTGTATAGTACTTATGTTCTGTTGTGTACCTGTGTGTTGTGGTGTGCGATTAGCTGCTTTCTGTTTTTGCACTATTAACTTCTGTAATGCTGATTGTAATGTGTCAATTTCTTTTTGCAGTTTTTCCTGTTCTGTGTTTTCTGCTACTGGATTTACATTCACTCTCTTAGTGGTTGGTGCTGTCTGTCTTTCCGAATCACAGTTTTCATTAACCCTCTGAATTTCACAGATTTTGTCTTTTAGACACAGAAGCTCTGCCATACCCTCATCTTCAAGCTCCTCTAATGCCTCCCTCTCAATGTGTCTCACAATAACAGAAATAAAAAATGACCGGCCTTTGCTACTGAAATGTTCACAATCAATTTCTAGGAATTCACACAGTTCGATCAAATTTTCTCGTGAAAGAGCATATACTGCTCCTATCACCTCAAGCTTCAGATCCTCTACGTGATCCATGAGTTACTCAGTCTAGATGTGTGCAAAGTGATAGAAGAAGTGCCCTTAGCAGGCTGGAGTCCTGCAGCGTTCCTGGTATCGAAAATAAACCTCAGATTGCTTGCACTTTCCTTCCTGGCTCGACACGGACACCGAACGTCTTCACTCCACTGGTCACCTGGGCTGAGTAGAAGGCTGAATGGCACTGGAGGAGGGCTGTCATCACTGGAAGCCAACTCGCACTGCATTCATCCTCGCTGGGGCCTCCAAAATGTAGCACCCTAACCGCCTGATTAGGGGAGATATAAAATCAATAAAAGACACAGGAACACGGCTGCTGCAATATCTTCTGAGTCTCTGTATTGTCTCACATTAATGCAAATATTTCTGCATTCTCATATATCAATGAAAAGTATAACAACATATCTCTTTTAGAGAAAAAACAATATACAGACAAAAAAATATAGAATTACTCACATATAGCTTCTCAACAGATACTGTCTCCATCAATTAAACAAATAATTTCAATAGAAACTTGAATTACAATGCATATTAATAATACGTACTGCATATTACATACAATATTCACATATGATACTCTACATTTTAAACATATGTGCCGTTTACCATATCTTCAACTCTTTTAAACTTCTTAAATTAACTCAGGAATTATAGCATATCAGCAAAACTAATCTCTTTACACACCATTAGCATGAACACATATTACTCTTTCTCTTCTGAACCAACAGATTCCCTTTTTTTTTAAACACTGTCACCTGTAACTTAACTGTTAAATTAGTTCTCAAAAACACCAATATGGTATTAATTTACTCCGTTTTCACATTTATATGACCGCATGGTCTCTGCCATTAATTTAGCATTCGCCAGTTGTACATGTGATACACACGCGGGAAACTTGAACCGAACTTTTAGACACATATATATATATATATATACACAATGAATACACTTCAAACAATGACACTTGCCATTTTTCACAGCCTTGACTTATATAAAGTATATTTTTACTACAATTTGCTAATATCATACCTGATTAGGGGAGATATAAAATCAATTAAAGCTGCGAGCAGCGATGACGGGCTCAAGCCGGTGGCACCGCCACGCCGGTGGCATCAGCTTAACTGTGCACTGCAGGTAATAGGCATTTAAAATGGGAAAACATAAAAGGACTATGTCAAAGTCATCTGAATTCACCACATTAACTGCAGTAGTTGGTGCTGCTATGACCACAAACCACATCTATGAGATCAATTAAATTTATATGAATTTCATGTCAGACTATGTCAAAGGTCAAATTGGAATGAGTTCAGAATACCATTTGAATGCTGATGTTGTTTTATTCTAACACTTCTCTTCATGTGTTTTTGAGCTACCTTAGCTACCGTTTGTGCACCAATCTTATGCACCATAAAGCGTGCTTTCATTTTAATATGGGTGGTCCAATAAAAAAAATTTTATAAAAAAATGTGTAAATGGAGCCAAATCACAGAAACTGCAAAGATGATTTTAATATCAGTGTCAGGTAAGAGTAAGATGCGTGTCTACATTTTATGGAAGTTTATTATAAATAGCCACTTTTATAAAATCATGTGAAATTTATGTTTTAATACATTTATATTATATCAGTGTGCTGTGTAGTGTGCATAGTTTATCCTATGACATTAATGTGCATCATACGTTATCTTGGCAAACACATCACATGACGTTTTTATTTCAAGTGATAGTTATTTGTGATAGCCTGTATGAAAGGGTTAAATTATCATCATCAAAAGAGAAAGTCACACACACACACACACACACACACACACACACACACACACACACACACACACACACACACACACACACACACACACACACACACACACACACACACACACACACACACACACACACACTCAGTGAGAAAGTGAGGGGGGGAGGGGAAGGAAAGGCAGAGGACATTGCATAGACTTAATGGTTTTTATACTGTACAAACTGTACATTCTATCCCCCTACACTACCCCTACTCCTAAACCTACCATCACAGAAAACATTCTGCATTTTTACATTTTGAATAAAACATTGTTTAGAATGTTTTTAAAGCTAGACAGTGAATTAAAGCATTTTTGAAAGTGACACACTTCCTGCTGCCAGTTGGTGGCCTGGCCACACACACACACACACACACACACACACACACACACACACACACACACACACACGCACACACGCACACACACACACACACACAGACAAACCCCTTAGAGAGAAAGAGAGATGGGATTTTTTTATATCCTGCTTCAAAACTAATACAATGCTGCCATCTTGTGTTCATTGAGGGGCAGCACAGACACAGAATAGATTATTTAAAGAAATATTTTAAATAAATAAATATATTGATCTGAAAAGTAGTATAGTCATTTTAAATAAATCCAAGTTCAATTACTGAACATACAATCTTAATTTATTGAAATCAAAAAATGATTTTACAAGATATGAGAGAATTTCTATTCCCCTTTTTTGTCCTTATTTAATCCCTCGCCATGGCAACACCGTTTGAGATATCCAATATTCGTTCGCATTTTAGCATCTTCTGTATCTTTGTTTCATGTTGACCGAGTTTGGTGGAGATTGAATAAATCGCCTACGAGGAGAACATAAAAACTCAGACCCTGAATTATACAATTATTCACCTTCAAACCAAAATATCTGACTTCCTGTTTGTCGGAGCTAATGACTGTAAATTCGAAAGTTGTCCGGCTCGAAGAGAACAATATATGTACCGAGTTTGGTGACTGAAGATAAAACTAACCCCCCCACTTTTGTCAAAAGGTGGCGCTATAGAGCCCCTCATCCCCGCCCGTTTCTGAGGCTTTGCCAATGTGTACTGACTGACATCTCTGATGTGTGTGTTGAGTTTCAAGCAGTTTCAAGCATTTTCAAGCATGCTAAGAGCCTCAAAACAGCCAAAAGATTATTAAACTTTGACACGTTGCCAAGGCAACAGTATTTGAAATTTCAGAAATCAATTTCATACGTCTCTATCTGTCATGTTTTCACATTATACTGATGAAGTTTGAAATAAATCGTGTGAAAATAAGATGGTGATTCAAAGCATTTTTGAAAGTGACACACTTTCTGCTGCCAGTTGGTGGCGCTATAACTTTGACTCACAAAAGTCATATCCATCTGATCGGCCTCTTACAACGAACACACAGCTGAAGTTTCATCTAAATCATTCAATGTTTGCACAAGTTATAACACACTTCCTGTTTCCCTTTTCTCGCCATAAATTCGTTGCTTCGCCACGGCCAAACCGTTTGAGATATCACAAATCCGCTCGCAATTTAGCATCCTGAATATGTTCACTTCATGCTGACTGAGTTTGGCGATGATCGAAACAATGGCCTCGGAGGAGTATATTAAATTCCAGAGCATGGGTTTTCCGAACAACCCATTATAGCTCACTTCCTGTTGGGCTGACACGTAACTTAGAGCACGAAAGTTGTTTGGCCCGATGAGGTCTATATGTGTACCGAGTTTCATACATGTACGTGCAAGTGTGTTTGATATATGGACCAAGTTTCAGAACGCATTCTAGGGGGCGCTGTCGAGCCCCCCTGCCACGCCCGGGTACCAGCTTCAGCCCGGCTCTGATGGCCGCGCATTCCGACGTGTGTGCAAATTTTCAAGAGTTTTTGAGCATGGTAAGGGCCCCAAAAGTGCCCGAGAAGTCGATAAAATAATAATAATAATAATAATTAAAGCTGCGAGCAGCGATGACGGGCTCAAGCCGGTGGCACCGCCACGCCGGTGGCATCAGCTTAACTGTGCATGGCAGGCAATATGCATTTAAACAGGAGAGCATTTTAAAAATCACTCGAATATGCCACATTTACTGCAGCAGCTGGTGCCATTATGACCATAAGCCACTCCCATGATGTAATTTAAATATAGATGAATTGTAATGTCATAGGATCACATATAGGACCACATCTATGAGATCAAGTACATTTAAATTAATTTCATGTCAGATGATGTCAAAGGTCAAATCATAATGAGTTCAGAATACCATACAATCTTAATTTAATTGAAATCAAAATATGATTTTACAAGATATGAGAGAATTTCTGTTCCCCTTTTTTGTCCTTATTTAATCCCTCGCCATGGCAACACCGTTTGAGATATCCAATATTCGTTCGCATTTTAGCATCTTCCATATCTTTGTTTCATGTTGACCGAGTTTGGTGGAGATTGAATAAATCGCCTACGAGGAGAACGTAAAAACTCAGACCCTGAATTATACAAATATTCCCCATCAAATCAAAATATCTGACTTCCTGTTGGTCGGAGCTAATGACTGTAAATTAGAAAGTTGTCCGGCTCGATATCCAATATTCGTTCGAATTTTAGCATCTTCCATATCTTTGTTTCATGTTGACCGAGTTTGGTGGAGATTGAATAAATCGCCTACGAGGAGAACGTAAAAACAGAGAGAGAGAGACAGAGAGATAGACAGAGAGAGACAGACAAAGAGAGAGAGAGAGAGAGAGACAGACAAAGAGAGAGAGAGAGAGAGAGAGAGAGAGAGAGAGAGAGAGAGAGAGAGAGAGAGAGAGAGAGAGAGAGAGAGAGAGAGAGAGAGAGAGAGGGTATCTGCAGGTTTCACCAAGTCAAATTTAAGACTTTTTAAGACCTTTTCAAGACCATTATGAATTAAATTTAAGACCTATATCACGCAATTAAAAAAAAAAAAACGTACAAAAGGAAATGCAGAATCACAAAATTACTTGCAAAGCAAATTAATTTATTCAAATTGAACAAAGTATTAGTAATCTTGCACTTCCTTATAGCTCAATCCCACCAGGATTAATATACAAACACACTACCGGTCTAAAGTCTGAGAACGGTAAGATTTTTAAATGTTTTTACATTCTGCTCACCAATGCTGCATTTATGTTATTAAAAATACAAAAAGCTGTAATATTGTGACAGTTCTGTTGTGACTGTTTTCTATGTGAATATATAGTAAAGTGTCATTTATTCCTGTGATCAAAGCTGAATTTATCATCATTACTCCAGTCTTCAGTGTCACATGATCCTTCACTAAATCACTAATCATTCTCATATGAGGATCTGATGATCAACAAACATTTATGTTTATTATCAGTGTTGAACACAGTTGTGTAAAACATTTTTTTTTGGATTCTTTGATGGATAAAAAAAAGTAAAAAAAAAAAAAAAAGATTTCTGAAGGATTATGTGACTCTAAAGTCTGGAGCAATGATGCTGAAAATTCAGCTTTGAATCACAGAAATAAATTCTATTTAAGATATATATTGAAATATAGTTATTTTAAATAAAAAAATAAAAAAACATATTCACAATAATACTGTCTTTGCTGTATTTTGGATCAAATAAATGCAGCCTCGGTGAGCAGGAGAGACTTCTTTAAAAAACATTTTAAAAATCGAACCGTTCTCAAACTTTTGACCGGTAGTGTGTGTGTATGTATATACATTTTTTGTGAGATCAAAATTACTGATTTTGTGAAGTTATTTTCAGAAATGTGCATGTTTCTTTTTTTTTTTCATAATTAGGATGCCACATTTACCATATCATTATATTAGATGCACAATAGTCACACATGGCAATAAAACAAACAAAATGCATGAATCTTGTTTGACAATAGGACAAATAAATACAACTTAAATATACAGATACAAACAGTGCTTTAAGTTTAGGGCTACTGTTTGTTTTTCCCCGTTGTTGTTGTTTGATTAATACTAACGACACAGGCAGGAGGGGGTATAGGCTCGGCTATATTGGGTTGCTTTCACTTTAAGACCTACAGTAATGATGAGCCCATAGATATGGATATGTATGAATATGCCTAGATTCGGTTCACTCGCGCGAGCGCTGACCGGCGGCAAACGCCTGCAGAATCCGCGGCCAGTCTGACATCAGTCCGTGTGTCAGTAGCGAATGAGTTCGGGGTTTTCACCGCTTTTTAAACTCTTTGTTTAGTGCTATCGGGCATATCAAACTTTTATTTGGTCATTATACGAGATGGCAGGTGAGAAAGATTCGCCTTTGCTATCACGATCGCGTGAACTGGAAGAACTGGAGAACTGAAGCTGAAGAGGGGGGTTGACGGAAGTGGGCGTGTGTGTACTTTTATTTACTTTTGTTTTATACAAAATATTCAATCAACTATCACAAACTATACATCATTTGAAAGCTAAAACACTCAAGATTCATGTTCTGAACTTGTTTTTGCAATAAATAAACCAGAGAGGAAAGGGTTAAATGAAACGCTAAAGGACCGGCCATGTAAACATTAGCATAATATTAGCGATACTCATCTTTCATCTCCTGTCGTTCAGATCAGATCGGACGAATCCAATAAACACCCGCATACATCTCTGTGTAAGAGTCCACTCTTCAAAATGCATCCCACTTTTTAATCCAAAACAACGAAAAAATAGGGAAAAAACAAAAAATCCTTCGTTGTTTGCAAGGGAGTTTTGAGTTAGCGTAATCAATCATGTCCATTTTCAATGAAATATCGATTCTAATCCTTTTCTGGCAAACTCCCCCTGCTAGAATAGTCTCTCCCACGTATTATAAACCATCCCTCGTTTCTCTCCTCCAATCAGAGACTCTACTGGGATGCATCATAAAGAGGAAGCGCCTTACAGGCTTGGTGAGCTGTCAATCATTGCGCCCATGGTTTTCGTTGGATAAAGGCACTCGGTGCCCAGCCAATGCCTTTCCAACAAAGGTTTGATTGATGGACTTAGTAACCAATCAAAAGGCATTATCTTGCGCAGTTTACGTAAGTGGGCTTTGGTGAATACTGTTTGTGCGCAGTCTGCGCGTTCTCAATGGCGCAACTGCAGTGGAGCGCGCAGACTCTTACTGACGCTTCCCATCAGCTAAATGAGTTTTTTACACTTTGTAATCTCTGTAAATAGTTGCTTTAGTTTTTCAGTAACTGTTTATCCATTATAATTAGCAGTTTATTGCAGATTTATTTGAATGAAAAACTACTCTTTACAATTACACATTTTTATGAAATAAATGGCCTTTTTGAAATTCGCCTAGACTTTTCTTGACATAAAAGCTCACAGAAGCTACATTACTGAGAGAATCATCCTCATATTTGAATCATGACATGATTAGACATTCAGTTTTATATTTAAGTTATTTTCAGGCTCTTAACATTAAATTATAATATTTTTTTCCCTAAGTAAAAAAAAAAAAAAAAAAAAAAACGTGAGTCACTTATACATGTATATTACTCTGTTCCCATATTACTTTGAGTTATTATGACTCTTGGGTAGCAACATTTCAAGTGTCTAGTTTAAAATAAGACCAGATTTATGAATATAGACCATAGGGTTTAAGAGCTGCAGACATTTTCATTTGGGTATGTCGTTTTCAAAGAATTCTCAAAAAATGGGGCACATGTTAAGAGGTTAAAGACAATTAAGACTTTTTAATATCCCGCGGGGACCCTGGAGAGAGAGAGAGAGAGAGAGAGAGAGAAACAAGGTTTTTTCTATCCTGCTTCAAAACTAACACAATGCTGCCATCTTCTGTTCATTGAGGGGAGGGCACACTGGCACATTAGATTATTTAAAGAAATATTTATAAAAAATATATATATTCATCTGAAAAATAGTATAGTAATTTTAAATAATCTAAGTTCAATTACCAAACATACAATCTTAATTTAATTGAAATCAAAATATGATTTTACAAGATATTAGACAATTTCTGTTCCCCTTTTTTGTCCTTATTTAATCCCTCGCCATGGCAACACCGTTTGAGATATCCAATATCCGTTCGCATTTTAGCATCTTCTGTATCTTTGTTTCATTTTGACAGAGTTTGGTGGAGATTGAATAAATCGCCTACGAGGAGAACGTAAAAACTCAGACCCTGAATTACACAAAAATTCACCTTCAAACCAAAATATCTGACTTCCTGTTGGTTGGAGCTAATGACTGTAAATTAGAAAGTTGTCCGGCTCGATGAGGTCTATATATATACTGAGTTTGGTGATTGTAGATGAAACGAAGCCCTTCACTTTTGTCAAAAGGTGGCGCTAGAGAGCCCCTCATCCCCACTCGTTTCTGAGGCTTTGCCAATGTGTACTGACTGACATGTCTGATGTGTGTGTTGAGTTTCAAGCAGTTTCAAGCAATTTCAAGGATGCTAAGAGCCTCAGAACAGCCAAAAGATTATTAAACTTTGACACGTTGCCATGGCAACATTATTTAAAATTTTAGGAATCCATTCATATGTGTATATCTGCCATGTTTTCACATTATACTGATGAAGTTTGAAGTCACTCAGGTGAAAATAAGACCGTGATTTAAAGCATTTTTGAAAGTGACACACTTCCTGCTGCCAGTTGGTGGCGCTATCACTTTGACTCACAAAAGTCATATCCATGCGATCGGCTTCTTACAACGAACACACAGCTGAAGTTTCATCCAAATCAGTCAATGTTTGCACAAGTTATAACACACTTCCTGTTTCCCTTTTCTCGCCATAAATTCGTTGCTTCGCCACGGCCAAACCATTTGAGATATCAAAAATCCGCTCGCAATTTAGCATCCTGAATATGTTCACTTCATGCTGACCGAGTTTGGCGATGATCGAAACAATGGCCTCGGAGGAGTATATTAAATTCCAGAGCATGGGTTTTCCGAACAACCCATTATAGCTCACTTCCTGTTGGGCTGACGTAACTTAGAGCACGAAAGTTGTTCGGCCCGATGAGGTCTATATGTGTACCGAGTTTCATATATGTACGTGCAAGTGTGTTTCATATATGGACCAAGTTTTCAGACCCCACCTTAGGGGGCGCTGTCGAGCCCCCCTGCCACGCCCGGGTACCAGCTTCAGCCCGGCTCTGATGGCCGCGCATTCCGACGTGTGTGCAAAGTTTCAAGAGTTTTCGAGCATGTTAAGTGCCCCAAAAGTACCCGAGAAGTCGAAAAAAAAAATAAAAAAAAAAAAAAAAAAAAATAATCCTTAGGGGAACAATAGGGCTCTGCGCCCTTTCAGGCTTGAGCCCTAATAAAAGACACAGGAACACGGCTGCTGCAATATCTTCTGAGTCTCTGTATTGTCTGAGCAGCGCGCCCCTCCCCCAGCAGGTGAAAGTCCCAAGACAAAAATAATCAAATGATCGATCGTCCATAGTAGGCAAGGAATACCAATCGCCATCATCCAAAATCATACACTGTGCATTAATGACATTCAGTTTATTTTTCAATGACGACATTTTCTGATGACACTAATTATTATTAGTTTTGTATATTTTTATAACCACCACATAGACTCATCCTGCCTTGCTTCTACAATGAACAGAGCTGCAATGTGCTCTACTGTGACACATGAGAACCTTGTAGAATCAACCTGCCTTGCATCTGCAATGAACAAAGCTGCAATGTGCTCTACTGTGACACGTGAGAACCTTGTAGAATCAACCTGCCTTGTTTAAACAATGAACATAGCTGCAATGTGCTCTACTGTGACACGTGAGAACCTTGTAGAATCAACCTGCCTTGCTTCTGCAATGAACAGAGCTGCAATGTGCTCTACTGTGACACGTGAGAACCTTGTAGAATCAACCTGCCTTGCTTCTGCAATGAACAGAGCTGCAATGTGCTCTACTGTGACACGTGAGAACCTTGTAGAATCAACCTGCCTTGCTTCTGCAATGAACAGAGCTGCAATGTGCTCTACTGTGACACGTGAGAACCTTGTAGAATCAACCTGCCTTGCTTCTGCAATGAACAGAGCTGCAATGTGCTCTACTGTGACACGTGAGAACCTTGTAGACTCATCCTGCCTTGCTTCTGCAATGAACAGAGCTGCAATGTGCTCTACTGTGACACGTGAGAACCTTGTAGAATCAACCTGCCTTGCATCTGCAATGAACAGAGCTGCAATGTGCTCTACTGTGACACGTGAGAACCTTGTAGAATCAACCTGCCTTGTTTAAACAATGAACAGAGCTGCAATGTGCTCTACTGTGACACGTGAGAACCTTGTAGAATCAACCTGCCTTGTTTAAACAATGAACAGAGCTGCAATGTGCTCTACTGTGACACGTGAGAACCTTGTAGAATCAACCTGGCTTGCTTCTACAATGAACAGAGCTGCAATGTGCTCTACTGTGACACGTGAGAACCTTGTAGAATCAACCTGCCTTGCTTCTGCAATGAACAGAGCTGCAATGTGCTCTACTGTGACACGTGAGAACCTTGTAGAATCAACCTGCCTTGCATCTGCAATGAACAGAGCTGCAATGTGCTCTACTGTGACACGTGAGAACCTTGTAGAATCAACCTGCCTTTTTTAAACAATGAACAGAGCTGCAATGTGCTCTACTGTGACACGTGAGAACCTTGTAGAATCAACCTGCCTTTTTTAAACAATGAACAGAGCTGCAATGTGCTCTACTGTGACACGTGAGAACCTTGTAGACTCATCCTGCCTTGCTTCTGCAATGAACAGAGCTGCAATGTGCTCTACTGTGACACGTGAGAACCTTGTAGAATCAACCTGCCTTTTTTAAACAATGAACAGAGCTGCAATGTGCTCTACTGTGACACGTGAGAACCTTGTAGACTCATCCTGCCTTGCTTCTGCAATGAACAGAGCTGCAATGTGCTCTACTGTGACATGTGAGAACCTTGTAGAATCAACCTGCCTTGCTTCTGCAATGAACAGAGCTGCAATGTGCTCTACTGTGACACGTGAGAACCTTGTAGACTCAACCTGCCTTGCTTCTGCAATGAACAGAGCTGCAATGTGCTCTACTGTGACACGTGAGAACCTTGTAGAATCAACCTGCCTTTTTTAAACAATGAACAGAGCTGCAATGTGCTCTACTGTGACACGTGAGAACCTTGTAGACTCATCCTGCCTTGCTTCTGCAATGAACAGAGCTGCAATGTGCTCTACTGTGACACGTGAGAACCTTGTAGAATCAACCTGCCTTTTTTAAACAATGAACAGAGCTGCAATGTGCTCTACTGTGACACGTGAGAACCTTGTAGACTCAACCTGCCTTGCTTCTGCAATGAACAGAGCTGCAATGTGCTCTACTGTGACACGTGAGAACCTTGTAGAATCAACCTGCCTTTTTTAAACAATGAACAGAGCTGCAATGTGCTCTACTGTGACACGTGAGAACCTTGTAGACTCATCCTGCCTTGCTTCTGCAATGAACAGAGCTGCAATGTGCTCTACTGTGACACGTGAGAACCTTGTAGAATCAACCTGCCTTGTTTAAACAATGAACAGAGCTGCAATGTGCTCTACTGTGACACGTGAGAACCTTGTAGAATCAACCTGCCTTTTTTAAACAATGAACAGAGCTGCAATGTGCTCTACTGTGACACGTGAGAACCTTGTAGACTCAACCTGCCTTTTTTAAACAATGAACAGAGCTGCAATGTGCTCTACTGTGACACGTGAGAACCTTGTAGACTCATCCTGCCTTGCTTCTGCAATGAACAGAGCTACAATGTGCTCTACTGTGACACGTGAGAACCTTGTAGAATCAACCTGCCTTGTTTAAACAATGAACAGAGCTGCAATGTGCTCTACTGTGACACGTGAGAACCTTGTAGACTCATCCTGCCTTGCTTCTGCAATGAACAGAGCTGCAATGTGCTCTACTGTGACACGTGAGAACCTTGTAGACTCAACCTGCCTTGCTTCTGCAATGAACAGAGCTGCAATGTGCTCTACTGTGACACATGAGAACCTTGTAGAATCAACCTGCCTTGCTTCTGCAATGAACAGAGCTGCAATGTGCTCTACTGTGACACGTGAGAACCTTGTAGAATCAACCTGCCTTGTTTAAACAATGAACAGAGCTGCAATGTGCTCTACTGTGACACGTGAGAACCTTGTAGAATCAACCTGCCTTGTTTAAACAATGAACAGAGCTGCAATGTGCTCTACTGTGACACGTGAGAACCTTGTAGAATCAACCTGCCTTGCTTCTGCAATGAACAGAGCTGCAATGTGCTCTACTGTGACACGTGAGAACCTTGTAGAATCAACCTGCCTTGCTTCTGCAATGAACAGAGCTGCAATGTGCTCTACTGTGACACGTGAGAACCTTGTAGACTCATCCTGCCTTGCTTCTGCAATGAACAGAGCTGCAATGTGCTCTACTGTGACACGTGAGAACCTTGTAGAATCAACCTGCCTTGTTTAAACAATGAACAGAGCTGCAATGTGCTCTACTGTGACACGTGAGAACCTTGTAGAATCAACCTGCCTTGTTTAAACAATGAACAGAGCTGCAATGTGCTCTACTGTGACACGTGAGAACCTTGTAGAATCAACCTGCCTTGCATCTGCAATGAACAGAGCTGCAATGTGCTCTACTGTGACACGTGAGAACCTTGTAGAATCAACCTGCCTTGTTTAAACAATGAACAGAGCTGCAATGTGCTCTACTGTGACACGTGAGAACCTTGTAGAATCAACCTGCCTTGTTTAAACAATGAACAGAGCTGCAATGTGCTCTACTGTGACACGTGAGAACCTTGTAGAATCAACCTGGCTTGCTTCTACAATGAACAGAGCTGCAATGTGCTCTACTGTGACACGTGAGAACCTTGTAGAATCAACCTGCCTTGCTTCTGCAATGAACAGAGCTGCAATGTGCTCTACTGTGACACGTGAGAACCTTGTAGAATCAACCTGCCTTGCATCTGCAATGAACAGAGCTGCAATGTGCTCTACTGTGACACGTGAGAACCTTGTAGAATCAACCTGCCTTTTTTAAACAATGAACAGAGCTGCAATGTGCTCTACTGTGACACGTGAGAACCTTGTAGAATCAACCTGCCTTTTTTAAACAATGAACAGAGCTGCAATGTGCTCTACTGTGACACGTGAGAACCTTGTAGACTCATCCTGCCTTGCTTCTGCAATGAACAGAGCTGCAATGTGCTCTACTGTGACACGTGAGAACCTTGTAGAATCAACCTGCCTTTTTTAAACAATGAACAGAGCTGCAATGTGCTCTACTGTGACACGTGAGAACCTTGTAGACTCATCCTGCCTTGCTTCTGCAATGAACAGAGCTGCAATGTGCTCTACTGTGACATGTGAGAACCTTGTAGAATCAACCTGCCTTGCTTCTGCAATGAACAGAGCTGCAATGTGCTCTACTGTGACACGTGAGAACCTTGTAGACTCAACCTGCCTTGCTTCTGCAATGAACAGAGCTGCAATGTGCTCTACTGTGACACGTGAGAACCTTGTAGAATCAACCTGCCTTTTTTAAACAATGAACAGAGCTGCAATGTGCTCTACTGTGACACGTGAGAACCTTGTAGACTCATCCTGCCTTGCTTCTGCAATGAACAGAGCTGCAATGTGCTCTACTGTGACACGTGAGAACCTTGTAGAATCAACCTGCCTTTTTTAAACAATGAACAGAGCTGCAATGTGCTCTACTGTGACACGTGAGAACCTTGTAGACTCAACCTGCCTTGCTTCTGCAATGAACAGAGCTGCAATGTGCTCTACTGTGACACGTGAGAACCTTGTAGAATCAACCTGCCTTTTTTAAACAATGAACAGAGCTGCAATGTGCTCTACTGTGACACGTGAGAACCTTGTAGACTCATCCTGCCTTGCTTCTGCAATGAACAGAGCTGCAATGTGCTCTACTGTGACACGTGAGAACCTTGTAGAATCAACCTGCCTTGTTTAAACAATGAACAGAGCTGCAATGTGCTCTACTGTGACACGTGAGAACCTTGTAGAATCAACCTGCCTTTTTTAAACAATGAACAGAGCTGCAATGTGCTCTACTGTGACACGTGAGAACCTTGTAGACTCAACCTGCCTTTTTTAAACAATGAACAGAGCTGCAATGTGCTCTACTGTGACACGTGAGAACCTTGTAGACTCATCCTGCCTTGCTTCTGCAATGAACAGAGCTACAATGTGCTCTACTGTGACACGTGAGAACCTTGTAGAATCAACCTGCCTTGTTTAAACAATGAACAGAGCTGCAATGTGCTCTACTGTGACACGTGAGAACCTTGTAGACTCATCCTGCCTTGCTTCTGCAATGAACAGAGCTGCAATGTGCTCTACTGTGACACGTGAGAACCTTGTAGACTCAACCTGCCTTGCTTCTGCAATGAACAGAGCTGCAATGTGCTCTACAGTGACACGTGAGAACCTTGTAGACTCAACCTGCCTTGCTTCTGCAATGAACAGAGCTGCAATGTGCTCTACTGTGACACGTGAGAACCTTGTAGACTCAACCTGCCTTTTTTAAACAATGAACAGAGCTGCAATGTGCTCTACTGTGACACGTGAGAACCTTGTAGAATCAACCTGCCTTTTTTAAACAATGAACAGAGCTGCAATGTGCTCTACTGTGACACGTGAGAACCTTGTAGACTCATCCTGCCTTGCTTCTGCAATGAACAGAGCTGCAATGTTCTCTACTGTGACACGTGAGAACCTTGTAGAATCAACCTGCCTTGCTTCTGCAATGAACAGAGCTGCAATGTGCTCTACTGTGACACGTGAGAACCTTGTAGACTCATCCTGCCTTGCTTCTGCAATGAACAGAGCTGCAATGTTCTCTACTGTGACACGTGAGAACCTTGTAGAATCAACCTGCCTTGCTTCTGCAATGAACAGAGCTGCAATGTGCTCTACTGTGACACGTGAGAACCTTGTAGAATCAACCTGCCTTGCTTCTGCAATGAACAGAGCTGCAATGTGCTCTACTGTGACACGTGAGAACCTTGTAGAATCAACCTGCCTTTTTTAAACAATGAACAGAGCTGCAATGTGCTCTACTGTGACACGTGAGAACCTTGTAGACTCAACCTGCCTTGCTTCTGCAATGAACAGAGCTGCAATGTGCTCTACTGTGACATGTGAGAACCTTGTAGACTCAACCTGCCTTGCTTCTGCAATGAACAGAGCTGCAATGTGCTCTACTGTGACACGTGAGAACCTTGTAGAATCAACCTGCCTTGCTTCTGCAATGAACAGAGCTGCAATGTGCTCTACTGTGACACGTGAGAACCTTGTAGACTCAACCTGCCTTGCTTCTGCAATGAACAGAGCTGCAATGTGCTCTACTGTGACACGTGAGAACCTTGTAGAATCAACCTGCCTTGTTTAAACAATGAACAGAGCTGCAATGTGCTCTACTGTGACACGTGAGAACCTTGTAGACTCATCCTGCCTTGCTTCTGCAATGAACAGAGCTGCAATGTGCTCTACTGTGACATGTGAGAACCTTGTAGACTCAACCTGCCTTGCTTCTGCAATGAACAGAGCTGCAATGTGCTCTACTGTGACATGTGAGAACCTTGTAGACTCAACCTGCCTTGCTTCTGCAATGAACAGAGCTGCAATGTGCTCTACTGTGACACGTGAGAACCTTGTAGAATCAACCTGCCTTTTTTAAACAATGAACAGAGCTGCAATGTGCTCTACTGTGACACGTGAGAACCTTGTAGACTCATCCTGCCTTGCTTCTGCAATGAACAGAGCTGCAATGTTCTCTACTGTGACACGTGAGAACCTTGTAGAATCAACCTGCCTTTTTTAAACAATGAACAGAGCTGCAATGTGCTCTACTGTGACACGTGAGAACCTTGTAGAATCAACCTGCCTTGCTTCTGCAATGAACAGAGCTGCAATGTGCTCTACTGTGACATGTGAGAACCTTGTAGAATCAACCTGCCTTGCTTCTGCAATGAACAGAGCTGCAATGTGCTCTACTGTGACATGTGAGAACCTTGTAGACTCAACCTGCCTTGCTTCTGCAATGAACAGAGCTGCAATGTGCTCTACTGTGACACGTGAGAACCTTGTAGAATCAACCTGCCTTTTTTAAACAATGAACAGAGCTGCAATGTGCTCTACTGTGACACGTGAGAACCTTGTAGAATCAACCTGCCTTGCTTCTGCAATGAAAAGAGCTGCAATGTGCTCTACTGTGACACGTGAGAACCTTGTAGACTCAACCTGTCTTGCTTCTGCAATGAACAGAGCTGCAATGTGCTCTACTGTGACACGTGAGAACCTTGTAGAATCAACCTGCCTTGTTTAAACAATGAACAGAGCTGCAATGTGCTCTACTGTGACACGTGAGAACCTTGTAGACTCATCCTGCCTTGCTTCTGCAATGAACAGAGCTGCAATGTGCTCTACTGTGACACGTGAGAACCTTGTAGAATCAACCTGCCTTGCTTCTGCAATGAACAGAGCTGCAATGTGCTCTACTGTGACACGTGAGAACCTTGTAGACTCATCCTGCCTTGCTTCTGCAATGAACAGAGCTGCAATGTGCTCTACTGTGACACGTGAGAACCTTGTAGAATCAACCTGCCTTTTTTAAACAATGAACAGAGCTGCAATGTGCTCTACTGTGACACGTGAGAACCTTGTAGACTCAACCTGCCTTGCTTCTACAATGAACAGAGCTGCAATGTGCTCTACTGTGACACGTGAGAACCTTGTAGAATCAACCTGCCTTTTTTAAACAATGAACAGAGCTGCAATGTTCTCTACTGTGACACGTGAGAACCTTGTAGACTCATCCTGCCTTGCTTCTACAATGAACAGAGCTGCAATGTGCTCTACTGTGACACGTGAGAACCTTGTAGAATCAACCTGCCTTTTTTAAACAATGAACAGAGCTGCAATGTGCTCTACTGTGACACGTGAGAACCTTGTAGACTCAACCTGCCTTGCTTCTACAATGAACAGAGCTGCAATGTGCTCTACTGTGACACGTGAGAACCTTGTAGACTCAACCTGCCTTGTTTAAACAATGAACAGAGCTGCAATGTGCTCTACTGTGACACGTGAGAACCTTGTAGACTCAACCTGCCTTGCTTCTGCAATGAACAGAGCTGCAATGTGCTCTACTGTGACACGTGAGAACCTTGTAGAATCAACCTGCCTTGCTTCTGCAATGAACAGAGCTGCAATGTGCTCTACTGTGACACGTGAGAACCTTGTAGAATCAACCTGCCTTTTTTAAACAATGAACAGAGCTGCAATGTGCTCTACTGTGACACGTGAGAACCTTGTAGACTCAACCTGCCTTGCTTCTGCAATGAACAGAGCTGCAATGTGCTCTACTGTGACATGTGAGAACCTTGTAGACTCAACCTGCCTTGCTTCTGCAATGAACAGAGCTGCAATGTGCTCTACTGTGACACGTGAGAACCTTGTAGACTCAACCTGCCTTGCTTCTGCAATGAACAGAGCTGCAATGTGCTCTACTGTGACACGTGAGAACCTTGTAGACTCAACCTGCCTTTTTTAAACAATGAACAGAGCTGCAATGTGCTCTACTGTGACACGTGAGAACCTTGTAGAATCAACCTGCCTTGCTTCTACAATGAACAGAGCTGCAATGTGCTCTACTGTGACACGTGAGAACCTTGTAGACTCAACCTGCCTTGCTTCTGCAATGAACAGAGCTGCAATGTGCTCTACTGTGACACGTGAGAACCTTGTAGAATCAACCTGCCTTTTTTAAACAATGAACAGAGCTGCAATGTGCTCTACTGTGACACGTGAGAACCTTGTAGACTCAACCTGCCTTGCTTCTGCAATGAACAGAGCTGCAATGTGCTCTACTGTGACATGTGAGAACCTTGTAGACTCAACCTGCCTTGCTTCTGCAATGAACAGAGCTGCAATGTGCTCTACTGTGACACGTGAGAACCTTGTAGAATCAACCTGCCTTTTTTAAACAATGAACAGAGCTGCAATGTGCTCTACTGTGACACGTGAGAACCTTGTAGACTCATCCTGCCTTGCTTCTGCAATGAACAGAGCTGCAATGTTCTCTACTGTGACACGTGAGAACCTTGTAGACTCATCCTGCCTTGCTTCTGCAATGAACAGAGCTGCAATGTGCTCTACTGTGACATGTGAGAACCTTGTAGACTCAACCTGCCTTGCTTCTGCAATGAACAGAGCTGCAATGTGCTCTACTGTGACACGTGAGAACCTTGTAGAATCAACCTGCCTTTTTTAAACAATGAACAGAGCTGCAATGTGCTCTACTGTGACACGTGAGAACCTTGTAGAATCAACCTGCCTTTTTTAAACAATGAACAGAGCTGCAATGTGCTCTACTGTGACACGTGAGAACCTTGTAGACTCATCCTGCCTTGCTTCTGCAATGAACAGAGCTGCAATGTGCTCTACTGTGACACGTGAGAACCTTGTAGACTCATCCTGCCTTGCTTCTGCAATGAACAGAGCTGCAATGTGCTCTACTGTGACACGTGAGAACCTTGTAGAATCAACCTGCCTTGCTTCTGCAATGAACAGAGCTGCAATGTGCTCTACTGTGACACGTGAGAACCTTGTAGAATCAACCTGCCTTGCTTCTGCAATTAACAGAGCTGCAATGTGCTCTACTGTGACATGTGAGAACCTTGTAGAATCAACCTGCCTTTTTTAAACAATGAACAGAGCTACAATGTGCTCTACTGTGACACGTGAGAACCTTGTAGACTCATCCTGCCTTCATGCTTCTGCAATGAACAGAGCTGCAATGTGCTCTACTGTGACACGTGAGAACCTTGTAGACTCAACCTGCCTTGCTTCTGCAATGAACAGAGCTGCAATGTGCTCTACTGTGACATGTGAGAACCTTGTAGACTCAACCTGCCTTGCTTCTGCAATGAACAGAGCTGCAATGTGCTCTACTGTGACATGTGAGAACCTTGTAGACTCAACCTGCCTTGCTTCTGCAATGAACAGAGCTGCAATGTGCTCTACTGTGACATGTGAGAACCTTGTAGACTCAACCTGCCTTGCTTCTGCAATGAACAGAGCTGCAATGTGCTCTACTGTGACACGTGAGAACCTTGTAGAATCAACCTTCCTTGTTTCTGCAATGAACAGAGCTGCAATGTGCTCTACTGTGACACGTGAGAACCTTGTAGACTCAACCTGCCTTGCTTCTGCAATGAACAGAGCTGCAATGTGCTCTACTGTGACACGTGAGAACCTTGTAGACTCAACCTGCCTTGTTTCTGCAATGAACAGAGCTGCAATGTGCTCTACTGTGACATGTGAGAACCTTGTAGACTCAACCTGCCTTGCTTCTGCAATGAACAGAGCTGCAATGTGCTCTACTGTGACACGTGAGAACCTTGTAGAATCAACCTGCCTTTTTTAAACAATGAACAGAGCTGCAATGTGCTCTACTGTGACACGTGAGAACCTTGTAGAATCAACCTGCCTTGCTTCTGCAATGAACAGAGCTGCAATGTGCTCTACTGTGACACGTGAGAACCTTGTAGAATCATCCTGCCTTGTTTAAACAATGAACAGAGCTGCAATGTGCTCTACTGTGACACGTGAGAACCTTGTAGACTCATCCTGCCTTGCTTCTGCAATGAACAGAGCTGCAATGTGCTCTACTGTGACACGTGAGAACCTTGTAGACTCATCCTGCCTTGCTTCTGCAATGAACAGAGCTGCAATGTTCTCTACTGTGACACGTGAGAACCTTGTAGAATCAACCTGCCTTGCTTCTGCAATGAACAGAGCTGCAATGTGCTCTACTGTGACACGTGAGAACCTTGTAGAATCAACCTGCCTTGCTTCTGCAATGAACAGAGCTGCAATGTGCTCTACTGTGACATGTGAGAACCTTGTAGAATCAACCTGCCTTTTTTAAACAATGAACAGAGCTGCAATGTGCTCTACTGTGACACGTGAGAACCTTGTAGACTCATCCTGCCTTGCTTCTGCAATGAACAGAGCTGCAATGTGCTCTACTGTGACACGTGAGAACCTTGTAGAATCAACCTGCCTTGCTTCTGCAATGAACAGAGCTGCAATGTGCTCTACTGTGACACGTGAGAACCTTGTAGAATCAACCTGCCTTTTTTAAACAATGAACAGAGCTGCAATGTGCTCTACTGTGACACGTGAGAACCTTGTAGAATCAACCTGCCTTGCTTCTGCAATGAACAGAGCTGCAATGTGCTCTACTGTGACACGTGAGAACCTTGTAGACTCAACCTGCCTTGCTTCTGCAATGAACAGAGCTGCAATGTGCTCTACTGTGACACGTGAGAACCTTGTAGAATCAACCTGCCTTGTTTAAACAATGAACAGAGCTGCAATGTGCTCTACTGTGACACGTGAGAACCTTGTAGAATCAACCTGCCTTGCTTCTGCAATGAACAGAGCTGCAATGTGCTCTACTGTGACATGTGAGAACCTTGTAGACTCAACCTGCCTTGCTTCTGCAATGAACAGAGCTGCAATGTGCTCTACAGTGACACGTGAGAACCTTGTAGACTCAACCTGCCTTGCTTCTGCAATGAACAGAGCTGCAATGTGCTCTACTGTGACACGTGAGAACCTTGTAGACTCATCCTGCCTTGCTTCTGCAATGAACAGAGCTGCAATGTGCTCTACTGTGACATGTGAGAACCTTGTAGACTCAACCTGCCTTGCTTCTGCAATGAACAGAGCTGCAATGTGCTCTACAGTGACACGTGAGAACCTTGTAGACTCAACCTGCCTTGCTTCTGCAATGAACAGAGCTGCAATGTGCTCTACTGTGACACGTGAGAACCTTGTAGAATCAACCTGCCTTTTTTAAACAATGAACAGAGCTGCAATGTGCTCTACTGTGACACGTGAGAACCTTGTAGACTCATCCTGCCTTGCTTCTGCAATGAACAGAGCTGCAATGTTCTCTACTGTGACACGTGAGAACCTTGTAGAATCAACCTGCCTTGCTTCTGCAATGAACAGAGCTGCAATGTGCTCTACTGTGACACGTGAGAACCTTGTAGACTCATCCTGCCTTGCTTCTGCAATGAACAGAGCTGCAATGTTCTCTACTGTGACACGTGAGAACCTTGTAGAATCAACCTGCCTTTTTTAAACAATGAACAGAGCTGCAATGTGCTCTACTGTGACACGTGAGAACCTTGTAGACTCAACCTGCCTTGCTTCTACAATGAACAGAGCTGCAATGTGCTCTACTGTGACACGTGAGAACCTTGTAGACTCAACCTGCCTTGCTTCTGCAATGAACAGAGCTGCAATGTGCTCTACTGTGACATGTGAGAACCTTGTAGAATCAACCTGCCTTGCTTCGGCAATGAACAGAGCTGCAATGTGCTCTACTGTGACATGTGAGAACCTTGTAGACTCAACCTGCCTTGCTTCTGCAATGAACAGAGCTGCAATGTGCTCTACTGTGACACGTGAGAACCTTGTAGAATCAACCTGCCTTGCTTCTGCAATGAAAAGAGCTGCAATGTGCTCTACTGTGACACGTGAGAACCTTGTAGACTCAACCTGCCTTGCTTCTGCAATGAACAGAGCTGCAATGTGCTCTACTGTGACACGTGAGAACCTTGTAGAATCAACCTGCCTTGTTTAAACAATGAACAGAGCTGCAATGTGCTCTACTGTGACACGTGAGAACCTTGTAGACTCAGCCTGCCTTGCTTCTGCAATGAACAGAGCTGCAATGTGCTCTACTGTGACACGTGAGAACCTTGTAGAATCAACCTGCCTTGCTTCTGCAATGAACAGAGCTGCAATGTTCTCTACTGTGACACGTGAGAACCTTGTAGACTCATCCTGCCTTGCTTCTACAATGAACAGAGCTGCAATGTGCTCTACTGTGACACGTGAGAACCTTGTAGAATCAACCTGCCTTTTTTAAACAATGAACAGAGCTGCAATGTGCTCTACTGTGACACGTGAGAACCTTGTAGAATCAACCTGCCTTTTTTAAACAATGAACAGAGCTGCAATGTGCTCTACTGTGACACGTGAGAACCTTGTAGACTCATCCTGCCTTGCTTCTGCAATGAACAGAGCTGCAATGTTCTCTACTGTGACACGTGAGAACCTTGTAGAATCAACCTGCCTTGTTTAAACAATGAACAGAGCTGCAATGTGCTCTACTGTGACACGTGAGAACCTTGTAGAATCAACCTGCCTTTTTTAAACAATGAACAGAGCTGCAATGTGCTCTACTGTGACACGTGAGAACCTTGTAGAATCAACCTGCCTTTTTTAAACAATGAACAGAGCTGCAATGTGCTCTACTGTGACACGTGAGAACCTTGTAGACTCAACCTGCCTTTTTTAAACAATGAACAGAGCTGCAATGTGCTCTACTGTGACACGTGAGAACCTTGTAGACTCATCCTGCCTTGCTTCTGCAATGAACAGAGCTGCAATGTTCTCTACTGTGACACGTGAGAACCTTGTAGAATCAACCTGCCTTGTTTAAACAATGAACAGAGCTGCAATGTGCTCTACTGTGACACGTGAGAACCTTGTAGACTCAACCTGCCTTGCTTCTGCAATGAACAGAGCTGCAATGTGCTCTACTGTGACACGTGAGAACCTTGTAGAATCAACCTGCCTTGCTTCTGCAATGAACAGAGCTGCAATGTGCTCTACTGTGACACGTGAGAACCTTGTAGAATCAACCTGCCTTTTTTAAACAATGAACAGAGCTGCAATGTGCTCTACTGTGACACGTGAGAACCTTGTAGAATCAACCTGCCTTGCTTCTGCAATGAACAGAGCTGCAATGTGCTCTACTGTGACATGTGAGAACCTTGTAGACTCAACCTGCCTTGCTTCTGCAATGAACAGAGCTGCAATGTGCTCTACTGTGACATGTGAGAACCTTGTAGACTCAACCTGCCTTGCTTCTGCAATGAACAGAGCTGCAATGAGCTCTACTGTGACACGTGAGAACCTTGTAGAATCAACCTTCCTTGTTTCTGCAATGAACAGAGCTGCAATGTGCTCTACTGTGACACGTGAGAACCTTGTAGACTCAACCTGCCTTGCTTCTGCAATGAACAGAGCTGCAATGTGCTCTACTGTGACACGTGAGAACCTTGTAGACTCAACCTGCCTTGTTTCTGCAATGAACAGAGCTGCAATGAGCTCTACTGTGACATGTGAGAAACTTGTAGACTCAACCTGCCTTGCTTCTGCAATGAACAGAGCTGCAATGTGCTCTACTGTGACACGTGAGAACCTTGTAGAATCAACCTGCCTTTTTTAAACAATGAACAGAGCTGCAATGTGCTCTACTGTGACACGTGAGAACCTTGTAGAATCAACCTGCCTTGCTTCTGCAATGAACAGAGCTGCAATGTGCTCTACTGTGACACGTGAGAACCTTGTAGAATCATCCTGCCTTGTTTAAACAATGAACAGAGCTGCAATGTGCTCTACTGTGACACGTGAGAACCTTGTAGACTCATCCTGCCTTGCTTCTGCAATGAACAGAGCTGCAATGTGCTCTACTGTGACACGTGAGAACCTTGTAGACTCATCCTGCCTTGCTTCTGCAATGAACAGAGCTGCAATGTTCTCTACTGTGACACGTGAGAACCTTGTAGAATCAACCTGCCTTGCTTCTGCAATGAACAGAGCTGCAATGTGCTCTACTGTGACACGTGAGAACCTTGTAGAATCAACCTGCCTTGCTTCTGCAATGAACAGAGCTGCAATGTGCTCTACTGTGACATGTGAGAACCTTGTAGAATCAACCTGCCTTTTTTAAACAATGAACAGAGCTGCAATGTGCTCTACTGTGACACGTGAGAACCTTGTAGAATCAACCTGCCTTGCTTCTGCAATGAACAGAGCTGCAATGTGCTCTACTGTGACACGTGAGAACCTTGTAGAATCAACCTGCCTTTTTTAAACAATGAACAGAGCTGCAATGTGCTCTACTGTGACACGTGAGAACCTTGTAGACTCAACCTGCCTTGCTTCTGCAATGAACAGAGCTGCAATGTGCTCTACTGTGACATGTGAGAACCTTGTAGACTCAACCTGCCTTGCTTCTGCAATGAACAGAGCTGCAATGTGCTCTACTGTGACACGTGAGAACCTTGTAGAATCAACCTGCCTTTTTTAAACAATGAACAGAGCTGCAATGTGCTCTACTGTGACACGTGAGAACCTTGTAGAATCAACCTGCCTTGCTTCTGCAATGAACAGAGCTGCAATGTGCTCTACTGTGACACGTGAGAACCTTGTAGACTCAACCTGCCTTGCTTCTGCAATGAACAGAGCTGCAATGTGCTCTACTGTGACACGTGAGAACCTTGTAGAATCAACCTGCCTTGTTTAAACAATGAACAGAGCTGCAATGTGCTCTACTGTGACACGTGAGAACCTTGTAGAATCAACCTGCCTTGCTTCTGCAATGAACAGAGCTGCAATGTGCTCTACTGTGACATGTGAGAACCTTGTAGACTCAACCTGCCTTGCTTCTGCAATGAACAGAGCTGCAATGTGCTCTACAGTGACACGTGAGAACCTTGTAGACTCAACCTGCCTTGCTTCTGCAATGAACAGAGCTGCAATGTGCTCTACTGTGACACGTGAGAACCTTGTAGACTCATCCTGCCTTGCTTCTGCAATGAACAGAGCTGCAATGTGCTCTACTGTGACATGTGAGAACCTTGTAGACTCAACCTGCCTTGCTTCTGCAATGAACAGAGCTGCAATGTGCTCTACAGTGACACGTGAGAACCTTGTAGACTCAACCTGCCTTGCTTCTGCAATGAACAGAGCTGCAATGTGCTCTACTGTGACACGTGAGAACCTTGTAGAATCAACCTGCCTTTTTTAAACAATGAACAGAGCTGCAATGTGCTCTACTGTGACACGTGAGAACCTTGTAGACTCATCCTGCCTTGCTTCTGCAATGAACAGAGCTGCAATGTTCTCTACTGTGACACGTGAGAACCTTGTAGAATCAACCTGCCTTGCTTCTGCAATGAACAGAGCTGCAATGTGCTCTACTGTGACACGTGAGAACCTTGTAGACTCATCCTGCCTTGCTTCTGCAATGAACAGAGCTGCAATGTTCTCTACTGTGACACGTGAGAACCTTGTAGAATCAACCTGCCTTTTTTAAACAATGAACAGAGCTGCAATGTGCTCTACTGTGACACGTGAGAACCTTGTAGACTCAACCTGCCTTGCTTCTACAATGAACAGAGCTGCAATGTGCTCTACTGTGACACGTGAGAACCTTGTAGACTCAACCTGCCTTGCTTCTGCAATGAACAGAGCTGCAATGTGCTCTACTGTGACATGTGAGAACCTTGTAGAATCAACCTGCCTTGCTTCGGCAATGAACAGAGCTGCAATGTGCTCTACTGTGACATGTGAGAACCTTGTAGACTCAACCTGCCTTGCTTCTGCAATGAACAGAGCTGCAATGTGCTCTACTGTGACACGTGAGAACCTTGTAGAATCAACCTGCCTTGTTTAAACAATGAACAGAGCTGCAATGTGCTCTACTGTGACACGTGAGAACCTTGTAGACTCATCCTGCCTTGCTTCTGCAATGAACAGAGCTGCAATGTGCTCTACTGTGACACGTGAGAACCTTGTAGAATCAACCTGCCTTGCTTCTGCAATGAACAGAGCTGCAATGTTCTCTACTGTGACACGTGAGAACCTTGTAGACTCATCCTGCCTTGCTTCTACAATGAACAGAGCTGCAATGTGCTCTACTGTGACACGTGAGAACCTTGTAGAATCAACCTGCCTTTTTTAAACAATGAACAGAGCTGCAATGTGCTCTACTGTGACACGTGAGAACCTTGTAGAATCAACCTGCCTTTTTTAAACAATGAACAGAGCTGCAATGTGCTCTACTGTGACACGTGAGAACCTTGTAGAATCAACCTGCCTTTTTTAAACAATGAACAGAGCTGCAATGTGCTCTACTGTGACACGTGAGAACCTTGTAGAATCAACCTGCCTTTTTTAAACAATGAACAGAGCTGCAATGTGCTCTACTGTGACACGTGAGAACCTTGTAGAATCAACCTGCCTTTTTTAAACAATGAACAGAGCTGCAATGTGCTCTACTGTGACACGTGAGAACCTTGTAGAATCAACCTGCCTTTTTTAAACAATGAACAGAGCTGCAATGTGCTCTACTGTGACACGTGAGAACCTTGTAGAATCAACCTGCCTTTTTTAAACAATGAACAGAGCTGCAATGTGCTCTACTGTGACACGTGAGAACCTTGTAGACTCAACCTGCCTTTTTTAAACAATGAACAGAGCTGCAATGTGCTCTACTGTGACACGTGAGAACCTTGTAGACTCATCCTGCCTTGCTTCTGCAATGAACAGAGCTGCAATGTTCTCTACTGTGACACGTGAGAACCTTGTAGAATCAACCTGCCTTGTTTAAACAATGAACAGAGCTGCAATGTGCTCTACTGTGACACGTGAGAACCTTGTAGACTCAACCTGCCTTGCTTCTGCAATGAACAGAGCTGCAATGTGCTCTACTGTGACACGTGAGAACCTTGTAGAATCAACCTGCCTTGCTTCTGCAATGAACAGAGCTGCAATGTGCTCTACTGTGACACGTGAGAACCTTGTAGAATCAACCTGCCTTTTTTAAACAATGAACAGAGCTGCAATGTGCTCTACTGTGACACGTGAGAACCTTGTAGAATCAACCTGCCTTGCTTCTGCAATGAACAGAGCTGCAATGTGCTCTACTGTGACACGTGAGAACCTTGTAGAATCATCCTGCCTTGTTTAAACAATGAACAGAGCTGCAATGTGCTCTACTGTGACACGTGAGAACCTTGTAGACTCATCCTGCCTTGCTTCTGCAATGAACAGAGCTGCAATGTGCTCTACTGTGACACGTGAGAACCTTGTAGACTCATCCTGCCTTGCTTCTGCAATGAACAGAGCTGCAATGTTCTCTACTGTGACACGTGAGAACCTTGTAGAATCAACCTGCCTTGCTTCTGCAATGAACAGAGCTGCAATGTGCTCTACTGTGACACGTGAGAACCTTGTAGAATCAACCTGCCTTTTTTAAACAATGAACAGAGCTGCAATGTGCTCTACTGTGACACGTGAGAACCTTGTAGACTCATCCTGCCTTGCTTCTGCAATGAACAGAGCTGCAATGTGCTCTACTGTGACACGTGAGAACCTTGTAGAATCAACCTGCCTTGCTTCTGCAATGAACAGAGCTGCAATGTGCTCTACTGTGACACGTGAGAACCTTGTAGAATCAACCTGCCTTTTTTAAACAATGAACAGAGCTGCAATGTGCTCTACTGTGACACGTGAGAACCTTGTAGACTCAACCTGCCTTGCTTCTGCAATGAACAGAGCTGCAATGTGCTCTACTGTGACATGTGAGAACCTTGTAGACTCAACCTGCCTTGCTTCTGCAATGAACAGAGCTGCAATGTGCTCTACTGTGACACGTGAGAACCTTGTAGAATCAACCTGCCTTTTTTAAACAATGAACAGAGCTGCAATGTGCTCTACTGTGACACGTGAGAACCTTGTAGAATCAACCTGCCTTGCTTCTGCAATGAACAGAGCTGCAATGTGCTCTACTGTGACACGTGAGAACCTTGTAGACTCAACCTGCCTTGCTTCTGCAATGAACAGAGCTGCAATGTGCTCTACTGTGACACGTGAGAACCTTGTAGAAGCAACCTGCCTTGTTTAAACAATGAACAGAGCTGCAATGTGCTCTACTGTGACACGTGAGAACCTTGTAGAATCAACCTGCCTTGCTTCTGCAATGAACAGAGCTGCAATGTGCTCTACTGTGACACGTGAGAACCTTGTAGACTCATCCTGCCTTGCTTCTGCAATGAACAGAGCTGCAATGTGCTCTACTGTGACATGTGAGAACCTTGTAGACTCAACCTGCCTTGCTTCTGCAATGAACAGAGCTGCAATGTGCTCTACAGTGACACGTGAGAACCTTGTAGACTCAACCTGCCTTGCTTCTGCAATGAACAGAGCTGCAATGTGCTCTACTGTGACACGTGAGAACCTTGTAGAATCAACCTGCCTTTTTTAAACAATGAACAGAGCTGCAATGTGCTCTACTGTGACACGTGAGAACCTTGTAGACTCATCCTGCCTTGCTTCTGCAATGAACAGAGCTGCAATGTTCTCTACTGTGACACGTGAGAACCTTGTAGAATCAACCTGCCTTGCTTCTGCAATGAACAGAGCTGCAATGTGCTCTACTGTGACACGTGAGAACCTTGTAGACTCATCCTGCCTTGCTTCTGCAATGAACAGAGCTGCAATGTTCTCTACTGTGACACGTGAGAACCTTGTAGAATCAACCTGCCTTTTTTAAACAATGAACAGAGCTGCAATGTGCTCTACTGTGACACGTGAGAACCTTGTAGACTCAACCTGCCTTGCTTCTACAATGAACAGAGCTGCAATGTGCTCTACTGTGACACGTGAGAACCTTGTAGACTCAACCTGCCTTGCTTCTGCAATGAACAGAGCTGCAATGTGCTCTACTGTGACATGTGAGAACCTTGTAGAATCAACCTGCCTTGCTTCTGCAATGAACAGAGCTGCAATGTGCTCTACTGTGACATGTGAGAACCTTGTAGACTCAACCTGCCTTGCTTCTGCAATGAACAGAGCTGCAATGTGCTCTACTGTGACACGTGAGAACCTTGTAGAATCAACCTGCCTTTTTTAAACAATGAACAGAGCTGCAATGTGCTCTACTGTGACACGTGAGAACCTTGTAGAATCAACCTGCCTTGCTTCTGCAATGAAAAGAGCTGCAATGTGCTCTACTGTGACACGTGAGAACCTTGTAGACTCAACCTGCCTTGCTTCTGCAATGAACAGAGCTGCAATGTGCTCTACTGTGACACGTGAGAACCTTGTAGAATCAACCTGCCTTGTTTAAACAATGAACAGAGCTGCAATGTGCTCTACTGTGACACGTGAGAACCTTGTAGACTCATCCTGCCTTGCTTCTGCAATGAACAGAGCTGCAATGTGCTCTACTGTGACACGTGAGAACCTTGTAGAATCAACCTGCCTTGCTTCTGCAATGAACAGAGCTGCAATGTGCTCTACTGTGACACGTGAGAACCTTGTAGAATCAACCTGCCTTGTTTAAACAATGAACAGAGCTGCAATGTGCTCTACTGTGACACGTGAGAACCTTGTAGACTCATCCTGCCTTGCTTCTACAATGAACAGAGCTGCAATGTGCTCTACTGTGACACGTGAGAACCTTGTAGAATCAACCTGCCTTTTTTAAACAATGAACAGAGCTGCAATGTGCTCTACTGTGACACGTGAGAACCTTGTAGAATCAACCTGCCTTTTTTAAACAATGAACAGAGCTGCAATGTGCTCTACTGTGACACGTGAGAACCTTGTAGACTCAACCTGCCTTTTTTAAACAATGAACAGAGCTGCAATGTGCTCTACTGTGACACGTGAGAACCTTGTAGACTCATCCTGCCTTGCTTCTGCAATGAACAGAGCTACAATGTGCTCTACTGTGACACGTGAGAACCTTGTAGAATCAACCTGCCTTGTTTAAACAATGAACAGAGCTGCAATGTGCTCTACTGTGACACGTGAGAACCTTGTAGACTCAACCTGCCTTGCTTCTGCAATGAACAGAGCTGCAATGTGCTCTACTGTGACACGTGAGAACCTTGTAGAATCAACCTGCCTTGTTTAAACAATGAACAGAGCTGCAATGTGCTCTACTGTGACACGTGAGAACCTTGTAGAATCAACCTGCCTTGCTTCTACAATGAACAGAGCTGCAATGTGCTCAACTGTGACACGTGAGAACCTTGTAGAATCAACCTGCCTTGTTTAAACAATGAAAAGAGCTGCAATGTGCTCTACTGTGACACGTGAGAACCTTGTAGAATCAACCTGCCTTGCTTCTACAATGAACAGAGCTGCAATGTGCTCTACTGTGACACGTGAGAACCTTGTAGAATCAACCTGCCTTGCATCTGCAATGAACAGAGCTGCAATGTGCTCTACTGTGACACGTGAGAACCTTGTAGAATCAACCTGCCTTGCATCTGCAATGAACAGAGCTGCAATGTGCTCTACTGTGACACGTGAGAACCTTGTAGAATCAACCTGGCTTGCTTCTACAATGAACAGAGCTGCAATGTGCTCTACTGTGACACGTGAGAACCTTGTAGAATCAACCTGGCTTGCTTCTACAATGAACAGAGCTGCAATGTGCTCTACTGTGACATGTGAGAACCTTGTAGAATCAACCTGCCTTGCATCTGCAATGAACAGAGCTGCAATGTGCTCTACTGTGACATGTGAGAACCTTGTAGAATCAACCTGCCTTGCATCTGCAATGAACAGAGCTGCAATGTGCTCTACTGTGACACGTGAGAACCTTGTAGAATCAACCTGCCTTGCTTCTACAATGAACAGAGCTGCAATGTGCTCTACTGTGACACGTGAGAACCTTGTAGAATCAACCTGCCTTGCATCTGCAATGAACAGAGCTGCAATGTGCTCTACTGTGACACGTGAGAACCTTGTAGAATCAACCTGCCTTGTTTAAACAATGAACAGAGCTGCAATGTGCTCTACTGTGACACGTGAGAACCTTGTAGAATCAACCTGCCTTGCTTCTGCAATGAACAGAGCTGCAATGTGCTCTACTGTGACACGTGAGAACCTTGTAGACTCAACCTGCCTTGCTTCTGCAATGAACAGAGCTGCAATGTGCTCTACTGTGACACGTGAGAACCTTGTAGAATCAACCTGCCTTTTTTAAACAATGAACAGAGCTGCAATGTGCTCTACTGTGACACGTGAGAACCTTGTAGACTCAACCTGCCTTGCTTCTGCAATGAACAGAGCTGCAATGTGCTCTACTGTGACACGTGAGAACCTTGTAGAATCAACCTGCCTTGCTTCTGCAATGAACAGAGCTGCAATGTGCTCTACTGTGACATGTGAGAACCTTGTAGACTCAACCTGCCTTGCTTCTGCAATGAACAGAGCTGCAATGTGCTCTACTGTGACACGTGAGAACCTTGTAGAATCAACCTGCCTTTTTTAAACAATGAACAGAGCTGCAATGTGCTCTACTGTGACACGTGAGAACCTTGTAGACTCATCCTGCCTTGCTTCTGCAATGAACAGAGCTGCAATGTTCTCTACTGTGACACGTGAGAACCTTGTAGACTCATCCTGCCTTGCTTCTGCAATGAACAGAGCTGCAATGTGCTCTACTGTGACATGTGAGAACCTTGTAGACTCAACCTGCCTTGCTTCTGCAATGAACAGAGCTGCAATGTGCTCTACTGTGACACGTGAGAACCTTGTAGAATCAACCTGCCTTTTTTAAACAATGAACAGAGCTGCAATGTGCTCTACTGTGACACGTGAGAACCTTGTAGACTCATCCTGCCTTGCTTCTGCAATGAACAGAGCTGCAATGTGCTCTACTGTGACACGTGAGAACCTTGTAGACTCATCCTGCCTTGCTTCTGCAATGAACAGAGCTGCAATGTGCTCTACTGTGACACGTGAGAACCTTGTAGAATCAACCTGCCTTGCTTCTGCAATGAACAGAGCTGCAATGTGCTCTACTGTGACACGTGAGAACCTTGTAGAATCAACCTGCCTTGCTTCTGCAATTAACAGAGCTGCAATGTGCTCTACTGTGACATGTGAGAACCTTGTAGAATCAACCTGCCTTTTTTAAACAATGAACAGAGCTACAATGTGCTCTACTGTGACACGTGAGAACCTTGTAGACTCATCCTGCCTTCATGCTTCTGCAATGAACAGAGCTGCAATGTGCTCTACTGTGACACGTGAGAACCTTGTAGAATCAACCTGCCTTGCTTCTGCAATGAACAGAGCTGCAATGTGCTCTACTGTGACATGTGAGAACCTTGTAGACTCAACCTGCCTTGCTTCTGCAATGAACAGAGCTGCAATGTGCTCTACTGTGACATGTGAGAACCTTGTAGACTCAACCTGCCTTGCTTCTGCAATGAACAGAGCTGCAATGTGCTCTACTGTGACACGTGAGAACCTTGTAGAATCAACCTGCCTTGCTTCTGCAATGAACAGAGCTGCAATGTGCTCTACTGTGACACGTGAGAACCTTGTAGACTCAACCTGCCTTGCTTCTGCAATGAACAGAGCTGCAATGTGCTCTACTGTGACATGTGAGAACCTTGTAGACTCAACCTGCCTTGCTTCTGCAATGAACAGAGCTGCAATGTGCTCTACTGTGACACGTGAGAACCTTGTAGAATCAACCTGCCTTTTTTAAACAATGAACAGAGCTGCAATGTGCTCTACTGTGACACGTGAGAACCTTGTAGACTCATCCTGCCTTGCTTCTGCAATGAACAGAGCTGCAATGTGCTCTACTGTGACACGTGAGAACCTTGTAGAATCAACCTGCCTTGCTTCTGCAATGAACAGAGCTGCAATGTGCTCTACTGTGACACGTGAGAACCTTGTAGAATCAACCTGCCTTTTTTAAACAATGAACAGAGCTGCAATGTGCTCTACTGTGACACGTGAGAACCTTGTAGACTCAACCTGCCTTGCTTCTGCAATGAACAGAGCTGCAATGTGCTCTACTGTGACATGTGAGAACCTTGTAGACTCAACCTGCCTTGCTTCTGCAATGAACAGAGCTGCAATGTGCTCTACTGTGACACGTGAGAACCTTGTAGAATCAACCTGCCTTTTTTAAACAATGAACAGAGCTGCAATGTGCTCTACTGTGACACGTGAGAACCTTGTAGAATCAACCTGCCTTGCTTCTGCAATGAACAGAGCTGCAATGTGCTCTACTGTGACACGTGAGAACCTTGTAGACTCAACCTGCCTTGCTTCTGCAATGAACAGAGCTGCAATGTGCTCTACTGTGACACGTGAGAACCTTGTAGAATCAACCTGCCTTGTTTAAACAATGAACAGAGCTGCAATGTGCTCTACTGTGACACGTGAGAACCTTGTAGAATCAACCTGCCTTGCTTCTGCAATGAACAGAGCTGCAATGTGCTCTACTGTGACACGTGAGAACCTTGTAGACTCATCCTGCCTTGCTTCTGCAATGAACAGAGCTGCAATGTGCTCTACTGTGACACGTGAGAACCTTGTAGAATCAACCTGCCTTGTTTAAACAATGAACAGAGCTGCAATGTGCTCTACTGTGACACGTGAGAACCTTGTAGAATCAACCTGCCTTGCTTCTGCAATGAACAGAGCTGCAATGTGCTCTACTGTGACACGTGAGAACCTTGTAGACTCAACCTGCCTTGCTTCTGCAATGAACAGAGCTGCAATGTGCTCTACTGTGACACGTGAGAACCTTGTAGAATCAACCTGCCTTTTTTAAACAATGAACAGAGCTGCAATGTGCTCTACTGTGACACGTGAGAACCTTGTAGACTCAACCTGCCTTGCTTCTGCAATGAACAGAGCTGCAATGTGCTCTACTGTGACACGTGAGAACCTTGTAGAATCAACCTGCCTTGCTTCTGCAATGAACAGAGCTGCAATGTGCTCTACTGTGACATGTGAGAACCTTGTAGACTCAACCTGCCTTGCTTCTGCAATGAACAGAGCTGCAATGTGCTCTACTGTGACACGTGAGAACCTTGTAGAATCAACCTGCCTTTTTTAAACAATGAACAGAGCTGCAATGTGCTCTACTGTGACACGTGAGAACCTTGTAGACTCATCCTGCCTTGCTTCTGCAATGAACAGAGCTGCAATGTTCTCTACTGTGACACGTGAGAACCTTGTAGACTCATCCTGCCTTGCTTCTGCAATGAACAGAGCTGCAATGTGCTCTACTGTGACATGTGAGAACCTTGTAGACTCAACCTGCCTTGCTTCTGCAATGAACAGAGCTGCAATGTGCTCTACTGTGACACGTGAGAACCTTGTAGAATCAACCTGCCTTTTTTAAACAATGAACAGAGCTGCAATGTGCTCTACTGTGACACGTGAGAACCTTGTAGACTCATCCTGCCTTGCTTCTGCAATGAACAGAGCTGCAATGTGCTCTACTGTGACACGTGAGAACCTTGTAGACTCATCCTGCCTTGCTTCTGCAATGAACAGAGCTGCAATGTGCTCTACTGTGACACGTGAGAACCTTGTAGAATCAACCTGCCTTGCTTCTGCAA
This sequence comes from Romanogobio albipinnatus, assembly GCA_023566225.1. Taxonomy (NCBI): domain Eukaryota; kingdom Metazoa; phylum Chordata; class Actinopteri; order Cypriniformes; family Gobionidae; genus Romanogobio; species Romanogobio albipinnatus. Next base: position 25,491,358 of record CM042251.1, read on the forward strand.
TGAACAGAGCTGCAATGTGCTCTACTGTGACACGTGAGAACCTTGTAGAATCAACCTGCCTTGCTTCTGCAATTAACAGAGCTGCAATGTGCTCTACTGTGACATGTGAGAACCTTGTAGAATCAACCTGCCTTTTTTAAACAATGAACAGAGCTACAATGTGCTCTACTGTGACACGTGAGAACCTTGTAGACTCATCCTGCCTTCATGCTTCTGCAATGAACAGAGCTGCAATGTGCTCTACTGTGACACGTGAGAACCTTGTAGAATCAACCTGCCTTGCTTCTGCAATGAACAGAGCTGCAATGTGCTCTACTGTGACATGTGAGAACCTTGTAGACTCAACCTGCCTTGCTTCTGCAATGAACAGAGCTGCAATGTGCTCTACTGTGACATGTGAGAACCTTGTAGACTCAACCTGCCTTGCTTCTGCAATGAACAGAGCTGCAATGTGCTCTACTGTGACACGTGAGAACCTTGTAGAATCAACCTGCCTTGCTTCTGCAATGAACAGAGCTGCAATGTGCTCTACTGTGACACGTGAGAACCTTGTAGACTCAACCTGCCTTGCTTCTGCAATGAACAGAGCTGCAATGTGCTCTACTGTGACATGTGAGAACCTTGTAGACTCAACCTGCCTTGCTTCTGCAATGAACAGAGCTGCAATGTGCTCTACTGTGACACGTGAGAACCTTGTAGAATCAACCTGCCTTTTTTAAACAATGAACAGAGCTGCAATGTGCTCTACTGTGACACGTGAGAACCTTGTAGACTCATCCTGCCTTGCTTCTGCAATGAACAGAGCTGCAATGTGCTCTACTGTGACACGTGAGAACCTTGTAGAATCAACCTGCCTTGCTTCTGCAATGAACAGAGCTGCAATGTGCTCTACTGTGACACGTGAGAACCTTGTAGAATCAACCTGCCTTTTTTAAACAATGAACAGAGCTGCAATGTGCTCTACTGTGACACGTGAGAACCTTGTAGACTCAACCTGCCTTGCTTCTGCAATGAACAGAGCTGCAATGTGCTCTACTGTGACATGTGAGAACCTTGTAGACTCAACCTGCCTTGCTTCTGCAATGAACAGAGCTGCAATGTGCTCTACTGTGACACGTGAGAACCTTGTAGAATCAACCTGCCTTTTTTAAACAATGAACAGAGCTGCAATGTGCTCTACTGTGACACGTGAGAACCTTGTAGAATCAACCTGCCTTGCTTCTGCAATGAACAGAGCTGCAATGTGCTCTACTGTGACACGTGAGAACCTTGTAGACTCAACCTGCCTTGCTTCTGCAATGAACAGAGCTGCAATGTGCTCTACTGTGACACGTGAGAACCTTGTAGAATCAACCTGCCTTGCTTCTGCAATGAACAGAGCTGCAATGTGCTCTACTGTGACACGTGAGAACCTTGTAGACTCATCCTGCCTTGCTTCTGCAATGAACAGAGCTGCAATGTGCTCTACTGTGACATGTGAGAACCTTGTAGACTCAACCTGCCTTGCTTCTGCAATGAACAGAGCTGCAATGTGCTCTACAGTGACACGTGAGAACCTTGTAGACTCAACCTGCCTTGCTTCTGCAATGAACAGAGCTGCAATGTGCTCTACTGTGACACGTGAGAACCTTGTAGAATCAACCTGCCTTTTTTAAACAATGAACAGAGCTGCAATGTGCTCTACTGTGACACGTGAGAACCTTGTAGACTCATCCTGCCTTGCTTCTGCAATGAACAGAGCTGCAATGTTCTCTACTGTGACACGTGAGAACCTTGTAGAATCAACCTGCCTTGCTTCTGCAATGAACAGAGCTGCAATGTGCTCTACTGTGACACGTGAGAACCTTGTAGACTCATCCTGCCTTGCTTCTGCAATGAACAGAGCTGCAATGTTCTCTACTGTGACACGTGAGAACCTTGTAGAATCAACCTGCCTTTTTTAAACAATGAACAGAGCTGCAATGTGCTCTACTGTGACACGTGAGAACCTTGTAGACTCAACCTGCCTTGCTTCTACAATGAACAGAGCTGCAATGTGCTCTACTGTGACACGTGAGAACCTTGTAGACTCAACCTGCCTTGCTTCTGCAATGAACAGAGCTGCAATGTGCTCTACTGTGACATGTGAGAACCTTGTAGAATCAACCTGCCTTGCTTCTGCAATGAACAGAGCTGCAATGTGCTCTACTGTGACATGTGAGAACCTTGTAGACTCAACCTGCCTTGCTTCTGCAATGAACAGAGCTGCAATGTGCTCTACTGTGACACGTGAGAACCTTGTAGAATCAACCTGCCTTTTTTAAACAATGAACAGAGCTGCAATGTGCTCTACTGTGACACGTGAGAACCTTGTAGAATCAACCTGCCTTGCTTCTGCAATGAAAAGAGCTGCAATGTGCTCTACTGTGACACGTGAGAACCTTGTAGACTCAACCTGCCTTGCTTCTGCAATGAACAGAGCTGCAATGTGCTCTACTGTGACACGTGAGAACCTTGTAGAATCAACCTGCCTTGTTTAAACAATGAACAGAGCTGCAATGTGCTCTACTGTGACACGTGAGAACCTTGTAGACTCATCCTGCCTTGCTTCTGCAATGAACAGAGCTGCAATGTGCTCTACTGTGACACGTGAGAACCTTGTAGAATCAACCTGCCTTGCTTCTGCAATGAACAGAGCTGCAATGTTCTCTACTGTGACACGTGAGAACCTTGTAGACTCATCCTGCCTTGCTTCTACAATGAACAGAGCTGCAATGTGCTCTACTGTGACACGTGAGAACCTTGTAGAATCAACCTGTTTTTTTTAAACAATGAACAGAGCTGCAATGTGCTCTACTGTGACACGTGAGAACCTTGTAGAATCAACCTGCCTTTTTTAAACAATGAACAGAGCTGCAATGTGCTCTACTGTGACACGTGAGAACCTTGTAGACTCAACCTGCCTTTTTTAAACAATGAACAGAGCTGCAATGTGCTCTACTGTGACACGTGAGAACCTTGTAGACTCATCCTGCCTTGCTTCTGCAATGAACAGAGCTACAATGTGCTCTACTGTGACACGTGAGAACCTTGTAGAATCAACCTGCCTTGTTTAAACAATGAACAGAGCTGCAATGTGCTCTACTGTGACACGTGAGAACCTTGTAGACTCAACCTGCCTTGCTTCTGCAATGAACAGAGCTGCAATGTGCTCTACTGTGACATGTGAGAACCTTGTAGAATCAACCTGCCTTGTTTAAACAATGAACAGAGCTGCAATGTGCTCTACTGTGACACGTGAGAACCTTGTAGAATCAACCTGCCTTGCTTCTACAATGAACAGAGCTGCAATGTGCTCAACTGTGACACGTGAGAACCTTGTAGAATCAACCTGCCTTGTTTAAACAATGAAAAGAGCTGCAATGTGCTCTACTGTGACACGTGAGAACCTTGTAGAATCAACCTGCCTTGCTTCTACAATGAACAGAGCTGCAATGTGCTCTACTGTGACACGTGAGAACCTTGTAGAATCAACCTGCCTTGCATCTGCAATGAACAGAGCTGCAATGTGCTCTACTGTGACACGTGAGAACCTTGTAGAATCAACCTGCCTTGCATCTGCAATGAACAGAGCTGCAATGTGCTCTACTGTGACACGTGAGAACCTTGTAGAATCAACCTGGCTTGCTTCTACAATGAACAGAGCTGCAATGTGCTCTACTGTGACATGTGAGAACCTTGTAGAATCAACCTGCCTTGCATCTGCAATGAACAGAGCTGCAATGTGCTCTACTGTGACATGTGAGAACCTTGTAGAATCAACCTGCCTTGCATCTGCAATGAACAGAGCTGCAATGTGCTCTACTGTGACACGTGAGAACCTTGTAGAATCAACCTGCCTTGCTTCTACAATGAACAGAGCTGCAATGTGCTCTACTGTGACACGTGAGAACCTTGTAGAATCAACCTGCCTTGCATCTGCAATGAACAGAGCTGCAATGTGCTCTACTGTGACACGTGAGAACCTTGTAGAATCAACCTGCCTTGTTTAAACAATGAACAGAGCTGCAATGTGCTCTACTGTGACACGTGAGAACCTTGTAGAATCAACCTGCCTTGCTTCTGCAATGAACAGAGCTGCAATGTGCTCTACTGTGACACGTGAGAACCTTGTAGACTCATCCTGCCTTGCTTCTACAATGAACAGAGCTGCAATGTGCTCTACTGTGACACGTGAGAACCTTGTAGAATCAACCAGCCTTGTTTAAACAATGAACAGAGCTGCAATGTGCTCTACTGTGACACGTGAGAACCTTGTAGAATCAACCTGCCTTTTTTAAACAATGAACAGAGCTGCAATGTGCTCTACTGTGACACGTGAGAACCTTGTAGAATCAACCTGCCTTTTTTAAACAATGAACAGAGCTGCAATGTGCTCTACTGTGACACGCGAGAACCTTGTAGACTCAACCTGCCTTGCTTCTGCAATGAACAGAGCTGCAATGTGCTCTACTGTGACACGCGAGAACCTTGTAGAATCAACCTGCCTTGTTTAAACAATGAACAGAGCTGCAATGTGCTCTACTGTGACACGTGAGAACCTTGTAGAATCAACCTGCCTTGTTTCTGCAATGAACAGCGCTGCAATGTGCTCTACTGTGACACGTGAGAACCTTGTAGACTCATCCTGCCTTGCTTCTGCAATGAACAGAGCTGCAATGTGCTCTACTGTGACACGTGAGAACCTTGTAGAATCAACCTGCCTTGTTTCTGCAATGAACAGAGCTGCAATGTGCTCTACTGTGACACGTGAGAACCTTGTAGAATCAACCTGCCTTGTTTAAACAATGAACAGAGCTGCAATGTGCTCTACTGTGACACGTGAGAACCTTGTAGACTCATCCTGCCTTGCTTCTGCAATGAACAGAGCTGCAATGTGCTCTACTGTGACACGTGAGAACCTTGTAGAATCAACCTGCCTTGTTTAAACAATGAACAGAGCTGCAATGTGCTCTACTGTGACACGTGAGAACCTTGTAGACTCATCCTGCCTTGCTTCTGCAATGAACAGAGCTGCAATGTGCTCTACTGTGACACGTGAGAGACTCAACCTGCCTTGCTTCTGCAATGAACAGAGCTGCAATGTGCTCTACTGTGACACGTGAGAACCTTGTAGAATCAACCTGCCTTGTTTAAACAATGAACAGAGCTGCAATGTGCTCTACTGTGACACGTGAGAACCTTGTAGACTCATCCTGCCTTGCTTCTGCAATGAACAGAGCTGCAATGTGCTCTACTGTGACACGTGAGAACCTTGTAGAATCAACCTGCCTTGCTTCTGCAATGAACAGAGCTGCAATGTGCTCTACTGTGACACGTGAGAACCTTGTAGAATCAACCAGCCTTGTTTAAACAATGAACAGAGCTGCAATGTGCTCTACTGTGACACGTGAGAACCTTGTAGAATCAACCTGCCTTGCTTCTGCAATGAACAGAGCTGCAATGTGCTCTACTGTGACACGTGAGAACCTTGTAGACTCATCCTGCCTTGCTTCTGCAATGAACAGAGCTGCAATGTGCTCTACTGTGACACGTGAGAACCTTGTAGAATCAACCTGCCTTGCTTCTACAATGAACAGAGCTGCAATGTGCTCTACTGTGACACGCAAGAACCTTGTAGAATCAACCTGCCTTGTTTAAACAATGAACAGAGCTGCAATGTGCTCTACTGTGACACGTGAGAACCTTGTAGAATCAACCTGCCTTGTTTAAACAATGAACAGAGCTGCAATGTGCTCTACTGTGACACGTGAGAACCTTGTAGACTCATCCTGCCTTGTTTAAACAATGAACAGAGCTGCAATGTGCTCTACTGTGACACGTGAGAACCTTGTAGAATCAACCTGCCTTGCTTCTACAATGAACAGAGCTGCAATGTGCTCTACTGTGACACGTGAGAACCTTGTAGAATCAACCTGCCTTGCTTCTGCAATGAACAGAGCTGCAATGTGCTCTACTGTGACACGTGAGAACCTTGTAGAATCAACCTGCCTTGCTTCTGCAATGAACAGAGCTGCAATGTGCTCTACTGTGACACGTGAGAACCTTGTAGACTCATCCTGCCTTGCTTCTGCAATGAACAGAGCTGCAATGTGCTCTACTGTGACACGTGAGAACCTTGTAGAATCAACCTGCCTTGTTTAAACAATGAACAGAGCTGCAATGTGCTCTACTGTGACACGTGAGAACCTTGTAGAATCAACCTGCCTTTTTTAAACAATGAACAGAGCTGCAATGTGCTCTACTGTGACACGTGAGAACCTTGTAGAATCAACCTGCCTTTTTTAAACAATGAACAGAGCTGCAATGTGCTCTACTGTGACACGCGAGAACCTTGTAGAATCAACCTGCCTTGTTTAAACAATGAACAGAGCTGCAATGTGCTCTACTGTGACACGTGAGAACCTTGTAGACTCAACCTGCCTTGCTTCTGCAATGAACAGCTGCAATGTGCTCTTCTGTGACACATGAGAACCTTGTAGACTCAACCTGCCTTGTTTCTGCAATGAACAGCTGCAATGTGCTCTTCTGTGACACATGAGAACCTTGTAGACTCAACCTGCCTTGCTTCTGCAATGAACAGCTGCAATGTGCTCTTCTGTGACACATGAGAACCTTGTAGACTCAACCTGCCTTGTTTCTGCAATGAACAGCTGCAATGTGCTCTTCTGTGACACATGAGAACCTTGTAGACTCAACCTGCCTTGCTTCTGCAATGAACAGAGCTGCAATGTGCTCTTCTGTGACACATGAGAACCTTGTAGAATCAACCTGCCTTGTTTAAACAATGAACAGAGCTGCAATGTGCTCTAATGTGACACGTGAGAACCTTGTAGAATCAACCTGGCTTGCTTCTACAATGAACAGAGCTGCAATGTGCTCTACTGTGACACGTGAGAACCTTGTAGAATCAACCTGCCTTGCTTCTGCAATGAACAGCTGCAATGTGCTCTTCTGTGACACATGAGAACCTTGTAGACTCAACCTGCCTTGTTTCTGCAATGAACAGAGCTGCAATGTGCTCTACTGTGACACGTGAGAACCTTGTAGAATCAACCTGCCTTGTTTAAACAATGAACAGAGCTGCAATGTGCTCTACTGTGACACGTGAGAACCTTGTAGAATCAACCTGCCTTGCTTCTGCAATGAACAGAGCTGCAATGTGCTCTACTGTGACACGTGAGAACCTTGTAGAATCAACCTGCCTTGTTTAAACAATGAACAGAGCTGCAATGTGCTCTACTGTGACACGTGAGAACCTTGTAGAATCAACCTGCCTTTCTTCTGCAATGAACAGAGCTGCAATGTGCTCTACTGTGACACGTGAGAACCTTGTAGAATCAACCTGCCTTGCTTCTGCAATGAACAGAGCTGCAATGTGCTCTACTGTGACACGTGAGAACCTTGTAGAATCAACCTGCCTTGCATCTGCAATGAACAGAGCTGCAATGTGCTCTACTGTGACACGTGAGAACCTTGTAGAATCAACCTGCCTTGCATCTGCAATGAACAGAGCTGCAATGTGCTCTACTGTGACACGTGAGAACCTTGTAGACTCATCCTGCCTTGCTTCTGCAATGAACAGAGCTGCAATGTGCTCTACTGTGACACGTGAGAACCTTGTAGAATCAACCTGCCTTGTTTAAACAATGAACAGAGCTGCAATGTGCTCTACTGTGACACGTGAGAACCTTGTAGAATCAACCTGCCTTGCTTCTGCAATGAACAGAGCTGCAATGTGCTCTACTGTGACACGTGAGAACCTTGTAGACTCATCCTGCCTTGCTTCTGCAATGAACAGAGCTGCAATGTGCTCTACTGTGACACGTGAGAACCTTGTAGAATCAACCTGCCTTGTTTAAACAATGAACAGAGCTGCAATGTGCTCTACTGTGACACGTGAGAACCTTGTAGACTCATCCTGCCTTGCTTCTGCAATGAACAGAGCTGCAATGTGCTCTACTGTGACACGTGAGAACCTTGTAGAATCAACCTGCCTTGTTTAAACAATGAACAGAGCTGCAATGTGCTCAACTGTGACACGTGAGAACCTTGTAGAATCAACCTGCCTTGTTTAAACAATGAAAAGAGCTGCAATGTGCTCTACTGTGACACGTGAGAACCTTGTAGAATCAACCTGCCTTGCTTCTACAATGAACAGAGCTGCAATGTGCTCTACTGTGACACGTGAGAACCTTGTAGAATCAACCTGCCTTGCATCTGCAATGAACAGAGCTGCAATGTGCTCTACTGTGACACGTGAGAACCTTGTAGAATCAACCTGCCTTGCATCTGCAATGAACAGAGCTGCAATGTGCTCTACTGTGACACGTGAGAACCTTGTAGAATCAACCTGGCTTGCTTCTACAATGAACAGAGCTGCAATGTGCTCTACTGTGACACGTGAGAACCTTGTAGAATCAACCTGGCTTGCTTCTACAATGAACAGAGCTGCAATGTGCTCTACTGTGACATGTGAGAACCTTGTAGAATCAACCTGCCTTGCATCTGCAATGAACAGAGCTGCAATGTGCTCTACTGTGACATGTGAGAACCTTGTAGAATCAACCTGCCTTGCATCTGCAATGAACAGAGCTGCAATGTGCTCTACTGTGACACGTGAGAACCTTGTAGAATCAACCTGCCTTGTTTAAACAATGAACAGAGCTGCAATGTGCTCTACTGTGACACGTGAGAACCTTGTAGAATCAACCTGCCTTGCTTCTGCAATGAACAGAGCTGCAATGTGCTCTACTGTGACACGTGAGAACCTTGTAGAATCAACCTGCCTTGTTTAAACAATGAACAGAGCTGCAATGTGCTCTACTGTGACACGTGAGAACCTTGTAGAATCAACCTGCCTTGCTTCTGCAATGAACAGAGCTGCAATGTGCTCTACTGTGACACGTGAGAACCTTGTAGAATCAACCTGCCTTGTTTAAACAATGAACAGAGCTGCAATGTGCTCTACTGTGACACGTGAGAACCTTGTAGAATCAACCAGCCTTGTTTAAACAATGAACAGAGCTGCAATGTGCTCTACTGTGACACGTGAGAACCTTGTAGACTCATCCTGCCTTGCTTCTACAATGAACAGAGCTGCAATGTGCTCTACTGTGACACGTGAGAACCTTGTAGAATCAACCTGCCTTGCTTCTGCAATGAACAGAGCTGCAATGTGCTCTACTGTGACACGTGAGAACCTTGTAGAATCAACCTGCCTTGCATCTGCAATGAACAGAGCTGCAATGTGCTCTACTGTGACACGTGAGAACCTTGTAGAATCAACCTGCCTTGCATCTGCAATGAACAGAGCTGCAATGTGCTCTACTGTGACACGTGAGAACCTTGTAGAATCAACCTGCCTTGCTTCTGCAATGAACAGAGCTGCAATGTGCTCTACTGTGACACGTGAGAACCTTGTAGACTCATCCTGCCTTGCTTCTGCAATGAACAGAGCTGCAATGTGCTCTACTGTGACACGTGAGAACCTTGTAGAATCAACCTGCCTTGTTTAAACAATGAACAGAGCTGCAATGTGCTCTACTGTGACACGTGAGAACCTTGTAGACTCATCCTGCCTTGCTTCTGCAATGAACAGAGCTGCAATGTGCTCTACTGTGACACGTGAGAACCTTGTAGAATCAACCTGCCTTGTTTAAACAATGAACAGAGCTGCAATGTGCTCAACTGTGACACGTGAGAACCTTGTAGAATCAACCTGCCTTGCTTCTACAATGAACAGAGCTGCAATGTGCTCTACTGTGACACGTGAGAACCTTGTAGAATCAACCTGCCTTGTTTAAACAATGAACAGAGCTGCAATGTGCTCTACTGTGACACGTGAGAACCTTGTAGAATCAACCTGCCTTGCTTCTGCAATGAACAGAGCTGCAATGTGCTCTTCTGTGACACGTGAGAACCTTGTAGAATCAACCTGCCTTGTTTAAACAATGAACAGAGCTGCAATGTGCTCTACTGTGACACGTGAGAACCTTGTAGAATCAACCTGCCTTTTTTAAACAATGAACAGAGCTGCAATGTGCTCTACTGTGACACGCGAGAACCTTGTAGAATCAACCTGCCTTGTTTAAACAATGAACAGAGCTGCAATGTGCTCTACTGTGACACGTGAGAACCTTGTAGACTCAACCTGCCTTGCTTCTGCAATGAACAGCTGCAATGTGCTCTTCTGTGACACATGAGAACCTTGTAGACTCAACCTGCCTTGTTTCTGCAATGAACAGCTGCAATGTGCTCTTCTGTGACACATGAGAACCGTGTAGACTCAACCTGCCTTGTTTCTGCAATGAACAGCGCTGCAATGTGCTCTTCTGTGACACGTGAGAACCTTGTAGACTCAACCTGCCTTGTTTAAACAATGAACAGAGCTGCAATGTGCTCTACTGTGACACGTGAGAACCTTGTAGAATCAACCTGCCTTGCTTCTACAATGAACAGAGCTGCAATGTGCTCTACTGTGACACGTGAGAACCTTGTAGAATCAACCTGCCTTGCTTCTACAATGAACAGAGCTGCAATGTGCTCTACTGTGACACGTGAGAACCTTGTAGAATCAACCTGCCTTGCATCTGCAATGAACAGAGCTGCAATGTGCTCTACTGTGACACGTGAGAACCTTGTAGAATCAACCTGCCTTGCTTCTGCAATGAACAGAGCTGCAATGTGCTCTACTGTGGCACGTGAGAACCTTGTAGACTCAACCTGCCTTGCTTCTGCAATGAACAGCTGCAATGTGCTCTTCTGTGACACATGAGAACCTTGTAGACTCAACCTGCCTTGTTTCTGCAATGAACAGCTGCAATGTGCTCTTCTGTGACACATGAGAACCGTGTAGACTCAACCTGCCTTGTTTCTGCAATGAACAGCGCTGCAATGTGCTCTTCTGTGACACATGAGAACCTTGTAGACTCAACCTGCCTTGCTTCTGCAATGAACAGAGCTGCAATGTGCTCTTCTGTGACACATGAGAACCTTGTAGAATCAACCTGCCTTGTTTAAACAATGAACAGAGCTGCAATGTGCTCTACTGTGACACGTGAGAACCTTGTAGAATCAACCTGCCTTGCTTCTACAATGAACAGAGCTGCAATGTGCTCTACTGTGACACGTGAGAACCTTGTAGACTCATCCTGCCTTGCTTCTGCAATGAACAGCGCTGCAATGTGCTCTACTGTGACACCTGAGAACCTTGTAGAATCAACCTGCCTTGCTTCTGCAATGAACAGAGCTGCAATGTGCTCTACTGTGACACGTGAGAACCTTGTAGAATCAACCTGCCTTGCTTCTACAATGAACAGAGCTGCAATGTGCTCTACTGTGACACGTGAGAACCTTGTAGACTCATCCTGCCTTGCTTCTGCAATGAACAGCGCTGCAATGTGCTCTACTGTGACACGTGAGAACCTTGTAGACTCATCCTGCCTTGCTTCTGCAATGAACAGAGCTGCAATGTGCTCTACTGTGACATGTGAGAACCTTGTAGAATCAACCTGCCTTGCTTCTGCAATGAACAGAGCTGCAATGTGCTCTACTGTGACACGTGAGAACCTTGTAGAATCAACCTGCCTTGCTTCTGCAATGAACAGAGCTGCAATGTGCTCTACTGTGACACGTGAGAACCTTGTAGACTCAACCTGCCTTGCTTCTGCAATGAACAGCTGCAATGTGCTCTTCTGTGACACATGAGAACCTTGTAGAATCAACCTGCCTTGTTTAAACAATGAAAAGAGCTGCAATGTGCTCTACTGTGACACGTGAGAACCTTGTAGAATCAACCTGCCTTGCATCTGCAATGAACAGAGCTGCAATGTGCTCTACTGTGACACGTGAGAACCTTGTAGAATCAACCTGCCTTGCTTCTGCAATGAACAGAGCTGCAATGTGCTCTACTGTGGCACGTGAGAACCTTGTAGACTCAACCTGCCTTGCTTCTGCAATGAACAGCTGCAATGTGCTCTTCTGTGACACATGAGAACCTTGTAGACTCAACCTGCCTTGTTTCTGCAATGAACAGCTGCAATGTGCTCTTCTGTGACACATGAGAACCGTGTAGACTCAACCTGCCTTGTTTCTGCAATGAACAGCGCTGCAATGTGCTCTTCTGTGACACATGAGAACCTTGTAGACTCAACCTGCCTTGCTTCTGCAATGAACAGCGCTGCAATGTGCTCTTCTGTGACACATGAGAACCTTGTAGAATCAACCTGCCTTGTTTAAACAATGAAAAGAGCTGCAATGTGCTCTACTGTGACACCTGAGAACCTTGTAGAATCAACCTGCCTTGTTTAAACAATGAAAAGAGCTGCAATGTGCTCTACTGTGACACGTGAGAACCTTGTAGAATCAACCTGCCTTGCATCTGCAATGAACAGAGCTGCAATGTGCTCTACTGTGACACGTGAGAACCTTGTAGAATCAACCTGCCTTGCTTCTACAATGAACAGAGCTGCAATGTGCTCTACTGTGACACGTGAGAACCTTGTAGAATCAACCTGCCTTGCTTCTGCAATGAACAGAGCTGCAATGTGCTCTACTGTGGCACGTGAGAACCTTGTAGACTCAACCTGCCTTGCTTCTGCAATGAACAGCTGCAATGTGCTCTTCTGTGACACATGAGAACCGTGTAGACTCAACCTGCCTTGTTTCTGCAATGAACAGCGCTGCAATGTGCTCTTCTGTGACACATGAGAACCTTGTAGACTCAACCTGCCTTGCTTCTGCAATGAACAGAGCTGCAATGTGCTCTACTGTGACATGTGAGAACCTTGTAGAATCAACCTGCCTTGCTTCTGCAATGAACAGAGCTGCAATGTGCTCTACTGTGACACGTGAGAACCTTGTAGAATCAACCTGCCTTGTTTAAACAATGAACAGAGCTGCAATGTGCTCTACTGTGACACGTGAGAACCTTGTAGACTCATCCTGCCTTGTTTAAACAATGAACAGAGCTGCAATGTGCTCTACTGTGACACGTGAGAACCTTGTAGAATCAACCTGCCTTGCTTCTACAATGAACAGAGCTGCAATGTGCTCTACTGTGACACGTGAGAACCTTGTAGAATCAACCTGCCTTGCTTCTGCAATGAACAGAGCTGCAATGTGCTCTACTGTGACACGTGAGAACCTTGTAGAATCAACCTGCCTTGCTTCTGCAATGAACAGAGCTGCAATGTGCTCTACTGTGACACGTGAGAACCTTGTAGACTCATCCTGCCTTGCTTCTGCAATGAACAGAGCTGCAATGTGCTCTACTGTGACACGTGAGAACCTTGTAGAATCAACCTGCCTTGTTTAAACAATGAACAGAGCTGCAATGTGCTCTACTGTGACACGTGAGAACCTTGTAGAATCAACCTGCCTTTTTTAAACAATGAACAGAGCTGCAATGTGCTCTACTGTGACACGTGAGAACCTTGTAGAATCAACCTGCCTTTTTTAAACAATGAACAGAGCTGCAATGTGCTCTACTGTGACACGCGAGAACCTTGTAGAATCAACCTGCCTTGTTTAAACAATGAACAGAGCTGCAATGTGCTCTACTGTGACACGTGAGAACCTTGTAGACTCAACCTGCCTTGCTTCTGCAATGAACAGCTGCAATGTGCTCTTCTGTGACACATGAGAACCTTGTAGACTCAACCTGCCTTGTTTCTGCAATGAACAGCTGCAATGTGCTCTTCTGTGACACATGAGAACCTTGTAGACTCAACCTGCCTTGCTTCTGCAATGAACAGCTGCAATGTGCTCTTCTGTGACACATGAGAACCTTGTAGACTCAACCTGCATTGTTTCTGCAATGAACAGCTGCAATGTGCTCTTCTGTGACACATGAGAACCTTGTCGACTCAACCTGCCTTGCTTCTGCAATGAACAGAGCTGCAATGTGCTCTTCTGTGACACATGAGAACCTTGTAGAATCAACCTGCCTTGTTTAAACAATGAACAGAGCTGCAATGTGCTCTACTGTGACACGTGAGAACCTTGTAGAATCAACCTGGCTTGCTTCTACAATGAACAGAGCTGCAATGTGCTCTACTGTGACATGTGAGAACCTTGTAGAATCAACCTGCCTTGCTTCTGCAATGAACAGCTGCAATGTGCTCTTCTGTGACACATGAGAACCTTGTAGACTCAACCTGCCTTGTTTCTGCAATGAACAGAGCTGCAATGTGCTCTACTGTGACACGTGAGAACCTTGTAGAATCAACCTGCCTTGTTTAAACAATGAACAGAGCTGCAATGTGCTCTACTGTGACACGTGAGAACCTTGTAGAATCAACCTGCCTTGCTTCTGCAATGAACAGAGCTGCAATGTGCTCTACTGTGACACGTGAGAACCTTGTAGAATCAACCTGCCTTTCTTCTGCAATGAACAGAGCTGCAATGTGCTCTACTGTGACACGTGAGAACCTTGTAGAATCAACCTGCCTTGTTTAAACAATGAACAGAGCTGCAATGTGCTCTACTGTGACACGTGAGAACCTTGTAGAATCAACCTGCCTTGCTTCTGCAATGAACAGAGCTGCAATGTGCTCTACTGTGACACGTGAGAACCTTGTAGAATCAACCTGCCTTGCATCTGCAATGAACAGAGCTGCAATGTGCTCTACTGTGACACGTGAGAACCTTGTAGAATCAACCTGCCTTGCATCTGCAATGAACAGAGCTGCAATGTGCTCTACTGTGACACGTGAGAACCTTGTAGAATCAACCTGCCTTGCTTCTGCAATGAACAGAGCTGCAATGTGCTCTACTGTGACACGTGAGAACCTTGTAGACTCATCCTGCCTTGCTTCTGCAATGAACAGAGCTGCAATGTGCTCTACTGTGACACGTGAGAACCTTGTAGAATCAACCTGCCTTGTTTAAACAATGAACAGAGCTGCAATGTGCTCTACTGTGACACGTGAGAACCTTGTAGACTCATCCTGCCTTGCTTCTGCAATGAACAGAGCTGCAATGTGCTCTACTGTGACACGTGAGAACCTTGTAGAATCAACCTGCCTTGTTTAAACAATGAACAGAGCTGCAATGTGCTCAACTGTGACACGTGAGAACCTTGTAGAATCAACCTGCCTTGTTTAAACAATGAAAAGAGCTGCAATGTGCTCTACTGTGACACGTGAGAACCTTGTAGAATCAACCTGCCTTGCTTCTACAATGAACAGAGCTGCAATGTGCTCTACTGTGACACGTGAGAACCTTGTAGACTCATCCTGCCTTGCTTCTGCAATGAACAGAGCTGCAATGTGCTCTACTGTGACACGTGAGAACCTTGTAGAATCAACCTGCCTTGTTTAAACAATGAACAGAGCTGCAATGTGCTCAACTGTGACACGTGAGAACCTTGTAGAATCAACCTGCCTTGTTTAAACAATGAAAAGAGCTGCAATGTGCTCTACTGTGACACGTGAGAACCTTGTAGAATCAACCTGCCTTGCATCTGCAATGAACAGAGCTGCAATGTGCTCTACTGTGACACGTGAGAACCTTGTAGAATCAACCTGGCTTGCTTCTACAATGAACAGAGCTGCAATGTGCTCTACTGTGACACGTGAGAACCTTGTAGAATCAACCTGGCTTGCTTCTACAATGAACAGAGCTGCAATGTGCTCTACTGTGACATGTGAGAACCTTGTAGAATCAACCTGCCTTGCATCTGCAATGAACAGAGCTGCAATGTGCTCTACTGTGACATGTGAGAACCTTGTAGAATCAACCTGCCTTGCATCTGCAATGAACAGAGCTGCAATGTGCTCTACTGTGACACGTGAGAACCTTGTAGAATCAACCTGCCTTGTTTAAACAATGAACAGAGCTGCAATGTGCTCTACTGTGACACGTGAGAACCTTGTAGAATCAACCTGCCTTGCTTCTGCAATGAACAGAGCTGCAATGTGCTCTACTGTGACACGTGAGAACCTTGTAGAATCAACCTGCCTTGTTTAAACAATGAACAGAGCTGCAATGTGCTCTACTGTGACACGTGAGAACCTTGTAGAATCAACCTGCCTTGCTTCTGCAATGAACAGAGCTGCAATGTGCTCTACTGTGACACGTGAGAACCTTGTAGAATCAACCTGCCTTGTTTAAACAATGAACAGAGCTGCAATGTGCTCTACTGTGACACGTGAGAACCTTGTAGAATCAACCAGCCTTGTTTAAACAATGAACAGAGCTGCAATGTGCTCTACTGTGACACGTGAGAACCTTGTAGACTCATCCTGCCTTGCTTCTACAATGAACAGAGCTGCAATGTGCTCTACTGTGACACGTGAGAACCTTGTAGAATCAACCTGCCTTGCTTCTGCAATGAACAGAGCTGCAATGTGCTCTACTGTGACACGTGAGAACCTTGTAGAATCAACCAGCCTTGTTTAAACAATGAACAGAGCTGCAATGTGCTCTACTGTGACACGTGAGAACCTTGTAGAATCAACCTGCCTTGCTTCTGCAATGAACAGAGCTGCAATGTGCTCTACTGTGACACGTGAGAACCTTGTAGAATCAACCTGCCTTGCTTCTACAATGAACAGAGCTGCAATGTGCTCTACTGTGACACGTGAGAACCTTGTAGAATCAACCTGCCTTGTTTAAACAATGAACAGAGCTGCAATGTGCTCTACTGTGACACGTGAGAACCTTGTAGAATCAACCTGCCTTGTTTAAACAATGAACAGAGCTGCAATGTGCTCTACTGTGACACGTGAGAACCTTGTAGACTCATCCTGCCTTGTTTAAACAATGAACAGAGCTGCAATGTGCTCTACTGTGACACGTGAGAACCTTGTAGAATCAACCTGCCTTGCTTCTACAATGAACAGAGCTGCAATGTGCTCTACTGTGACACGTGAGAACCTTGTAGAATCAACCTGCCTTGATTCTGCAATGAACAGAGCTGCAATGTGCTCTACTGTGACACGTGAGAACCTTGTAGAATCAACCTGCCTTGATTCTGCAATGAACAGAGCTGCAATGTGCTCTACTGTGACACGTGAGAACCTTGTAGACTCATCCTGCCTTGCTTCTGCAATGAACAGAGCTGCAATGTGCTCTACTGTGACACGTGAGAACCTTGTAGAATCAACCTGCCTTGTTTAAACAATGAACAGAGCTGCAATGTGCTCTACTGTGACACGTGAGAACCTTGTAGAATCAACCTGCCTTGCTTCTGCAATGAACAGAGCTGCAATGTGCTCTTCTGTGACACGTGAGAACCTTGTAGAATCAACCTGCCTTGTTTAAACAATGAACAGAGCTGCAATGTGCTCTACTGTGACACGTGAGAACCTTGTAGAATCAACCTGCCTTTTTTAAACAATGAACAGAGCTGCAATGTGCTCTACTGTGACACGTGAGAACCTTGTAGAATCAACCTGCCTTTTTTAAACAATGAACAGAGCTGCAATGTGCTCTACTGTGACACGCGAGAACCTTGTAGAATCAACCTGCCTTGTTTAAACAATGAACAGAGCTGCAATGTGCTCTACTGTGACACGTGAGAACCTTGTAGACTCAACCTGCCTTGCTTCTGCAATGAACAGCTGCAATGTGCTCTTCTGTGACACATGAGAACCTTGTAGACTCAACCTGCCTTGTTTCTGCAATGAACAGCTGCAATGTGCTCTTCTGTGACACATGAGAACCGTGTAGACTCAACCTGCCTTGTTTCTGCAATGAACAGCGCTGCAATGTGCTCTACTGTGACACGTGAGAACCTTGTAGAATCAACCTGCCTTGCTTCTACAATGAACAGAGCTGCAATGTGCTCTACTGTGACACGTGAGAACCTTGTAGAATCAACCTGCCTTGCATCTGCAATGAACAGAGCTGCAATGTGCTCTACTGTGACACGTGAGAACCTTGTAGAATCAACCTGCCTTGCTTCTGCAATGAACAGCTGCAATGTGCTCTTCTGTGACACATGAGAACCTTGTAGACTCAACCTGCCTTGTTTCTGCAATGAACAGCTGCAATGTGCTCTTCTGTGACACATGAGAACCGTGTAGACTCAACCTGCCTTGTTTCTGCAATGAACAGCGCTGCAATGTGCTCTTCTGTGACACATGAGAACCTTGTAGACTCAACCTGCCTTGCTTCTGCAATGAACAGCGCTGCAATGTGCTCTTCTGTGACACATGAGAACCTTGTAGAATCAACCTGCCTTGTTTAAACAATGAAAAGAGCTGCAATGTGCTCTACTGTGACACCTGAGAACCTTGTAGAATCAACCTGCCTTGTTTAAACAATGAAAAGAGCTGCAATGTGCTCTACTGTGACACGTGAGAACCTTGTAGAATCAACCTGCCTTGCATCTGCAATGAACAGAGCTGCAATGTGCTCTACTGTGACACGTGAGAACCTTGTAGAATCAACCTGCCTTGCTTCTACAATGAACAGAGCTGCAATGTGCTCTACTGTGACACGTGAGAACCTTGTAGAATCAACCTGCCTTGCTTCTGCAATGAACAGAGCTGCAATGTGCTCTACTGTGGCACGTGAGAACCTTGTAGACTCAACCTGCCTTGCTTCTGCAATGAACAGCTGCAATGTGCTCTTCTGTGACACATGAGAACCGTGTAGACTCAACCTGCCTTGTTTCTGCAATGAACAGCGCTGCAATGTGCTCTTCTGTGACACATGAGAACCTTGTAGACTCAACCTGCCTTGCTTCTGCAATGAACAGAGCTGCAATGTGCTCTACTGTGACATGTGAGAACCTTGTAGAATCAACCTGCCTTGCTTCTGCAATGAACAGAGCTGCAATGTGCTCTACTGTGACACGTGAGAACCTTGTAGAATCAACCTGCCTTGTTTAAACAATGAACAGAGCTGCAATGTGCTCTACTGTGACACGTGAGAACCTTGTAGACTCATCCTGCCTTGTTTAAACAATGAACAGAGCTGCAATGTGCTCTACTGTGACACGTGAGAACCTTGTAGAATCAACCTGCCTTGCTTCTACAATGAACAGAGCTGCAATGTGCTCTACTGTGACACGTGAGAACCTTGTAGAATCAACCTGCCTTGCTTCTGCAATGAACAGAGCTGCAATGTGCTCTACTGTGACACGTGAGAACCTTGTAGAATCAACCTGCCTTGCTTCTGCAATGAACAGAGCTGCAATGTGCTCTACTGTGACACGTGAGAACCTTGTAGACTCATCCTGCCTTGCTTCTGCAATGAACAGAGCTGCAATGTGCTCTACTGTGACACGTGAGAACCTTGTAGAATCAACCTGCCTTTTTTAAACAATGAACAGAGCTGCAATGTGCTCTACTGTGACACGTGAGAACCTTGTAGAATCAACCTGCCTTTTTTAAACAATGAACAGAGCTGCAATGTGCTCTACTGTGACACGCGAGAACCTTGTAGAATCAACCTGCCTTGTTTAAACAATGAACAGAGCTGCAATGTGCTCTACTGTGACACGTGAGAACCTTGTAGACTCAACCTGCCTTGCTTCTGCAATGAACAGCTGCAATGTGCTCTTCTGTGACACATGAGAACCTTGTAGACTCAACCTGCCTTGTTTCTGCAATGAACAGCTGCAATGTGCTCTTCTGTGACACATGAGAACCTTGTAGAATCAACCTGCCTTGTTTAAACAATGAACAGAGCTGCAATGTGCTCTACTGTGACACGTGAGAACCTTGTAGAATCAACCTGGCTTGCTTCTACAATGAACAGAGCTGCAATGTGCTCTACTGTGACACGTGAGAACCTTGTAGAATCAACCTGCCTTGCTTCTGCAATGAACAGCTGCAATGTGCTCTTCTGTGACACATGAGAACCTTGTAGACTCAACCTGCCTTGTTTCTGCAATGAACAGAGCTGCAATGTGCTCTACTGTGACACGTGAGAACCTTGTAGAATCAACCTGCCTTGTTTAAACAATGAACAGAGCTGCAATGTGCTCTACTGTGACACGTGAGAACCTTGTAGAATCAACCTGCCTTGCTTCTGCAATGAACAGAGCTGCAATGTGCTCTACTGTGACACGTGAGAACCTTGTAGAATCAACCTGCCTTTCTTCTGCAATGAACAGAGCTGCAATGTGCTCTACTGTGACACGTGAGAACCTTGTAGAATCAACCTGCCTTGTTTAAACAATGAACAGAGCTGCAATGTGCTCTACTGTGACACGTGAGAACCTTGTAGAATCAACCTGCCTTGCTTCTGCAATGAACAGAGCTGCAATGTGCTCTACTGTGACACGTGAGAACCTTGTAGAATCAACCTGCCTTGCATCTGCAATGAACAGAGCTGCAATGTGCTCTACTGTGACACGTGAGAACCTTGTAGAATCAACCTGCCTTGCATCTGCAATGAACAGAGCTGCAATGTGCTCTACTGTGACACGTGAGAACCTTGTAGAATCAACCTGCCTTGCTTCTGCAATGAACAGAGCTGCAATGTGCTCTACTGTGACACGTGAGAACCTTGTAGACTCATCCTGCCTTGCTTCTGCAATGAACAGAGCTGCAATGTGCTCTACTGTGACACGTGAGAACCTTGTAGAATCAACCTGCCTTGTTTAAACAATGAACAGAGCTGCAATGTGCTCTACTGTGACACGTGAGAACCTTGTAGACTCATCCTGCCTTGCTTCTGCAATGAACAGAGCTGCAATGTGCTCTACTGTGACACGTGAGAACCTTGTAGAATCAACCTGCCTTGTTTAAACAATGAACAGAGCTGCAATGTGCTCAACTGTGACACGTGAGAACCTTGTAGAATCAACCTGCCTTGTTTAAACAATGAAAAGAGCTGCAATGTGCTCTACTGTGACACGTGAGAACCTTGTAGAATCAACCTGCCTTGCTTCTACAATGAACAGAGCTGCAATGTGCTCTACTGTGACACGTGAGAACCTTGTAGAATCAACCTGCCTTGCATCTGCAATGAACAGAGCTGCAATGTGCTCTACTGTGACACGTGAGAACCTTGTAGAATCAACCTGGCTTGCTTCTACAATGAACAGAGCTGCAATGTGCTCTACTGTGACACGTGAGAACCTTGTAGAATCAACCTGGCTTGCTTCTACAATGAACAGAGCTGCAATGTGCTCTACTGTGACATGTGAGAACCTTGTAGAATCAACCTGCCTTGCATCTGCAATGAACAGAGCTGCAATGTGCTCTACTGTGACATGTGAGAACCTTGTAGAATCAACCTGCCTTGCATCTGCAATGAACAGAGCTGCAATGTGCTCTACAGTGACACGTGAGAACCTTGTAGAATCAACCTGCCTTGTTTAAACAATGAACAGAGCTGCAATGTGCTCTACTGTGACACGTGAGAACCTTGTAGAATCAACCTGCCTTGCTTCTGCAATGAACAGAGCTGCAATGTGCTCTACTGTGACACGTGAGAACCTTGTAGAATCAACCTGCCTTGTTTAAACAATGAACAGAGCTGCAATGTGCTCTACTGTGACACGTGAGAACCTTGTAGAATCAACCTGCCTTGCTTCTGCAATGAACAGAGCTGCAATGTGCTCTACTGTGACACGTGAGAACCTTGTAGAATCAACCTGCCTTGTTTAAACAATGAACAGAGCTGCAATGTGCTCTACTGTGACACGTGAGAACCTTGTAGAATCAACCAGCCTTGTTTAAACAATGAACAGAGCTGCAATGTGCTCTACTGTGACACGTGAGAACCTTGTAGACTCATCCTGCCTTGCTTCTACAATGAACAGAGCTGCAATGTGCTCTACTGTGACACGTGAGAACCTTGTAGAATCAACCTGCCTTGCTTCTGCAATGAACAGAGCTGCAATGTGCTCTACTGTGACACGTGAGAACCTTGTAGAATCAACCAGCCTTGTTTAAACAATGAACAGAGCTGCAATGTGCTCTACTGTGACACGTGAGAACCTTGTAGAATCAACCTGCCTTGCTTCTGCAATGAACAGAGCTGCAATGTGCTCTACTGTGACACGTGAGAACCTTGTAGAATCAACCTGCCTTGCTTCTACAATGAACAGAGCTGCAATGTGCTCTACTGTGACACGTGAGAACCTTGTAGAATCAACCTGCCTTGTTTAAACAATGAACAGAGCTGCAATGTGCTCTACTGTGACACGTGAGAACCTTGTAGACTCATCCTGCCTTGTTTAAACAATGAACAGAGCTGCAATGTGCTCTACTGTGACACGTGAGAACCTTGTAGAATCAACCTGCCTTGCTTCTACAATGAACAGAGCTGCAATGTGCTCTACTGTGACACGTGAGAACCTTGTAGAATCAACCTGCCTTGATTCTGCAATGAACAGAGCTGCAATGTGCTCTACTGTGACACGTGAGAACCTTGTAGACTCATCCTGCCTTGCTTCTACAATGAACAGAGCTGCAATGTGCTCTACTGTGACACGTGAGAACCTTGTAGAATCAACCTGCCTTGATTCTGCAATGAACAGAGCTGCAATGTGCTCTACTGTGACACGTGAGAACCTTGTAGAATCAACCTGCCTTGCTTCTGCAATGAACAGAGCTGCAATGTGCTCTACTGTGACACGTGAGAACCTTGTAGACTCATCCTGCCTTGCTTCTGCAATGAACAGAGCTGCAATGTGCTCTACTGTGACACGTGAGAACCTTGTAGAATCAACCTGCCTTGTTTAAACAATGAACAGAGCTGCAATGTGCTCTACTGTGACACGTGAGAACCTTGTAGAATCAACCTGCCTTGCTTCTGCAATGAACAGAGCTGCAATGTGCTCTTCTGTGACACGTGAGAACCTTGTAGAATCAACCTGCCTTGTTTAAACAATGAACAGAGCTGCAATGTGCTCTACTGTGACACGTGAGAACCTTGTAGAATCAACCTGCCTTTTTTAAACAATGAACAGAGCTGCAATGTGCTCTACTGTGACACGTGAGAACCTTGTAGAATCAACCTGCCTTGTTTAAACAATGAACAGAGCTGCAATGTGCTCTACTGTGACACGTGAGAACCTTGTAGACTCAACCTGCCTTGCTTCTGCAATGAACAGCTGCAATGTGCTCTTCTGTGACACATGAGAACCTTGTAGACTCAACCTGCCTTGTTTCTGCAATGAACAGCTGCAATGTGCTCTTCTGTGACACATGAGAACCGTGTAGACTCAACCTGCCTTGTTTCTGCAATGAACAGCGCTGCAATGTGCTCTTCTGTGACACGTGAGAACCTTGTAGACTCAACCTGCCTTGTTTAAACAATGAACAGAGCTGCAATGTGCTCTACTGTGACACGTGAGAACCTTGTAGAATCAACCTGCCTTGCTTCTACAATGAACAGAGCTGCAATGTGCTCTACTGTGACACGTGAGAACCTTGTAGAATCAACCTGCCTTGCATCTGCAATGAACAGAGCTGCAATGTGCTCTACTGTGACACGTGAGAACCTTGTAGAATCAACCTGCCTTGCTTCTACAATGAACAGAGCTGCAATGTGCTCTACTGTGACACGTGAGAACCTTGTAGAATCAACCTGCCTTGCATCTGCAATGAACAGAGCTGCAATGTGCTCTACTGTGACACGTGAGAACCTTGTAGAATCAACCTGCCTTGCTTCTGCAATGAACAGAGCTGCAATGTGCTCTACTGTGGCACGTGAGAACCTTGTAGACTCAACCTGCCTTGCTTCTGCAATGAACAGCTGCAATGTGCTCTTCTGTGACACATGAGAACCTTGTAGACTCAACCTGCCTTGTTTCTGCAATGAACAGCTGCAATGTGCTCTTCTGTGACACATGAGAACCGTGTAGACTCAACCTGCCTTGTTTCTGCAATGAACAGCGCTGCAATGTGCTCTTCTGTGACACATGAGAACCTTGTAGACTCAACCTGCCTTGCTTCTGCAATGAACAGAGCTGCAATGTGCTCTTCTGTGACACATGAGAACCTTGTAGAATCAACCTGCCTTGTTTAAACAATGAACAGAGCTGCAATGTGCTCTACTGTGACACGTGAGAACCTTGTAGAATCAACCTGCCTTGCTTCTACAATGAACAGAGCTGCAATGTGCTCTACTGTGACACGTGAGAACCTTGTAGACTCATCCTGCCTTGCTTCTGCAATGAACAGCGCTGCAATGTGCTCTACTGTGACACCTGAGAACCTTGTAGAATCAACCTGCCTTGCTTCTGCAATGAACAGAGCTGCAATGTGCTCTACTGTGACACGTGAGAACCTTGTAGAATCAACCTGCCTTGCTTCTACAATGAACAGAGCTGCAATGTGCTCTACTGTGACACGTGAGAACCTTGTAGACTCATCCTGCCTTGCTTCTGCAATGAACAGCGCTGCAATGTGCTCTACTGTGACACGTGAGAACCTTGTAGACTCATCCTGCCTTGCTTCTGCAATGAACAGAGCTGCAATGTGCTCTACTGTGACATGTGAGAACCTTGTAGAATCAACCTGCCTTGCTTCTGCAATGAACAGAGCTGCAATGTGCTCTACTGTGACACGTGAGAACCTTGTAGAATCAACCTGCCTTGCTTCTGCAATGAACAGAGCTGCAATGTGCTCTACTGTGACACGTGAGAACCTTGTAGACTCAACCTGCCTTGCTTCTGCAATGAACAGCTGCAATGTGCTCTTCTGTGACACATGAGAACCTTGTAGACTCAACCTGCCTTGTTTCTGCAATGAACAGCTGCAATGTGCTCTTCTGTGACACATGAGAACCGTGTAGACTCAACCTGCCTTGTTTCTGCAATGAACAGCGCTGCAATGTGCTCTTCTGTGACACATGAGAACCTTGTAGACTCAACCTGCCTTGCTTCTGCAATGAACAGAGCTGCAATGTGCTCTTCTGTGACACATGAGAACCTTGTAGACTCAACCTGCCTTGCTTCTGCAATGAACAGAGCTGCAATGTGCTCTTCTGTGACACATGAGAACCTTGTAGACTCAACCTGCCTTGTTTAAACAATGAAAAGAGCTGCAATGTGCTCTACTGTGACACGTGAGAACCTTGTAGAATCAACCTGCCTTGCTTCTGCAATGAACAGCTGCAATGTGCTCTTCTGTGACACATGAGAACCTTGTAGACTCAACCTGCCTTGTTTCTGCAATGAACAGCTGCAATGTGCTCTTCTGTGACACATGAGAACCGTGTAGACTCAACCTGCCTTGTTTCTGCAATGAACAGAGCTGCAATGTGCTCTTCTGTGACACATGAGAACCTTGTAGACTCAACCTGCCTTGCTTCTGCAATGAACAGAGCTGCAATGTGCTCTTCTGTGACACATGAGAACCTTGTAGAATCAACCTGCCTTGTTTAAACAATGAAAAGAGCTGCAATGTGCTCTACTGTGACACATGAGAACCTTGTAGAATCAACCTGCCTTGCATCTGCAATGAACAGAGCTGCAATGTGCTCTACTGTGACACGTGAGAACCTTGTAGAATCAACCTGCCTTGCTTCTACAATGAACAGAGCTGCAATGTGCTCTA
Source organism: Romanogobio albipinnatus (assembly GCA_023566225.1). Lineage (NCBI taxonomy): Eukaryota > Metazoa > Chordata > Actinopteri > Cypriniformes > Gobionidae > Romanogobio > Romanogobio albipinnatus. The sequence continues at coordinate 25,516,869 of CM042251.1, forward strand.
CTGTGACACGTGAGAACCTTGTAGAATCAACCTGCCTTGCTTCTACAATGAACAGAGCTGCAATGTGCTCTACTGTGACACGTGAGAACCTTGTAGAATCAACCTGCCTTGCTTCTGCAATGAACAGAGCTGCAATGTGCTCTACTGTGGCACGTGAGAACCTTGTAGACTCAACCTGCCTTGCTTCTGCAATGAACAGCTGCAATGTGCTCTTCTGTGACACATGAGAACCGTGTAGACTCAACCTGCCTTGCTTCTGCAATGAACAGAGCTGCAATGTGCTCTTCTGTGACACATGAGAACCTTGTAGAATCAACCTGCCTTGTTTAAACAATGAACAGAGCTGCAATGTGCTCTACTGTGACACGTGAGAACCTTGTAGAATCAACCTGCCTTGCTTCTACAATGAACAGAGCTGCAATGTGCTCTACTGTGACACGTGAGAACCTTGTAGACTCATCCTGCCTTGCTTCTGCAATGAACAGAGCTGCAATGTGCTCTACTGTGACACGTGAGAACCTTGTAGAATCAACCTGCCTTGCTTCTACAATGAACAGAGCTGCAATGTGCTCTACTGTGACACGTGAGAACCTTGTAGACTCATCCTGCCTTGCTTCTGCAATGAACAGCGCTGCAATGTGCTCTACTGTGACACGTGAGAACCTTGTAGACTCATCCTGCCTTGCTTCTGCAATGAACAGCGCTGCAATGTGCTCTACTGTGACACGTGAGAACCTTGTAGACTCAACCTGCCTTGTTTCTGCAATGAACAGCTGCAATGTGCTCTTCTGTGACACGTGAGAACCTTGTAGAATCAACCTGCCTTGCTTCTGCAATGAACAGAGCTGCAATGTGCTCTACTGTGACACGTGAGAACCTTGTAGACTCAACCTGCCTTGCTTCTGCAATGAACAGCTGCAATGTGCTCTTCTGTGACACATGAGAACCTTGTAGAATCAACCTGCCTTGTTTAAACAATGAAAAGAGCTGCAATGTGCTCTACTGTGACACGTGAGAACCTTGTAGAATCAACCTGCCTTGCTTCTACAATGAACAGAGCTGCAATGTGCTCTACTGTGACACGTGAGAACCTTGTAGAATCAACCTGCCTTGCTTCTACAATGAACAGAGCTGCAATGTGCTCTACTGTGACACGTGAGAACCTTGTAGAATCAACCTGCCTTGTTTAAACAATGAAAAGAGCTGCAATGTGCTCTACTGTGACACGTGAGAACCTTGTAGAATCAACCTGCCTTGCTTCTACAATGAACAGAGCTGCAATGTGCTCTACTGTGACACGTGAGAACCTTGTAGAATCATCCTGCCTTGCTTCTGCAATGAACAGCGCTGCAATGTGCTCTACTGTGACACCTGAGAACCTTGTAGAATCAACCTGCCTTGTTTAAACAATGAACAGAGCTGCAATGTGCTCTACTGTGACACGTGAGAACCTTGTAGAATCAACCTGCCTTGCTTCTACAATGAACAGAGCTGCAATGTGCTCTACTGTGACACGTGAGAACCTTGTAGACTCATCCTGCCTTGCTTCTGCAATGAACAGAGCTGCAATGTGCTCTACTGTGACACGTGAGAACCTTGTAGACTCATCCTGCCTTGCTTCTGCAATGAACAGCGCTGCAATGTGCTCTACTGTGACACGTGAGAACCTTGTAGACTCATCCTGCCTTGCTTCTGCAATGAACAGAGCTGCAATGTGCTCTACTGTGACACGTGAGAACCTTGTAGACTCAACCTGCCTTGTTTCTGCAATGAACAGCTGCAATGTGCTCTTCTGTGACACGTGAGAACCTTGTAGAATCAACCTGCCTTGCTTCTGCAATGAACAGAGCTGCAATGTGCTCTACTGTGACACGTGAGAACCTTGTAGACTCAACCTGCCTTGCTTCTGCAATGAACAGCTGCAATGTGCTCTTCTGTGACACATGAGAACCTTGTAGAATCAACCTGCCTTGTTTAAACAATGAAAAGAGCTGCAATGTGCTCTACTGTGACACGTGAGAACCTTGTAGAATCAACCTGCCTTGCTTCTACAATGAACAGAGCTGCAATGTGCTCTACTGTGACACGTGAGAACCTTGTAGAATCAACCTGCCTTGCTTCTACAATGAACAGAGCTGCAATGTGCTCTACTGTGACACGTGAGAACCTTGTAGAATCAACCTGCCTTGTTTAAACAATGAAAAGAGCTGCAATGTGCTCTACTGTGACACGTGAGAACCTTGTAGAATCAACCTGCCTTGCTTCTACAATGAACAGAGCTGCAATGTGCTCTACTGTGACACGTGAGAACCTTGTAGAATCATCCTGCCTTGCATCTGCAATGAACAGAGCTGCAATGTGCTCTACTGTGACACGTGAGAACCTTGTAGAATCAACCTGCCTTGCTTCTACAATGAACAGAGCTGCAATGTGCTCTACTGTGACACGTGAGAACCTTGTAGAATCATCCTGCCTTGCATCTGCAATGAACAGAGCTGCAATGTGCTCTACTGTGACACGTGAGAACCTTGTAGAATCAACCTGCCTTGCATCTGCAATGAACAGAGCTGCAATGTGCTCTACTGTGACACGTGAGAACCTTGTAGACTCAACCTGCCTTGCTTCTGCAATGAACAGCTGCAATGTGCTCTTCTGTGACACATGAGAACCTTGTAGACTCAACCTGCCTTGTTTCTGCAATGAACAGCTGCAATGTGCTCTTCTGTGACACATGAGAACCGTGTAGACTCAACCTGCCTTGTTTCTGCTATGAACAGCGCTGCAATGTGCTCTTCTGTGACACATGAGAACCTTGTAGACTCAACCTGCCTTGCTTCTGCAATGAACAGAGCTGCAATGTGCTCTTCTGTGACACATGAGAACCTTGTAGAATCAACCTGCCTTGTTTAAACAATGAACAGAGCTGCAATGTGCTCTACTGTGACACGTGAGAACCTTGTAGAATCAACCTGCCTTGCTTCTACAATGAACAGAGCTGCAATGTGCTCTACTGTGACACGTGAGAACCGTGTAGACTCATCCTGCCTTGCTTCTGCAATGAACAGCGCTGCAATGTGCTCTACTGTGACACGTGAGAACCTTGTAGACTCATCCTGCCTTGCTTCTGCAATGAACAGAGCTGCAATGTGCTCTACTGTGACACGTGAGAACCTTGTAGACTCAACCTGCCTTGTTTCTGCAATGAACAGCTGCAATGTGCTCTTCTGTGACACGTGAGAACCTTGTAGAATCAACCTGCCTTGCTTCTGCAATGAACAGAGCTGCAATGTGCTCTACTGTGACACGTGAGAACCTTGTAGACTCAACCTGCCTTGCTTCTGCAATGAACAGCTGCAATGTGCTCTTCTGTGACACATGAGAACCGTGTAGACTCAACCTGCCTTGTTTCTGCAATGAACAGCGCTGCAATGTGCTCTTCTGTGACACATGAGAACCTTGTAGACTCAACCTGCCTTGCTTCTGCAATGAACAGAGCTGCAATGTGCTCTTCTGTGACACATGAGAACCTTGTAGAATCAACCTGCCTTGTTTAAACAATGAACAGAGCTGCAATGTGCTCTACTGTGACACGTGAGAACCTTGTAGAATCAACCTGCCTTGTTTAAACAATGAACAGAGCTGCAATGTGCTCTACTGTGACACGTGAGAACCTTGTAGAATCAACCTGCCTTGCTTCTGCAATGAACAGCTGCAATGTGCTCCTCTGTGACACATGAGAACCTTGTAGACTCAACCTGCCTTGTTTCTGCAATGAACAGAGCTGCAATGTGCTCTTCTGTGACACATGAGAACCTTGTAGAATCAACCTGCCTTGTTTAAACAATGAACAGAGCTGCAATGTGCTCTACTGTGACACGTGAGAACCTTGTAGAATCAACCTGCCTTGTTTCTGCAATGAACAGCTGCAATGTGCTCTACTGTGACACGTGAGAACCTTGTAGAATCAACCTGCCTTGCTTCTGCAATGAACAGAGCTGCAATGTGCTCTACTGTGACACGTGAGAACCTTGTAGAATCAACCTGCCTTTCTTCTGCAATGAACAGAGCTGCAATGTGCTCTACTGTGACACGTGAGAACCTTGTAGAATCAACCTGCCTTGTTTAAACAATGAACAGAGCTGCAATGTGCTCTACTGTGACACGTGAGAACCTTGTAGAATCAACCTGCCTTGCTTCTGCAATGAACAGAGCTGCAATGTGCTCTACTGTGACACGTGAGAACCTTGTAGAATCAACCTGCCTTGCTTCTGCAATGAACAGCTGCAATGTGCTCTTCTGTGACACATGAGAACCTTGTAGACTCAACCTGCCTTGTTTCTGCAATGAACAGCTGCAATGTGCTCTTCTGTGACACATGAGAACCGTGTAGACTCAACCTGCCTTGTTTCTGCAATGAACAGCGCTGCAATGTGCTCTTCTGTGACACATGAGAACCTTGTAGACTCAACCTGCCTTGCTTCTGCAATGAACAGAGCTGCAATGTGCTCTTCTGTGACACATGAGAACCTTGTAGAATCAACCTGCCTTGTTTAAACAATGAAAAGAGCTGCAATGTGCTCTACTGTGACACCTGAGAACCTTGTAGAATCAACCTGCCTTGCATCTGCAATGAACAGAGCTGCAATGTGCTCTACTGTGACACGTGAGAACCTTGTAGAATCAACCTGCCTTGCTTCTACAATGAACAGAGCTGCAATGTGCTCTACTGTGACACGTGAGAACCTTGTAGAATCAACCTGCCTTGCTTCTACAATGAACAGAGCTGCAATGTGCTCTACTGTGACACGTGAGAACCTTGTAGAATCAACCTGCCTTGCTTCTGCAATGAACAGAGCTGCAATGTGCTCTACTGTGGCACGTGAGAACCTTGTAGACTCAACCTGCCTTGCTTCTGCAATGAACAGCTGCAATGTGCTCTTCTGTGACACATGAGAACCGTGTAGACTCAACCTGCCTTGTTTCTGCAATGAACAGCGCTGCAATGTGCTCTTCTGTGACACATGAGAACCTTGTGGACTCAACCTGCCTTGCTTCTGCAATGAACAGAGCTGCAATGTGCTCTTCTGTGACACATGAGAACCTTGTAGAATCAACCTGCCTTGTTTAAACAATGAACAGAGCTGCAATGTGCTCTACTGTGACACGTGAGAACCTTGTAGAATCAACCTGCCTTGCTTCTACAATGAACAGAGCTGCAATGTGCTCTACTGTGACACGTGAGAACCTTGTAGACTCATCCTGCCTTGCTTCTGCAATGAACAGAGCTGCAATGTGCTCTACTGTGACACGTGAGAACCTTGTAGAATCAACCTGCCTTGCTTCTACAATGAACAGAGCTGCAATGTGCTCTACTGTGACACGTGAGAACCTTGTAGACTCATCCTGCCTTGCTTCTGCAATGAACAGCGCTGCAATGTGCTCTACTGTGACACGTGAGAACCTTGTAGACTCATCCTGCCTTGCTTCTGCAATGAACAGCGCTGCAATGTGCTCTACTGTGACACGTGAGAACCTTGTAGACTCAACCTGCCTTGTTTCTGCAATGAACAGCTGCAATGTGCTCTTCTGTGACACGTGAGAACCTTGTAGAATCAACCTGCCTTGCTTCTGCAATGAACAGAGCTGCAATGTGCTCTACTGTGACACGTGAGAACCTTGTAGACTCAACCTGCCTTGCTTCTGCAATGAACAGCTGCAATGTGCTCTTCTGTGACACATGAGAACCTTGTAGAATCAACCTGCCTTGTTTAAACAATGAAAAGAGCTGCAATGTGCTCTACTGTGACACGTGAGAACCTTGTAGAATCAACCTGCCTTGCTTCTACAATGAACAGAGCTGCAATGTGCTCTACTGTGACACGTGAGAACCTTGTAGAATCAACCTGCCTTGCTTCTACAATGAACAGAGCTGCAATGTGCTCTACTGTGACACGTGAGAACCTTGTAGAATCAACCTGCCTTGTTTAAACAATGAAAAGAGCTGCAATGTGCTCTACTGTGACACGTGAGAACCTTGTAGAATCAACCTGCCTTGCTTCTACAATGAACAGAGCTGCAATGTGCTCTACTGTGACACGTGAGAACCTTGTAGAATCATCCTGCCTTGCATCTGCAATGAACAGAGCTGCAATGTGCTCTACTGTGACACGTGAGAACCTTGTAGACTCATCCTGCCTTGCTTCTGCAATGAACAGCGCTGCAATGTGCTCTACTGTGACACCTGAGAACCTTGTAGAATCAACCTGCCTTGTTTAAACAATGAACAGAGCTGCAATGTGCTCTACTGTGACACGTGAGAACCTTGTAGAATCAACCTGCCTTGCTTCTACAATGAACAGAGCTGCAATGTGCTCTACTGTGACACGTGAGAACCTTGTAGACTCATCCTGCCTTGCTTCTGCAATGAACAGAGCTGCAATGTGCTCTACTGTGACACGTGAGAACCTTGTAGAATCAACCTGCCTTGCTTCTACAATGAACAGAGCTGCAATGTGCTCTACTGTGACACGTGAGAACCTTGTAGACTCATCCTGCCTTGCTTCTGCAATGAACAGAGCTGCAATGTGCTCTACTGTGACACGTGAGAACCTTGTAGACTCAACCTGCCTTGTTTCTGCAATGAACAGCTGCAATGTGCTCTTCTGTGACACGTGAGAACCTTGTAGAATCAACCTGCCTTGCTTCTGCAATGAACAGAGCTGCAATGTGCTCTACTGTGACACGTGAGAACCTTGTAGACTCAACCTGCCTTGCTTCTGCAATGAACAGCTGCAATGTGCTCTTCTGTGACACATGAGAACCTTGTAGAATCAACCTGCCTTGTTTAAACAATGAAAAGAGCTGCAATGTGCTCTACTGTGACACGTGAGAACCTTGTAGAATCAACCTGCCTTGCTTCTACAATGAACAGAGCTGCAATGTGCTCTACTGTGACACGTGAGAACCTTGTAGAATCAACCTGCCTTGCTTCTACAATGAACAGAGCTGCAATGTGCTCTACTGTGACACGTGAGAACCTTGTAGAATCAACCTGCCTTGTTTAAACAATGAAAAGAGCTGCAATGTGCTCTACTGTGACACGTGAGAACCTTGTAGAATCAACCTGCCTTGCTTCTACAATGAACAGAGCTGCAATGTGCTCTACTGTGACACGTGAGAACCTTGTAGAATCAACCTGCCTTGCATCTGCAATGAACAGAGCTGCAATGTGCTCTACTGTGACACGTGAGAACCTTGTAGAATCAACCTGCCTTGCTTCTGCAATGAACAGAGCTGCAATGTGCTCTACTGTGGCACGTGAGAACCTTGTAGACTCAACCTGCCTTGCTTCTGCAATGAACAGCTGCAATGTGCTCTTCTGTGACACATGAGAACCTTGTAGACTCAACCTGCCTTGTTTCTGCAATGAACAGCTGCAATGTGCTCTTCTGTGACACATGAGAACCGTGTAGACTCAACCTGCCTTGTTTCTGCAATGAACAGCGCTGCAATGTGCTCTTCTGTGACACATGAGAACCTTGTAGACTCAACCTGCCTTGCTTCTGCAATGAACAGAGCTGCAATGTGCTCTTCTGTGACACATGAGAACCTTGTAGAATCAACCTGCCTTGTTTAAACAATGAACAGAGCTGCAATGTGCTCTACTGTGACACGTGAGAACCTTGTAGAATCAACCTGCCTTGCTTCTACAATGAACAGAGCTGCAATGTGCTCTACTGTGACACGTGAGAACCGTGTAGACTCATCCTGCCTTGCTTCTGCAATGAACAGCGCTGCAATGTGCTCTACTGTGACACGTGAGAACCTTGTAGACTCATCCTGCCTTGCTTCTGCAATGAACAGAGCTGCAATGTGCTCTACTGTGACACGTGAGAACCTTGTAGACTCAACCTGCCTTGTTTCTGCAATGAACAGCTGCAATGTGCTCTTCTGTGACACGTGAGAACCTTGTAGAATCAACCTGCCTTGCTTCTGCAATGAACAGAGCTGCAATGTGCTCTACTGTGACACGTGAGAACCTTGTAGACTCAACCTGCCTTGCTTCTGCAATGAACAGCTGCAATGTGCTCTTCTGTGACACATGAGAACCTTGTAGACTCAACCTGCCTTGTTTCTGCAATGAACAGCTGCAATGTGCTCTTCTGTGACACATGAGAACCGTGTAGACTCAACCTGCCTTGTTTCTGCAATGAACAGCGCTGCAATGTGCTCTTCTGTGACACATGAGAACCTTGTAGACTCAACCTGCCTTGCTTCTGCAATGAACAGAGCTGCAATGTGCTCTTCTGTGACACATGAGAACCTTGTAGAATCAACCTGCCTTGTTTAAACAATGAACAGAGCTGCAATGTGCTCTACTGTGACACGTGAGAACCTTGTAGAATCAACCTGCCTTGTTTAAACAATGAACAGAGCTGCAATGTGCTCTACTGTGACACGTGAGAACCTTGTAGAATCAACCTGCCTTGCTTCTGCAATGAACAGCTGCAATGTGCTCCTCTGTGACACATGAGAACCTTGTAGACTCAACCTGCCTTGTTTCTGCAATGAACAGAGCTGCAATGTGCTCTTCTGTGACACATGAGAACCTTGTAGAATCAACCTGCCTTGTTTAAACAATGAACAGAGCTGCAATGTGCTCTACTGTGACACGTGAGAACCTTGTAGAATCAACCTGCCTTGTTTCTGCAATGAACAGCTGCAATGTGCTCTACTGTGACACGTGAGAACCTTGTAGAATCAACCTGCCTTGCTTCTGCAATGAACAGAGCTGCAATGTGCTCTACTGTGACACGTGAGAACCTTGTAGAATCAACCTGCCTTTCTTCTGCAATGAACAGAGCTGCAATGTGCTCTACTGTGACACGTGAGAACCTTGTAGAATCAACCTGCCTTGTTTAAACAATGAACAGAGCTGCAATGTGCTCTACTGTGACACGTGAGAACCTTGTAGAATCAACCTGCCTTGCTTCTGCAATGAACAGAGCTGCAATGTGCTCTACTGTGACACGTGAGAACCTTGTAGAATCAACCTGCCTTGCATCTGCAATGAACAGAGCTGCAATGTGCTCTACTGTGACACGTGAGAACCTTGTAGAATCAATCTGCCTTGCTTCTGCAATGAACAGAGCTGCAATGTGCTCTACTGTGACACGTGAGAACCTTGTAGACTCATCCTGCCTTGCTTCTGCAATGAACAGAGCTGCAATGTGCTCTACTGTGACACGTGAGAACCTTGTAGAATCAACCTGCCTTGTTTAAACAATGAACAGAGCTGCAATGTGCTCTACTGTGACACGTGAGAACCTTGTAGACTCATCCTGCCTTGCATCTGCAATGAACAGAGCTGCAATGTGCTCTACTGTGACACGTGAGAACCTTGTAGACTCAACCTGCCTTGCTTCTGCAATGAACAGAGCTGCAATGTGCTCTACTGTGGCACGTGAGAACCTTGTAGACTCAACCTGCCTTGCTTCTGCAATGAACAGCTGCAATGTGCTCTTCTGTGACACATGAGAACCTTGTAGACTCAACCTGCCTTGTTTCTGCAATGAACAGCTGCAATGTGCTCTTCTGTGACACATGAGAACCGTGTAGACTCAACCTGCCTTGTTTCTGCAATGAACAGCGCTGCAATGTGCTCTTCTGTGACACATGAGAACCTTGTAGACTCAACTTGCCTTGCTTCTGCAATGAACAGAGCTGCAATGTGCTCTTCTGTGACACATGAGAACCGTGTAGACTCAACCTGCCTTGTTTCTGCAATGAACAGCGCTGCAATGTGCTCTTCTGTGACACATGAGAACCTTGTAGAATCAACCTGCCTTGTTTAAACAATGAACAGAGCTGCAATGTGCTCTACTGTGACACGTGAGAACCTTGTAGAATCAACCTGGCTTGCTTCTACAATGAACAGAGCTGCAATGTGCTCTACTGTGACACGTGAGAACCTTGTAGAATCAACCTGCCTTGCTTCTGCAATGAACAGCTGCAATGGGCTCCTCTGTGACACGTGAGAACCTTGTAGACTCAACCTGCCTTGTTTCTGCAATGAACAGCTGCAATGTGCTCTACTGTGACACGTGAGAACCTTGTAGACTCAACCTGCCTTGTTTCTGCAATGAACAGCTGCAATGTGCTCTACTGTGACACGTGAGAACCTTGTAGAATCAACCTGCCTTGTTTAAACAATGAACAGAGCTGCAATGTGCTCTACTGTGACACGTGAGAACCTTGTAGAATCAACCTGCCTTGCTTCTGCAATGAACAGAGCTGCAATGTGCTCTACTGTGACACGTGAGAACCTTGTAGAATCAACCTGCCTTTCTTCTGCAATGAACAGAGCTGCAATGTGCTCTACTGTGACACGTGAGAACCTTGTAGAATCAACCTGCCTTGTTTAAACAATGAACAGAGCTGCAATGTGCTCTACTGTGACACGTGAGAACCTTGTAGAATCAACCTGGCTTGCTTCTACAATGAACAGAGCTGCAATGTGCTCTACTGTGACATGTGAGAACCTTGTAGAATCAACCTGCCTTGCATCTGCAATGAACAGAGCTGCAATGTGCTCTACTGTGACACGTGAGAACCTTGTAGAATCAACCTGCCTTGCTTCTGCAATGAACAGAGCTGCAATGTGCTCTACTGTGACACGTGAGAACCTTGTAGACTCATCCTGCCTTGCTTCTGCAATGAACAGAGCTGCAATGTGCTCTACTGTGACACGTGAGAACCTTGTAGAATCAACCTGCCTTGTTTAAACAATGAACAGAGCTGCAATGTGCTCTACTGTGACATGTGAGAACCTTGTAGACTCATCCTGCCTTGCATCTGCAATGAACAGAGCTGCTATGTGCTCTACTGTGACACGTGAGAACCTTGTAGAATCAACCTGCCTTGTTTAAACAATGAACAGAGCTGCAATGTGCTCAACTGTGACACGTGAGAACCTTGTAGAATCAACCTGCCTTGTTTAAACAATGAAAAGAGCTGCAATGTGCTCTACTGTGACACGTGAGAACCTTGTAGAATCAACCTGCCTTGCTTCTACAATGAACAGAGCTGCAATGTGCTCTACTGTGACACGTGAGAACCTTGTAGAATCAACCTGCCTTGCATCTGCAATGAACAGAGCTGCAATGTGCTCTACTGTGACACGTGAGAACCTTGTAGAATCAACCTGGCTTGCTTCTACAATGAACAGAGCTGCAATGTGCTCTACTGTGACACGTGAGAACCTTGTAGAATCAACCTGGCTTGCTTCTACAATGAACAGAGCTGCAATGTGCTCTACTGTGACATGTGAGAACCTTGTAGAATCAACCTGCCTTGCATCTGCAATGAACAGAGCTGCAATGTGCTCTACTGTGACACGTGAGAACCTTGTAGAATCAACCTGCCTTGCATCTGCAATGAACAGAGCTGCAATGTGCTCTACTGTGACACGTGAGAACCTTGTAGAATCAACCTGCCTTGTTTAAACAATGAACAGAGCTGCAATGTGCTCTACTGTGACACGTGAGAACCTTGTAGAATCAACCTGCCTTGCATCTGCAATGAACAGAGCTGCAATGTGCTCTACTGTGACACGTGAGAACCTTGTAGACTCATCCTGCCTTGCTTCTGCAATGAACAGAGCTGCAATGTGCTCTACTGTGACACGTGAGAACCTTGTAGACTCAACCTGCCTTGTTTCTGCAATGAACAGCTGCAATGTGCTCTTCTGTGACACGTGAGAACCTTGTAGAATCAACCTGCCTTGCTTCTGCAATGAACAGAACTGCAATGTGCTCTACTGTGACACGTGAGAACCTTGTAGACTCAACCTGCCTTGCTTCTGCAATGAACAGCTGCAATGTGCTCTTCTGTGACACATGAGAACCTTGTAGAATCAACCTGCCTTGTTTAAACAATGAAAAGAGCTGCAATGTGCTCTACTGTGACACGTGAGAACCTTGTAGAATCAACCTGCCTTGCTTCTACAATGAACAGAGCTGCAATGTGCTCTACTGTGACACGTGAGAACCTTGTAGAATCAACCTGCCTTGCTTCTACAATGAACAGAGCTGCAATGTGCTCTACTGTGACACGTGAGAACCTTGTAGAATCAACCTGCCTTGTTTAAACAATGAAAAGAGCTGCAATGTGCTCTACTGTGACACGTGAGAACCTTGTAGAATCAACCTGCCTTGCTTCTACAATGAACAGAGCTGCAATGTGCTCTACTGTGACACGTGAGAACCTTGTAGAATCATCCTGCCTTGCATCTGCAATGAACAGAGCTGCAATGTGCTCTACTGTGACACGTGAGAACCTTGTAGAATCAACCTGCCTTGCTTCTACAATGAACAGAGCTGCAATGTGCTCTACTGTGACACGTGAGAACCTTGTAGAATCAACCTGCCTTGCATCTGCAATGAACAGAGCTGCAATGTGCTCTACTGTGACACGTGAGAACCTTGTAGAATCAACCTGCCTTGCTTCTGCAATGAACAGAGCTGCAATGTGCTCTACTGTGGCACGTGAGAACCTTGTAGACTCAACCTGCCTTGCTTCTGCAATGAACAGCTGCAATGTGCTCTTCTGTGACACATGAGAACCTTGTAGACTCAACCTGCCTTGTTTCTGCAATGAACAGCTGCAATGTGCTCTTCTGTGACACATGAGAACCGTGTAGACTCAACCTGCCTTGTTTCTGCAATGAACAGCGCTGCAATGTGCTCTTCTGTGACACATGAGAACCTTGTAGACTCAACCTGCCTTGCTTCTGCAATGAACAGAGCTGCAATGTGCTCTTCTGTGACACATGAGAACCTTGTAGAATCAACCTGCCTTGTTTAAACAATGAACAGAGCTGCAATGTGCTCTACTGTGACACGTGAGAACCTTGTAGAATCAACCTGCCTTGCTTCTACAATGAACAGAGCTGCAATGTGCTCTACTGTGACACGTGAGAACCGTGTAGACTCATCCTGCCTTGCTTCTGCAATGAACAGCGCTGCAATGTGCTCTACTGTGACACGTGAGAACCTTGTAGACTCATCCTGCCTTGCTTCTGCAATGAACAGAGCTGCAATGTGCTCTACTGTGACACGTGAGAACCTTGTAGACTCAACCTGCCTTGTTTCTGCAATGAACAGCTGCAATGTGCTCTTCTGTGACACGTGAGAACCTTGTAGAATCAACCTGCCTTGCTTCTGCAATGAACAGAGCTGCAATGTGCTCTACTGTGACACGTGAGAACCTTGTAGACTCAACCTGCCTTGCTTCTGCAATGAACAGCTGCAATGTGCTCTTCTGTGACACATGAGAACCTTGTAGACTCAACCTGCCTTGTTTCTGCAATGAACAGCTGCAATGTGCTCTTCTGTGACACATGAGAACCTTGTAGACTCAACCTGCCTTGCTTCTGCAATGAACAGAGCTGCAATGTGCTCTTCTGTGACACATGAGAACCTTGTAGAATCAACCTGCCTTGTTTAAACAATGAACAGAGCTGCAATGTGCTCTACTGTGACACGTGAGAACCTTGTAGAATCAACCTGCCTTGTTTAAACAATGAACAGAGCTGCAATGTGCTCTACTGTGACACGTGAGAACCTTGTAGAATTAACCTGCCTTGCTTCTGCAATGAACAGCTGCAATGTGCTCCTCTGTGACACATGAGAACCTTGTAGACTCAACCTGCCTTGTTTCTGCAATGAACAGCTGCAATGTGCTCTACTGTGACACGTGAGAACCTTGTAGAATCAACCTGCCTTGCTTCTGCAATGAACAGAGCTGCAATGTGCTCTACTGTGACACGTGAGAACCTTGTAGAATCAACCTGCCTTGTTTAAACAATGAACAGAGCTGCAATGTGCTCTACTGTGACACGTGAGAACCTTGTAGAATCAACCTGCCTTGCTTCTGCAATGAACAGAGCTGCAATGTGCTCTACTGTGACACGTGAGAACCTTGTAGAATCAACCTGCCTTGCATCTGCAATGAACAGAGCTGCAATGTGCTCTACTGTGACACGTGAGAACCTTGTAGAATCAACCTGCCTTGTTTAAACAATGAACAGAGCTGCAATGTGCTCTACTGTGACACGTGAGAACCTTGTAGACTCATCCTGCCTTGCATCTGCAATGAACAGAGCTGCAATGTGCTCTACTGTGACACGTGAGAACCTTGTAGAATCAACCTGTCTTGCATCTGCAATGAACAGAGCTGCAATGTGCTCTACTGTGGCACGTGAGAACCTTGTAGACTCAACCTGCCTTGCTTCTGCAATGAACAGCTGCAATGTGCTCTTCTGTGACACATGAGAACCTTGTAGACTCAACCTGCCTTGCATCTGCAATGAACAGAGCTGCTATGTGCTCTACTGTGACACGTGAGAACCTTGTAGAATCAACCTGCCTTGTTTAAACAATGAACAGAGCTGCAATGTGCTCAACTGTGACACGTGAGAACCTTGTAGAATCAACCTGCCTTGTTTAAACAATGAAAAGAGCTGCAATGTGCTCTACTGTGACACGTGAGAACCTTGTAGAATCAACCTGCCTTGCTTCTACAATGAACAGAGCTGCAATGTGCTCTACTGTGACACGTGAGAACCTTGTAGAATCAACCTGCCTTGCATCTGCAATGAACAGAGCTGCAATGTGCTCTACTGTGACACGTGAGAACCTTGTAGAATCAACCTGGCTTGCTTCTACAATGAACAGAGCTGCAATGTGCTCTACTGTGACACGTGAGAACCTTGTAGAATCAACCTGGCTTGCTTCTACAATGAACAGAGCTGCAATGTGCTCTACTGTGACATGTGAGAACCTTGTAGAATCAACCTGCCTTGCATCTGCAATGAACAGAGCTGCAATGTGCTCTACTGTGACACGTGAGAACCTTGTAGAATCAACCTGCCTTGCATCTGCAATGAACAGAGCTGCAATGTGCTCTACTGTGACACGTGAGAACCTTGTAGAATCAACCTGCCTTGTTTAAACAATGAACAGAGCTGCAATGTGCTCTACTGTGACACGTGAGAACCTTGTAGAATCAACCTGCCTTGCATCTGCAATGAACAGAGCTGCAATGTGCTCTACTGTGACACGTGAGAACCTTGTAGACTCAACCTGCCTTGTTTCTGCAATGAACAGCTGCAATGTGCTCTTCTGTGACACGTGAGAACCTTGTAGAATCAACCTGCCTTGCTTCTGCAATGAACAGAACTGCAATGTGCTCTTCTGTGACACATGAGAACCTTGTAGAATCAACCTGCCTTGTTTAAACAATGAAAAGAGCTGCAATGTGCTCTACTGTGACACGTGAGAACCTTGTAGAATCAACCTGCCTTGCTTCTACAATGAACAGAGCTGCAATGTGCTCTACTGTGACACGTGAGAACCTTGTAGAATCAACCTGCCTTGCTTCTACAATGAACAGAGCTGCAATGTGCTCTACTGTGACACGTGAGAACCTTGTAGAATCAACCTGCCTTGTTTAAACAATGAAAAGAGCTGCAATGTGCTCTACTGTGACACGTGAGAACCTTGTAGAATCAACCTGCCTTGCTTCTACAATGAACAGAGCTGCAATGTGCTCTACTGTGACACGTGAGAACCTTGTAGAATCAACCTGCCTTGCTTCTACAATGAACAGAGCTGCAATGTGCTCTACTGTGACACGTGAGAACCTTGTAGAATCAACCTGCCTTGCATCTGCAATGAACAGAGCTGCAATGTGCTCTACTGTGACACGTGAGAACCTTGTAGAATCAACCTGCCTTGCTTCTGCAATGAACAGAGCTGCAATGTGCTCTACTGTGGCACGTGAGAACCTTGTAGACTCAACCTGCCTTGCTTCTGCAATGAACAGCTGCAATGTGCTCTTCTGTGACACATGAGAACCTTGTAGACTCAACCTGCCTTGTTTCTGCAATGAACAGCTGCAATGTGCTCTTCTGTGACACATGAGAACCGTGTAGACTCAACCTGCCTTGTTTCTGCAATGAACAGCGCTGCAATGTGCTCTTCTGTGACACATGAGAACCTTGTAGACTCAACCTGCCTTGCTTCTGCAATGAACAGAGCTGCAATGTGCTCTTCTGTGACACATGAGAACCTTGTAGAATCAACCTGCCTTGTTTAAACAATGAACAGAGCTGCAATGTGCTCTACTGTGACACGTGAGAACCTTGTAGAATCAACCTGCCTTGCTTCTACAATGAACAGAGCTGCAATGTGCTCTACTGTGACACGTGAGAACCGTGTAGACTCATCCTGCCTTGCTTCTGCAATGAACAGCGCTGCAATGTGCTCTACTGTGACACGTGAGAACCTTGTAGACTCATCCTGCCTTGCTTCTGCAATGAACAGAGCTGCAATGTGCTCTACTGTGACACGTGAGAACCTTGTAGACTCAACCTGCCTTGTTTCTGCAATGAACAGCTGCAATGTGCTCTTCTGTGACACGTGAGAACCTTGTAGAATCAACCTGCCTTGCTTCTGCAATGAACAGAGCTGCAATGTGCTCTACTGTGACACGTGAGAACCTTGTAGACTCAACCTGCCTTGCTTCTGCAATGAACAGCTGCAATGTGCTCTTCTGTGACACATGAGAACCTTGTAGACTCAACCTGCCTTGTTTCTGCAATGAACAGCTGCAATGTGCTCTTCTGTGACACATGAGAACCTTGTAGACTCAACCTGCCTTGCTTCTGCAATGAACAGAGCTGCAATGTGCTCTTCTGTGACACATGAGAACCTTGTAGAATCAACCTGCCTTGTTTAAACAATGAACAGAGCTGCAATGTGCTCTACTGTGACACGTGAGAACCTTGTAGAATCAACCTGCCTTGTTTAAACAATGAACAGAGCTGCAATGTGCTCTACTGTGACACGTGAGAACCTTGTAGAATCAACCTGCCTTGCTTCTGCAATGAACAGCTGCAATGTGCTCCTCTGTGACACATGAGAACCTTGTAGACTCAACCTGCCTTGTTTCTGCAATGAACAGCTGCAATGTGCTCTACTGTGACACGTGAGAACCTTGTAGAATCAACCTGCCTTGCTTCTGCAATGAACAGAGCTGCAATGTGCTCTACTGTGACACGTGAGAACCTTGTAGAATCAACCTGCCTTGTTTAAACAATGAACAGAGCTGCAATGTGCTCTACTGTGACACGTGAGAACCTTGTAGAATCAACCTGCCTTGCTTCTGCAATGAACAGAGCTGCAATGTGCTCTACTGTGACACGTGAGAACCTTGTAGAATCAACCTGCCTTGCATCTGCAATGAACAGAGCTGCAATGTGCTCTACTGTGACACGTGAGAACCTTGTAGAATCAACCTGCCTTGTTTAAACAATGAACAGAGCTGCAATGTGCTCTACTGTGACACGTGAGAACCTTGTAGACTCATCCTGCCTTGCATCTGCAATGAACAGAGCTGCAATGTGCTCTACTGTGACACGTGAGAACCTTGTAGAATCAACCTGTCTTGCATCTGCAATGAACAGAGCTGCAATGTGCTCTACTGTGGCACGTGAGAACCTTGTAGACTCAACCTGCCTTGCTTCTGCAATGAACAGCTGCAATGTGCTCTTCTGTGACACATGAGAACCTTGTAGACTCAACCTGCCTTGTTTCTGCAATGAACAGCTGCAATGTGCTCTTCTGTGACACATGAGAACCGTGTAGACTCAACCTGCCTTGTTTCTGCAATGAACAGCGCTGCAATGTGCTCTTCTGTGACACATGAGAACCTTGTAGACTCAACCTGCCTTGCTTCTGCAATGAACAGAGCTGCAATGTGCTCTTCTGTGACACATGAGAACCGTGTAGACTCAACCTGCCTTGTTTCTGCAATGAACAGCGCTGCAATGTGCTCTTCTGTGACACATGAGAACCTTGTAGACTCAACCTGCCTTGCTTCTGCAATGAACAGAGCTGCAATGTGCTCTTCTGTGACACATGAGAACCATGTAGAATCAACCTGCCTTGTTTAAACAATGAACAGAGCTGCAATGTGCTCTACTGTGACACGTGAGAACCTTGTAGAATCAACCTGGCTTGCTTCTACAATGAACAGAGCTGCAATGTGCTCTACTGTGACACGTGAGAACCTTGTAGAATCAACCTGCCTTGCTTCTGCAATGAACAGCTGCAATGGGCTCCTCTGTGACACGTGAGAACCTTGTAGACTCAACCTGCCTTGTTTCTGCAATGAACAGCTGCAATGTGCTCTACTGTGACACGTGAGAACCTTGTAGACTCAACCTGCCTTGTTTCTGCAATGAACAGCTGCAATGTGCTCTACTGTGACACGTGAGAACCTTGTAGAATCAACCTGCCTTGTTTAAACAATGAACAGAGCTGCAATGTGCTCTACTGTGACACGTGAGAACCTTGTAGAATCAACCTGCCTTGCTTCTGCAATGAACAGAGCTGCAATGTGCTCTACTGTGACACGTGAGAACCTTGTAGAATCAACCTGCCTTTCTTCTGCAATGAACAGAGCTGCAATGTGCTCTACTGTGACACGTGAGAACCTTGTAGAATCAACCTGCCTTGTTTAAACAATGAACAGAGCTGCAATGTGCTCTACTGTGACACGTGAGAACCTTGTAGAATCAACCTGGCTTGCTTCTACAATGAACAGAGCTGCAATGTGCTCTACTGTGACATGTGAGAACCTTGTAGAATCAACCTGCCTTGCATCTGCAATGAACAGAGCTGCAATGTGCTCTACTGTGACACGTGAGAACCTTGTAGAATCAACCTGCCTTGCTTCTGCAATGAACAGAGCTGCAATGTGCTCTACTGTGACACGTGAGAACCTTGTAGACTCATCCTGCCTTGCTTCTGCAATGAACAGAGCTGCAATGTGCTCTACTGTGACACGTGAGAACCTTGTAGAATCAACCTGCCTTGTTTAAACAATGAACAGAGCTGCAATGTGCTCTACTGTGACATGTGAGAACCTTGTAGACTCATCCTGCCTTGCATCTGCAATGAACAGAGCTGCTATGTGCTCTACTGTGACACGTGAGAACCTTGTAGAATCAACCTGCCTTGTTTAAACAATGAACAGAGCTGCAATGTG
The DNA here is from genome assembly GCA_023566225.1 of Romanogobio albipinnatus. Classification (NCBI taxonomy): domain Eukaryota; kingdom Metazoa; phylum Chordata; class Actinopteri; order Cypriniformes; family Gobionidae; genus Romanogobio; species Romanogobio albipinnatus. The sequence continues at coordinate 25,535,982 of CM042251.1, forward strand.
CTCTACTGTGACACGTGAGAACCTTGTAGAATCAACCTGCCTTGCTTCTACAATGAACAGAGCTGCAATGTGCTCTACTGTGACACGTGAGAACCTTGTAGAATCAATCTGCCTTGCTTCTGCAATGAACAGAGCTGCAATGTGCTCTACTGTGACACGTGAGAACCTTGTAGACTCATCCTGCCTTGCTTCTGCAATGAACAGAGCTGCAATGTGCTCTACTGTGACACGTGAGAACCTTGTAGAATCAACCTGCCTTGTTTAAACAATGAACAGAGCTGCAATGTGCTCTACTGTGACACGTGAGAACCTTGTAGACTCATCCTGCCTTGCATCTGCAATGAACAGAGCTGCAATGTGCTCTACTGTGACACGTGAGAACCTTGTAGACTCAACCTGCCTTGCTTCTGCAATGAACAGAGCTGCAATGTGCTCTACTGTGGCACGTGAGAACCTTGTAGACTCAACCTGCCTTGCTTCTGCAATGAACAGCTGCAATGTGCTCTTCTGTGACACATGAGAACCTTGTAGACTCAACCTGCCTTGTTTCTGCAATGAACAGCTGCAATGTGCTCTTCTGTGACACATGAGAACCGTGTAGACTCAACCTGCCTTGTTTCTGCAATGAACAGCGCTGCAATGTGCTATTCTGTGACACATGAGAACCTTGTAGACTCAACTTGCCTTGCTTCTGCAATGAACAGAGCTGCAATGTGCTCTTCTGTGACACATGAGAACCGTGTAGACTCAACCTGCCTTGTTTCTGCAATGAACAGCGCTGCAATGTGCTCTTCTGTGACACATGAGAACCTTGTAGACTCAACCTGCCTTGCTTCTGCAATGAACAGAGCTGCAATGTGCTCTTCTGTGACACATGAGAACCTTGTAGAATCAACCTGCCTTGTTTAAACAATGAACAGAGCTGCAATGTGCTCTACTGTGACACGTGAGAACCTTGTAGAATCAACCTGGCTTGCTTCTACAATGAACAGAGCTGCAATGTGCTCTACTGTGACACGTGAGAACCTTGTAGAATCAACCTGCCTTGCTTCTGCAATGAACAGCTGCAATGGGCTCCTCTGTGACACGTGAGAACCTTGTAGACTCAACCTGCCTTGTTTCTGCAATGAACAGCTGCAATGTGCTCTACTGTGACACGTGAGAACCTTGTAGACTCAACCTGCCTTGTTTCTGCAATGAACAGCTGCAATGTGCTCTACTGTGACACGTGAGAACCTTGTAGAATCAACCTGCCTTGTTTAAACAATGAACAGAGCTGCAATGTGCTCTACTGTGACACGTGAGAACCTTGTAGAATCAACCTGCCTTGCTTCTGCAATGAACAGAGCTGCAATGTGCTCTACTGTGACACGTGAGAACCTTGTAGAATCAACCTGCCTTTCTTCTGCAATGAACAGAGCTGCAATGTGCTCTACTGTGACACGTGAGAACCTTGTAGAATCAACCTGCCTTGCTTCTACAATGAACAGAGCTGCAATGTGCTCTACTGTGACACGTGAGAACCGTGTAGACTCATCCTGCCTTGCTTCTGCAATGAACAGCGCTGCAATGTGCTCTACTGTGACACGTGAGAACCTTGTAGACTCATCCTGCCTTGCTTCTGCAATGAACAGAGCTGCAATGTGCTCTACTGTGACACGTGAGAACCTTGTAGACTCAACCTGCCTTGTTTCTGCAATGAACAGCTGCAATGTGCTCTTCTGTGACACGTGAGAACCTTGTAGAATCAACCTGCCTTGCTTCTGCAATGAACAGAGCTGCAATGTGCTCTACTGTGACACGTGAGAACCTTGTAGACTCAACCTGCCTTGCTTCTGCAATGAACAGCTGCAATGTGCTCTTCTGTGACACATGAGAACCTTGTAGACTCAACCTGCCTTGTTTCTGCAATGAACAGCTGCAATGTGCTCTTCTGTGACACATGAGAACCTTGTAGACTCAACCTGCCTTGCTTCTGCAATGAACAGAGCTGCAATGTGCTCTTCTGTGACACATGAGAACCTTGTAGAATCAACCTGCCTTGTTTAAACAATGAACAGAGCTGCAATGTGCTCTACTGTGACACGTGAGAACCTTGTAGAATCAACCTGCCTTGTTTAAACAATGAACAGAGCTGCAATGTGCTCTACTGTGACACGTGAGAACCTTGTAGAATCAACCTGCCTTGCTTCTGCAATGAACAGCTGCAATGTGCTCCTCTGTGACACATGAGAACCTTGTAGACTCAACCTGCCTTGTTTCTGCAATGAACAGCTGCAATGTGCTCTACTGTGACACGTGAGAACCTTGTAGAATCAACCTGCCTTGCTTCTGCAATGAACAGAGCTGCAATGTGCTCTACTGTGACACGTGAGAACCTTGTAGAATCAACCTGCCTTGTTTAAACAATGAACAGAGCTGCAATGTGCTCTACTGTGACACGTGAGAACCTTGTAGAATCAACCTGCCTTGCTTCTGCAATGAACAGAGCTGCAATGTGCTCTACTGTGACACGTGAGAACCTTGTAGAATCAACCTGCCTTGCATCTGCAATGAACAGAGCTGCAATGTGCTCTACTGTGACACGTGAGAACCTTGTAGAATCAACCTGCCTTGTTTAAACAATGAACAGAGCTGCAATGTGCTCTACTGTGACACGTGAGAACCTTGTAGACTCATCCTGCCTTGCATCTGCAATGAACAGAGCTGCAATGTGCTCTACTGTGACACGTGAGAACCTTGTAGAATCAACCTGTCTTGCATCTGCAATGAACAGAGCTGCAATGTGCTCTACTGTGGCACGTGAGAACCTTGTAGACTCAACCTGCCTTGCTTCTGCAATGAACAGCTGCAATGTGCTCTTCTGTGACACATGAGAACCTTGTAGACTCAACCTGCCTTGTTTCTGCAATGAACAGCTGCAATGTGCTCTTCTGTGACACATGAGAACCGTGTAGACTCAACCTGCCTTGTTTCTGCAATGAACAGCGCTGCAATGTGCTCTTCTGTGACACATGAGAACCTTGTAGACTCAACCTGCCTTGCTTCTGCAATGAACAGAGCTGCAATGTGCTCTTCTGTGACACATGAGAACCGTGTAGACTCAACCTGCCTTGTTTCTGCAATGAACAGCGCTGCAATGTGCTCTTCTGTGACACATGAGAACCTTGTAGACTCAACCTGCCTTGCTTCTGCAATGAACAGAGCTGCAATGTGCTCTTCTGTGACACATGAGAACCATGTAGAATCAACCTGCCTTGTTTAAACAATGAACAGAGCTGCAATGTGCTCTACTGTGACACGTGAGAACCTTGTAGAATCAACCTGGCTTGCTTCTACAATGAACAGAGCTGCAATGTGCTCTACTGTGACACGTGAGAACCTTGTAGAATCAACCTGCCTTGCTTCTGCAATGAACAGCTGCAATGGGCTCCTCTGTGACACGTGAGAACCTTGTAGACTCAACCTGCCTTGTTTCTGCAATGAACAGCTGCAATGTGCTCTACTGTGACACGTGAGAACCTTGTAGACTCAACCTGCCTTGTTTCTGCAATGAACAGCTGCAATGTGCTCTACTGTGACACGTGAGAACCTTGTAGAATCAACCTGCCTTGTTTAAACAATGAACAGAGCTGCAATGTGCTCTACTGTGACACGTGAGAACCTTGTAGAATCAACCTGCCTTGCTTCTGCAATGAACAGAGCTGCAATGTGCTCTACTGTGACACGTGAGAACCTTGTAGAATCAACCTGCCTTTCTTCTGCAATGAACAGAGCTGCAATGTGCTCTACTGTGACACGTGAGAACCTTGTAGAATCAACCTGCCTTGTTTAAACAATGAACAGAGCTGCAATGTGCTCTACTGTGACACGTGAGAACCTTGTAGAATCAACCTGGCTTGCTTCTACAATGAACAGAGCTGCAATGTGCTCTACTGTGACATGTGAGAACCTTGTAGAATCAACCTGCCTTGCATCTGCAATGAACAGAGCTGCAATGTGCTCTACTGTGACACGTGAGAACCTTGTAGAATCAACCTGCCTTGCTTCTGCAATGAACAGAGCTGCAATGTGCTCTACTGTGACACGTGAGAACCTTGTAGACTCATCCTGCCTTGCTTCTGCAATGAACAGAGCTGCAATGTGCTCTACTGTGACACGTGAGAACCTTGTAGAATCAACCTGCCTTGTTTAAACAATGAACAGAGCTGCAATGTGCTCTACTGTGACATGTGAGAACCTTGTAGACTCATCCTGCCTTGCATCTGCAATGAACAGAGCTGCTATGTGCTCTACTGTGACACGTGAGAACCTTGTAGAATCAACCTGCCTTGTTTAAACAATGAACAGAGCTGCAATGTGCTCTACTGTGACACGTGAGAACCTTGTAGAATCAACCTGCCTTGCTTCTACAATGAACAGAGCTGCAATGTGCTCTACTGTGACACGTGAGAACCTTGTAGAATCAATCTGCCTTGCTTCTGCAATGAACAGAGCTGCAATGTGCTCTACTGTGACACGTGAGAACCTTGTAGACTCATCCTGCCTTGCTTCTGCAATGAACAGAGCTGCAATGTGCTCTACTGTGACACGTGAGAACCTTGTAGAATCAACCTGCCTTGTTTAAACAATGAACAGAGCTGCAATGTGCTCTACTGTGACACGTGAGAACCTTGTAGACTCATCCTGCCTTGCATCTGCAATGAACAGAGCTGCAATGTGCTCTACTGTGACACGTGAGAACCTTGTAGACTCAACCTGCCTTGCTTCTGCAATGAACAGAGCTGCAATGTGCTCTACTGTGGCACGTGAGAACCTTGTAGACTCAACCTGCCTTGCTTCTGCAATGAACAGCTGCAATGTGCTCTTCTGTGACACATGAGAACCTTGTAGACTCAACCTGCCTTGTTTCTGCAATGAACAGCTGCAATGTGCTCTTCTGTGACACATGAGAACCGTGTAGACTCAACCTGCCTTGCTTCTGCAATGAACAGCTGCAATGTGCTCTTCTGTGACACATGAGAACCTTGTAGACTCAACTTGCCTTGCTTCTGCAATGAACAGAGCTGCAATGTGCTCTTCTGTGACACATGAGAACCGTGTAGACTCAACCTGCCTTGTTTCTGCAATGAACAGCGCTGCAATGTGCTCTTCTGTGACACATGAGAACCTTGTAGACTCAACCTGCCTTGCTTCTGCAATGAACAGAGCTGCAATGTGCTCTTCTGTGACACATGAGAACCTTGTAGAATCAACCTGCCTTGTTTAAACAATGAACAGAGCTGCAATGTGCTCTACTGTGACACGTGAGAACCTTGTAGAATCAACCTGGCTTGCTTCTACAATGAACAGAGCTGCAATGTGCTCTACTGTGACACGTGAGAACCTTGTAGAATCAACCTGCCTTGCTTCTGCAATGAACAGCTGCAATGGGCTCCTCTGTGACACGTGAGAACCTTGTAGACTCAACCTGCCTTGTTTCTGCAATGAACAGCTGCAATGTGCTCTACTGTGACACGTGAGAACCTTGTAGACTCAACCTGCCTTGTTTCTGCAATGAACAGCTGCAATGTGCTCTACTGTGACACGTGAGAACCTTGTAGAATCAACCTGCCTTGTTTAAACAATGAACAGAGCTGCAATGTGCTCTACTGTGACACGTGAGAACCTTGTAGAATCAACCTGCCTTGCTTCTGCAATGAACAGAGCTGCAATGTGCTCTACTGTGACACGTGAGAACCTTGTAGAATCAACCTGCCTTTCTTCTGCAATGAACAGAGCTGCAATGTGCTCTACTGTGACACGTGAGAACCTTGTAGAATCAACCTGCCTTGTTTAAACAATGAACAGAGCTGCAATGTGCTCTACTGTGACACGTGAGAACCTTGTAGAATCAACCTGGCTTGCTTCTACAATGAACAGAGCTGCAATGTGCTCTACTGTGACATGTGAGAACCTTGTAGAATCAACCTGCCTTGCATCTGCAATGAACAGAGCTGCAATGTGCTCTACTGTGACACGTGAGAACCTTGTAGAATCAACCTGCCTTGCTTCTGCAATGAACAGAGCTGCAATGTGCTCTACTGTGACACGTGAGAACCTTGTAGAATCAACCTGCCTTGTTTAAACAATGAACAGAGCTGCAATGTGCTCTACTGTGACATGTGAGAACCTTGTAGACTCATCCTGCCTTGCATCTGCAATGAACAGAGCTGCTATGTGCTCTACTGTGACACGTGAGAACCTTGTAGAATCAACCTGCCTTGTTTAAACAATGAACAGAGCTGCAATGTGCTCAACTGTGACACGTGAGAACCTTGTAGAATCAACCTGCCTTGTTTAAACAATGAAAAGAGCTGCAATGTGCTCTACTGTGACACGTGAGAACCTTGTAGAATCAACCTGCCTTGCTTCTACAATGAACAGAGCTGCAATGTGCTCTACTGTGACACGTGAGAACCTTGTAGAATCAACCTGCCTTGCATCTGCAATGAACAGAGCTGCAATGTGCTCTACTGTGACACGTGAGAACCTTGTAGAATCAACCTGGCTTGCTTCTACAATGAACAGAGCTGCAATGTGCTCTACTGTGACACGTGAGAACCTTGTAGAATCAACCTGGCTTGCTTCTACAATGAACAGAGCTGCAATGTGCTCTACTGTGACATGTGAGAACCTTGTAGAATCAACCTGCCTTGCATCTGCAATGAACAGAGCTGCAATGTGCTCTACTGTGACACGTGAGAACCTTGTAGAATCAACCTGCCTTGCATCTGCAATGAACAGAGCTGCAATGTGCTCTACTGTGACACGTGAGAACCTTGTAGAATCAACCTGCCTTGTTTAAACAATGAACAGAGCTGCAATGTGCTCTACTGTGACACGTGAGAACCTTGTAGAATCAACCTGCCTTGCATCTGCAATGAACAGAGCTGCAATGTGCTCTACTGTGACACGTGAGAACCTTGTAGACTCATCCTGCCTTGCTTCTGCAATGAACAGAGCTGCAATGTGCTCTACTGTGACACGTGAGAACCTTGTAGACTCAACCTGCCTTGTTTCTGCAATGAACAGCTGCAATGTGCTCTTCTGTGACACGTGAGAACCTTGTAGAATCAACCTGCCTTGCTTCTGCAATGAACAGAACTGCAATGTGCTCTACTGTGACACGTGAGAACCTTGTAGACTCAACCTGCCTTGCTTCTGCAATGAACAGCTGCAATGTGCTCTTCTGTGACACATGAGAACCTTGTAGAATCAACCTGCCTTGTTTAAACAATGAAAAGAGCTGCAATGTGCTCTACTGTGACACGTGAGAACCTTGTAGAATCAACCTGCCTTGCTTCTACAATGAACAGAGCTGCAATGTGCTCTACTGTGACACGTGAGAACCTTGTAGAATCAACCTGCCTTGCTTCTACAATGAACAGAGCTGCAATGTGCTCTACTGTGACACGTGAGAACCTTGTAGAATCAACCTGCCTTGTTTAAACAATGAAAAGAGCTGCAATGTGCTCTACTGTGACACGTGAGAACCTTGTAGAATCAACCTGCCTTGCTTCTACAATGAACAGAGCTGCAATGTGCTCTACTGTGACACGTGAGAACCTTGTAGAATCATCCTGCCTTGCATCTGCAATGAACAGAGCTGCAATGTGCTCTACTGTGACACGTGAGAACCTTGTAGAATCAACCTGCCTTGCTTCTACAATGAACAGAGCTGCAATGTGCTCTACTGTGACACGTGAGAACCTTGTAGAATCAACCTGCCTTGCATCTGCAATGAACAGAGCTGCAATGTGCTCTACTGTGACACGTGAGAACCTTGTAGAATCAACCTGCCTTGCTTCTGCAATGAACAGAGCTGCAATGTGCTCTACTGTGGCACGTGAGAACCTTGTAGACTCAACCTGCCTTGCTTCTGCAATGAACAGCTGCAATGTGCTCTTCTGTGACACATGAGAACCGTGTAGACTCAACCTGCCTTGTTTCTGCAATGAACAGCGCTGCAATGTACTCTTCTGTGACACATGAGAACCTTGTAGACTCAACCTGCCTTGCTTCTGCAATGAACAGAGCTGCAATGTGCTCTTCTGTGACACATGAGAACCTTGTAGAATCAACCTGCCTTGTTTAAACAATGAACAGAGCTGCAATGTGCTCTACTGTGGCACGTGAGAACCTTGTAGACTCAACCTGCCTTGCTTCTGCAATGAACAGCTGCAATGTGCTCTTCTGTGACACATGAGAACCTTGTAGACTCAACCTGCCTTGTTTCTGCAATGAACAGCTGCAATGTGCTCTTCTGTGACACATGAGAACCGTGTAGACTCAACCTGCCTTGTTTCTGCAATGAACAGCGCTGCAATGTGCTCTTCTGTGACACATGAGAACCTTGTAGACTCAACTTGCCTTGCTTCTGCAATGAACAGAGCTGCAATGTGCTCTTCTGTGACACATGAGAACCGTGTAGACTCAACCTGCCTTGTTTCTGCAATGAACAGCGCTGCAATGTGCTCTTCTGTGACACATGAGAACCTTGTAGACTCAACCTGCCTTGCTTCTGCAATGAACAGAGCTGCAATGTGCTCTTCTGTGACACATGAGAACCTTGTAGAATCAACCTGCCTTGTTTAAACAATGAACAGAGCTGCAATGTGCTCTACTGTGACACGTGAGAACCTTGTAGAATCAACCTGGCTTGCTTCTACAATGAACAGAGCTGCAATGTGCTCTACTGTGACACGTGAGAACCTTGTAGAATCAACCTGGCTTGCTTCTACAATGAACAGAGCTGCAATGTGCTCTACTGTGGCACCTGAGAACCTTGTAGACTCAACCTGCCTTGCTTCTGCAATGAACAGCTGCAATGTGCTCTTCTGTGACACATGAGAACCTTGTAGACTCAACCTGCCTTGTTTCTGCAATGAACAGCTGCAATGTGCTCTTCTGTGACACATGAGAACCGTGTAGACTCAACCTGCCTTGTTTCTGCAATGAACAGCGCTGCAATGTGCTCTTCTGTGACACATGAGAACCTTGTAGACTCAACCTGCCTTGCTTCTGCAATGAACAGAGCTGCAATGTGCTCTTCTGTGACACATGAGAACCTTGTAGAATCAACCTGCCTTGTTTAAACAATGAACAGAGCTGCAATGTGCTCTACTGTGACACGTGAGAACCTTGTAGAATCAACCTGGCTTGCTTCTACAATGAACAGAGCTGCAATGTGCTCCTCTGTGACACGTGAGAACCTTGTAGACTCAACCTGCCTTGTTTCTGCAATGAACAGCTGCAATGTGCTCTACTGTGACACGTGAGAACCTTGTAGACTCAACCTGCCTTGTTTCTGCAATGAACAGCTGCAATGTGCTCTACTGTGACACGTGAGAACCTTGTAGAATCAACCTGCCTTGTTTAAACAATGAACAGAGCTGCAATGTGCTCTACTGTGACACGTGAGAACCTTGTAGAATCAACCTGCCTTGCTTCTGCAATGAACAGAGCTGCAATGTGCTCTACTGTGACACGTGAGAACCTTGTAGAATCAACCTGCCTTTCTTCTGCAATGAACAGAGCTGCAATGTGCTCTACTGTGACACGTGAGAACCTTGTAGAATCAACCTGCCTTGTTTAAACAATGAACAGAGCTGCAATGTGCTCTACTGTGACACGTGAGAACCTTGTAGAATCAACCTGGCTTGCTTCTACAATGAACAGAGCTGCAATGTGCTCTACTGTGACATGTGAGAACCTTGTAGAATCAACCTGCCTTGCATCTGCAATGAACAGAGCTGCAATGTGCTCTACTGTGACACGTGAGAACCTTGTAGAATCAACCTGCCTTGCATCTGCAATGAACAGAGCTGCAATGTGCTCTACTGTGACACGTGAGAACCTTGTAGACTCATCCTGCCTTGCTTCTGCAATGAACAGAGCTGCAATGTGCTCTACTGTGACACGTGAGAACCTTGTAGACTCAACCTGCCTTGTTTCTGCAATGAACAGCTGCAATGTGCTCTTCTGTGACACGTGAGAACCTTGTAGAATCAACCTGCCTTGCTTCTGCAATGAACAGAACTGCAATGTGCTCTACTGTGACACGTGAGAACCTTGTAGACTCAACCTGCCTTGCTTCTGCAATGAACAGCTGCAATGTGCTCTTCTGTGACACATGAGAACCTTGTAGAATCAACCTGCCTTGTTTAAACAATGAAAAGAGCTGCAATGTGCTCTACTGTGACACGTGAGAACCTTGTAGAATCAACCTGCCTTGCTTCTACAATGAACAGAGCTGCAATGTGCTCTACTGTGACACGTGAGAACCTTGTAGAATCAACCTGCCTTGCTTCTACAATGAACAGAGCTGCAATGTGCTCTACTGTGACACGTGAGAACCTTGTAGAATCAACCTGCCTTGTTTAAACAATGAAAAGAGCTGCAATGTGCTCTACTGTGACACGTGAGAACCTTGTAGAATCAACCTGCCTTGCTTCTACAATGAACAGAGCTGCAATGTGCTCTACTGTGACACGTGAGAACCTTGTAGAATCATCCTGCCTTGCATCTGCAATGAACAGAGCTGCAATGTGCTCTACTGTGACACGTGAGAACCTTGTAGAATCAACCTGCCTTGCTTCTACAATGAACAGAGCTGCAATGTGCTCTACTGTGACACGTGAGAACCTTGTAGAATCAACCTGCCTTGCATCTGCAATGAACAGAGCTGCAATGTGCTCTACTGTGACACGTGAGAACCTTGTAGAATCAACCTGCCTTGCTTCTGCAATGAACAGAGCTGCAATGTGCTCTACTGTGGCACGTGAGAACCTTGTAGACTCAACCTGCCTTGCTTCTGCAATGAACAGCTGCAATGTGCTCTTCTGTGACACATGAGAACCTTGTAGACTCAACCTGCCTTGTTTCTGCAATGAACAGCTGCAATGTGCTCTTCTGTGACACATGAGAACCGTGTAGACTCAACCTGCCTTGTTTCTGCAATGAACAGCGCTGCAATGTGCTCTTCTGTGACACATGAGAACCTTGTAGACTCAACCTGCCTTGCTTCTGCAATGAACAGAGCTGCAATGTGCTCTTCTGTGACACATGAGAACCTTGTAGAATCAACCTGCCTTGTTTAAACAATGAACAGAGCTGCAATGTGCTCTACTGTGACACGTGAGAACCTTGTAGAATCAACCTGCCTTGCTTCTACAATGAACAGAGCTGCAATGTGCTCTACTGTGACACGTGAGAACCGTGTAGACTCATCCTGCCTTGCTTCTGCAATGAACAGCGCTGCAATGTGCTCTACTGTGACACGTGAGAACCTTGTAGACTCATCCTGCCTTGCTTCTGCAATGAACAGAGCTGCAATGTGCTCTACTGTGACACGTGAGAACCTTGTAGACTCAACCTGCCTTGTTTCTGCAATGAACAGCTGCAATGTGCTCTTCTGTGACACGTGAGAACCTTGTAGAATCAACCTGCCTTGCTTCTGCAATGAACAGAGCTGCAATGTGCTCTACTGTGACACGTGAGAACCTTGTAGACTCAACCTGCCTTGCTTCTGCAATGAACAGCTGCAATGTGCTCTTCTGTGACACATGAGAACCTTGTAGACTCAACCTGCCTTGTTTCTGCAATGAACAGCTGCAATGTGCTCTTCTGTGACACATGAGAACCTTGTAGACTCAACCTGCCTTGCTTCTGCAATGAACAGAGCTGCAATGTGCTCTTCTGTGACACATGAGAACCTTGTAGAATCAACCTGCCTTGTTTAAACAATGAACAGAGCTGCAATGTGCTCTACTGTGACACGTGAGAACCTTGTAGAATCAACCTGCCTTGTTTAAACAATGAACAGAGCTGCAATGTGCTCTACTGTGACACGTGAGAACCTTGTAGAATCAACCTGCCTTGCTTCTGCAATGAACAGCTGCAATGTGCTCCTCTGTGACACATGAGAACCTTGTAGACTCAACCTGCCTTGTTTCTGCAATGAACAGCTGCAATGTGCTCTACTGTGACACGTGAGAACCTTGTAGAATCAACCTGCCTTGCTTCTGCAATGAACAGAGCTGCAATGTGCTCTACTGTGACACGTGAGAACCTTGTAGAATCAACCTGCCTTGTTTAAACAATGAACAGAGCTGCAATGTGCTCTACTGTGACACGTGAGAACCTTGTAGAATCAACCTGCCTTGCTTCTGCAATGAACAGAGCTGCAATGTGCTCTACTGTGACACGTGAGAACCTTGTAGAATCAACCTGCCTTGCATCTGCAATGAACAGAGCTGCAATGTGCTCTACTGTGACACGTGAGAACCTTGTAGAATCAACCTGCCTTGTTTAAACAATGAACAGAGCTGCAATGTGCTCTACTGTGACACGTGAGAACCTTGTAGACTCATCCTGCCTTGCATCTGCAATGAACAGAGCTGCAATGTGCTCTACTGTGACACGTGAGAACCTTGTAGAATCAACCTGTCTTGCATCTGCAATGAACAGAGCTGCAATGTGCTCTACTGTGGCACGTGAGAACCTTGTAGACTCAACCTGCCTTGCTTCTGCAATGAACAGCTGCAATGTGCTCTTCTGTGACACATGAGAACCTTGTAGACTCAACCTGCCTTGCATCTGCAATGAACAGAGCTGCTATGTGCTCTACTGTGACACGTGAGAACCTTGTAGAATCAACCTGCCTTGTTTAAACAATGAACAGAGCTGCAATGTGCTCAACTGTGACACGTGAGAACCTTGTAGAATCAACCTGCCTTGTTTAAACAATGAAAAGAGCTGCAATGTGCTCTACTGTGACACGTGAGAACCTTGTAGAATCAACCTGCCTTGCTTCTACAATGAACAGAGCTGCAATGTGCTCTACTGTGACACGTGAGAACCTTGTAGAATCAACCTGCCTTGCATCTGCAATGAACAGAGCTGCAATGTGCTCTACTGTGACACGTGAGAACCTTGTAGAATCAACCTGGCTTGCTTCTACAATGAACAGAGCTGCAATGTGCTCTACTGTGACACGTGAGAACCTTGTAGAATCAACCTGGCTTGCTTCTACAATGAACAGAGCTGCAATGTGCTCTACTGTGACATGTGAGAACCTTGTAGAATCAACCTGCCTTGCATCTGCAATGAACAGAGCTGCAATGTGCTCTACTGTGACACGTGAGAACCTTGTAGAATCAACCTGCCTTGCATCTGCAATGAACAGAGCTGCAATGTGCTCTACTGTGACACGTGAGAACCTTGTAGAATCAACCTGCCTTGTTTAAACAATGAACAGAGCTGCAATGTGCTCTACTGTGACACGTGAGAACCTTGTAGAATCAACCTGCCTTGCATCTGCAATGAACAGAGCTGCAATGTGCTCTACTGTGACACGTGAGAACCTTGTAGACTCATCCTGCCTTGCTTCTGCAATGAACAGAGCTGCAATGTGCTCTACTGTGACACGTGAGAACCTTGTAGACTCAACCTGCCTTGTTTCTGCAATGAACAGCTGCAATGTGCTCTTCTGTGACACGTGAGAACCTTGTAGAATCAACCTGCCTTGCTTCTGCAATGAACAGAACTGCAATGTGCTCTACTGTGACACGTGAGAACCTTGTAGACTCAACCTGCCTTGCTTCTGCAATGAACAGCTGCAATGTGCTCTTCTGTGACACATGAGAACCTTGTAGAATCAACCTGCCTTGTTTAAACAATGAAAAGAGCTGCAATGTGCTCTACTGTGACACGTGAGAACCTTGTAGAATCAACCTGCCTTGCTTCTACAATGAACAGAGCTGCAATGTGCTCTACTGTGACACGTGAGAACCTTGTAGAATCAACCTGCCTTGCTTCTACAATGAACAGAGCTGCAATGTGCTCTACTGTGACACGTGAGAACCTTGTAGAATCAACCTGCCTTGTTTAAACAATGAAAAGAGCTGCAATGTGCTCTACTGTGACACGTGAGAACCTTGTAGAATCAACCTGCCTTGCTTCTACAATGAACAGAGCTGCAATGTGCTCTACTGTGACACGTGAGAACCTTGTAGAATCATCCTGCCTTGCATCTGCAATGAACAGAGCTGCAATGTGCTCTACTGTGACACGTGAGAACCTTGTAGAATCAACCTGCCTTGCTTCTACAATGAACAGAGCTGCAATGTGCTCTACTGTGACACGTGAGAACCTTGTAGAATCAACCTGCCTTGCATCTGCAATGAACAGAGCTGCAATGTGCTCTACTGTGACACGTGAGAACCTTGTAGAATCAACCTGCCTTGCTTCTGCAATGAACAGAGCTGCAATGTGCTCTACTGTGGCACGTGAGAACCTTGTAGACTCAACCTGCCTTGCTTCTGCAATGAACAGCTGCAATGTGCTCTTCTGTGACACATGAGAACCTTGTAGACTCAACCTGCCTTGTTTCTGCAATGAACAGCTGCAATGTGCTCTTCTGTGACACATGAGAACCGTGTAGACTCAACCTGCCTTGTTTCTGCAATGAACAGCGCTGCAATGTGCTCTTCTGTGACACATGAGAACCTTGTAGACTCAACCTGCCTTGCTTCTGCAATGAACAGAGCTGCAATGTGCTCTTCTGTGACACATGAGAACCTTGTAGAATCAACCTGCCTTGTTTAAACAATGAACAGAGCTGCAATGTGCTCTACTGTGACACGTGAGAACCTTGTAGAATCAACCTGCCTTGCTTCTACAATGAACAGAGCTGCAATGTGCTCTACTGTGACACGTGAGAACCGTGTAGACTCATCCTGCCTTGCTTCTGCAATGAACAGCGCTGCAATGTGCTCTACTGTGACACGTGAGAACCTTGTAGACTCATCCTGCCTTGCTTCTGCAATGAACAGAGCTGCAATGTGCTCTACTGTGACACGTGAGAACCTTGTAGACTCAACCTGCCTTGTTTCTGCAATGAACAGCTGCAATGTGCTCTTCTGTGACACGTGAGAACCTTGTAGAATCAACCTGCCTTGCTTCTGCAATGAACAGAGCTGCAATGTGCTCTACTGTGACACGTGAGAACCTTGTAGACTCAACCTGCCTTGCTTCTGCAATGAACAGCTGCAATGTGCTCTTCTGTGACACATGAGAACCTTGTAGACTCAACCTGCCTTGTTTCTGCAATGAACAGCTGCAATGTGCTCTTCTGTGACACATGAGAACCTTGTAGACTCAACCTGCCTTGCTTCTGCAATGAACAGAGCTGCAATGTGCTCTTCTGTGACACATGAGAACCTTGTAGAATCAACCTGCCTTGTTTAAACAATGAACAGAGCTGCAATGTGCTCTACTGTGACACGTGAGAACCTTGTAGAATCAACCTGCCTTGTTTAAACAATGAACAGAGCTGCAATGTGCTCTACTGTGACACGTGAGAACCTTGTAGAATCAACCTGCCTTGCTTCTGCAATGAACAGCTGCAATGTGCTCCTCTGTGACACATGAGAACCTTGTAGACTCAACCTGCCTTGTTTCTGCAATGAACAGCTGCAATGTGCTCTACTGTGACACGTGAGAACCTTGTAGAATCAACCTGCCTTGCTTCTGCAATGAACAGAGCTGCAATGTGCTCTACTGTGACACGTGAGAACCTTGTAGAATCAACCTGCCTTGTTTAAACAATGAACAGAGCTGCAATGTGCTCTACTGTGACACGTGAGAACCTTGTAGAATCAACCTGCCTTGCTTCTGCAATGAACAGAGCTGCAATGTGCTCTACTGTGACACGTGAGAACCTTGTAGAATCAACCTGCCTTGCATCTGCAATGAACAGAGCTGCAATGTGCTCTACTGTGACACGTGAGAACCTTGTAGAATCAACCTGCCTTGTTTAAACAATGAACAGAGCTGCAATGTGCTCTACTGTGACACGTGAGAACCTTGTAGACTCATCCTGCCTTGCATCTGCAATGAACAGAGCTGCAATGTGCTCTACTGTGACACGTGAGAACCTTGTAGAATCAACCTGTCTTGCATCTGCAATGAACAGAGCTGCAATGTGCTCTACTGTGGCATGTGAGAACCTTGTAGACTCAACCTGCCTTGCTTCTGCAATGAACAGCTGCAATGTGCTCTTCTGTGACACATGAGAACCTTGTAGACTCAACCTGCCTTGTTTCTGCAATGAACAGCTGCAATGTGCTCTTCTGTGACACATGAGAACCGTGTAGACTCAACCTGCCTTGTTTCTGCAATGAACAGCGCTGCAATGTGCTCTTCTGTGACACATGAGAACCTTGTAGACTCAACCTGCCTTGCTTCTGCAATGAACAGAGCTGCAATGTGCTCTTCTGTGACACATGAGAACCGTGTAGACTCAACCTGCCTTGTTTCTGCAATGAACAGCGCTGCAATGTGCTCTTCTGTGACACATGAGAACCTTGTAGACTCAACCTGCCTTGCTTCTGCAATGAACAGAGCTGCAATGTGCTCTTCTGTGACACATGAGAACCATGTAGAATCAACCTGCCTTGTTTAAACAATGAACAGAGCTGCAATGTGCTCTACTGTGACACGTGAGAACCTTGTAGAATCAACCTGGCTTGCTTCTACAATGAACAGAGCTGCAATGTGCTCTACTGTGACACGTGAGAACCTTGTAGAATCAACCTGCCTTGCTTCTGCAATGAACAGCTGCAATGGGCTCCTCTGTGACACGTGAGAACCTTGTAGACTCAACCTGCCTTGTTTCTGCAATGAACAGCTGCAATGTGCTCTACTGTGACACGTGAGAACCTTGTAGACTCAACCTGCCTTGTTTCTGCAATGAACAGCTGCAATGTGCTCTACTGTGACACGTGAGAACCTTGTAGAATCAACCTGCCTTGTTTAAACAATGAACAGAGCTGCAATGTGCTCTACTGTGACACGTGAGAACCTTGTAGAATCAACCTGCCTTGCTTCTGCAATGAACAGAGCTGCAATGTGCTCTACTGTGACACGTGAGAACCTTGTAGAATCAACCTGCCTTTCTTCTGCAATGAACAGAGCTGCAATGTGCTCTACTGTGACACGTGAGAACCTTGTAGAATCAACCTGCCTTGTTTAAACAATGAACAGAGCTGCAATGTGCTCTACTGTGACACGTGAGAACCTTGTAGAATCAACCTGGCTTGCTTCTACAATGAACAGAGCTGCAATGTGCTCTACTGTGACATGTGAGAACCTTGTAGAATCAACCTGCCTTGCATCTGCAATGAACAGAGCTGCAATGTGCTCTACTGTGACACGTGAGAACCTTGTAGAATCAACCTGCCTTGCTTCTGCAATGAACAGAGCTGCAATGTGCTCTACTGTGACACGTGAGAACCTTGTAGACTCATCCTGCCTTGCTTCTGCAATGAACAGAGCTGCAATGTGCTCTACTGTGACACGTGAGAACCTTGTAGAATCAACCTGCCTTGTTTAAACAATGAACAGAGCTGCAATGTGCTCTACTGTGACATGTGAGAACCTTGTAGACTCATCCTGCCTTGCATCTGCAATGAACAGAGCTGCTATGTGCTCTACTGTGACACGTGAGAACCTTGTAGAATCAACCTGCCTTGTTTAAACAATGAACAGAGCTGCAATGTGCTCTACTGTGACACGTGAGAACCTTGTAGAATCAACCTGCCTTGCTTCTACAATGAACAGAGCTGCAATGTGCTCTACTGTGACACGTGAGAACCTTGTAGAATCAATCTGCCTTGCTTCTGCAATGAACAGAGCTGCAATGTGCTCTACTGTGACACGTGAGAACCTTGTAGACTCATCCTGCCTTGCTTCTGCAATGAACAGAGCTGCAATGTGCTCTACTGTGACACGTGAGAACCTTGTAGAATCAACCTGCCTTGTTTAAACAATGAACAGAGCTGCAATGTGCTCTACTGTGACACGTGAGAACCTTGTAGACTCATCCTGCCTTGCATCTGCAATGAACAGAGCTGCAATGTGCTCTACTGTGACACGTGAGAACCTTGTAGACTCAACCTGCCTTGCTTCTGCAATGAACAGAGCTGCAATGTGCTCTACTGTGGCACGTGAGAACCTTGTAGACTCAACCTGCCTTGCTTCTGCAATGAACAGCTGCAATGTGCTCTTCTGTGACACATGAGAACCTTGTAGACTCAACCTGCCTTGTTTCTGCAATGAACAGCTGCAATGTGCTCTTCTGTGACACATGAGAACCGTGTAGACTCAACCTGCCTTGTTTCTGCAATGAACAGCGCTGCAATGTGCTATTCTGTGACACATGAGAACCTTGTAGACTCAACTTGCCTTGCTTCTGCAATGAACAGAGCTGCAATGTGCTCTTCTGTGACACATGAGAACCGTGTAGACTCAACCTGCCTTGTTTCTGCAATGAACAGCGCTGCAATGTGCTCTTCTGTGACACATGAGAACCTTGTAGACTCAACCTGCCTTGCTTCTGCAATGAACAGAGCTGCAATGTGCTCTTCTGTGACACATGAGAACCTTGTAGAATCAACCTGCCTTGTTTAAACAATGAACAGAGCTGCAATGTGCTCTACTGTGACACGTGAGAACCTTGTAGAATCAACCTGGCTTGCTTCTACAATGAACAGAGCTGCAATGTGCTCTACTGTGACACGTGAGAACCTTGTAGAATCAACCTGCCTTGCTTCTGCAATGAACAGCTGCAATGGGCTCCTCTGTGACACGTGAGAACCTTGTAGACTCAACCTGCCTTGTTTCTGCAATGAACAGCTGCAATGTGCTCTACTGTGACACGTGAGAACCTTGTAGACTCAACCTGCCTTGTTTCTGCAATGAACAGCTGCAATGTGCTCTACTGTGACACGTGAGAACCTTGTAGAATCAACCTGCCTTGTTTAAACAATGAACAGAGCTGCAATGTGCTCTACTGTGACACGTGAGAACCTTGTAGAATCAACCTGCCTTGCTTCTGCAATGAACAGAGCTGCAATGTGCTCTACTGTGACACGTGAGAACCTTGTAGAATCAACCTGCCTTGCTTCTACAATGAACAGAGCTGCAATGTGCTCTACTGTGACACGTGAGAACCGTGTAGACTCATCCTGCCTTGCTTCTGCAATGAACAGCGCTGCAATGTGCTCTACTGTGACACGTGAGAACCTTGTAGACTCATCCTGCCTTGCTTCTGCAATGAACAGAGCTGCAATGTGCTCTACTGTGACACGTGAGAACCTTGTAGACTCAACCTGCCTTGTTTCTGCAATGAACAGCTGCAATGTGCTCTTCTGTGACACGTGAGAACCTTGTAGAATCAACCTGCCTTGCTTCTGCAATGAACAGAGCTGCAATGTGCTCTACTGTGACACGTGAGAACCTTGTAGACTCAACCTGCCTTGCTTCTGCAATGAACAGCTGCAATGTGCTCTTCTGTGACACATGAGAACCTTGTAGACTCAACCTGCCTTGTTTCTGCAATGAACAGCTGCAATGTGCTCTTCTGTGACACATGAGAACCTTGTAGACTCAACCTGCCTTGCTTCTGCAATGAACAGAGCTGCAATGTGCTCTTCTGTGACACATGAGAACCTTGTAGAATCAACCTGCCTTGTTTAAACAATGAACAGAGCTGCAATGTGCTCTACTGTGACACGTGAGAACCTTGTAGAATCAACCTGCCTTGTTTAAACAATGAACAGAGCTGCAATGTGCTCTACTGTGACACGTGAGAACCTTGTAGAATCAACCTGCCTTGCTTCTGCAATGAACAGCTGCAATGTGCTCCTCTGTGACACATGAGAACCTTGTAGACTCAACCTGCCTTGTTTCTGCAATGAACAGCTGCAATGTGCTCTACTGTGACACGTGAGAACCTTGTAGAATCAACCTGCCTTGCTTCTGCAATGAACAGAGCTGCAATGTGCTCTACTGTGACACGTGAGAACCTTGTAGAATCAACCTGCCTTGTTTAAACAATGAACAGAGCTGCAATGTGCTCTACTGTGACACGTGAGAACCTTGTAGAATCAACCTGCCTTGCTTCTGCAATGAACAGAGCTGCAATGTGCTCTACTGTGACACGTGAGAACCTTGTAGAATCAACCTGCCTTGCATCTGCAATGAACAGAGCTGCAATGTGCTCTACTGTGACACGTGAGAACCTTGTAGAATCAACCTGCCTTGTTTAAACAATGAACAGAGCTGCAATGTGCTCTACTGTGACACGTGAGAACCTTGTAGACTCATCCTGCCTTGCATCTGCAATGAACAGAGCTGCAATGTGCTCTACTGTGACACGTGAGAACCTTGTAGAATCAACCTGTCTTGCATCTGCAATGAACAGAGCTGCAATGTGCTCTACTGTGGCACGTGAGAACCTTGTAGACTCAACCTGCCTTGCTTCTGCAATGAACAGCTGCAATGTGCTCTTCTGTGACACATGAGAACCTTGTAGACTCAACCTGCCTTGTTTCTGCAATGAACAGCTGCAATGTGCTCTTCTGTGACACATGAGAACCGTGTAGACTCAACCTGCCTTGTTTCTGCAATGAACAGCGCTGCAATGTGCTCTTCTGTGACACATGAGAACCTTGTAGACTCAACCTGCCTTGCTTCTGCAATGAACAGAGCTGCAATGTGCTCTTCTGTGACACATGAGAACCGTGTAGACTCAACCTGCCTTGTTTCTGCAATGAACAGCGCTGCAATGTGCTCTTCTGTGACACATGAGAACCTTGTAGACTCAACCTGCCTTGCTTCTGCAATGAACAGAGCTGCAATGTGCTCTTCTGTGACACATGAGAACCATGTAGAATCAACCTGCCTTGTTTAAACAATGAACAGAGCTGCAATGTGCTCTACTGTGACACGTGAGAACCTTGTAGAATCAACCTGGCTTGCTTCTACAATGAACAGAGCTGCAATGTGCTCTACTGTGACACGTGAGAACCTTGTAGAATCAACCTGCCTTGCTTCTGCAATGAACAGCTGCAATGGGCTCCTCTGTGACACGTGAGAACCTTGTAGACTCAACCTGCCTTGTTTCTGCAATGAACAGCTGCAATGTGCTCTACTGTGACACGTGAGAACCTTGTAGACTCAACCTGCCTTGTTTCTGCAATGAACAGCTGCAATGTGCTCTACTGTGACACGTGAGAACCTTGTAGAATCAACCTGCCTTGTTTAAACAATGAACAGAGCTGCAATGTGCTCTACTGTGACACGTGAGAACCTTGTAGAATCAACCTGCCTTGCTTCTGCAATGAACAGAGCTGCAATGTGCTCTACTGTGACACGTGAGAACCTTGTAGAATCAACCTGCCTTTCTTCTGCAATGAACAGAGCTGCAATGTGCTCTACTGTGACACGTGAGAACCTTGTAGAATCAACCTGCCTTGTTTAAACAATGAACAGAGCTGCAATGTGCTCTACTGTGACACGTGAGAACCTTGTAGAATCAACCTGGCTTGCTTCTACAATGAACAGAGCTGCAATGTGCTCTACTGTGACATGTGAGAACCTTGTAGAATCAACCTGCCTTGCATCTGCAATGAACAGAGCTGCAATGTGCTCTACTGTGACACGTGAGAACCTTGTAGAATCAACCTGCCTTGCTTCTGCAATGAACAGAGCTGCAATGTGCTCTACTGTGACATGTGAGAACCTTGTAGACTCATCCTGCCTTGCATCTGCAATGAACAGAGCTGCTATGTGCTCTACTGTGACACGTGAGAACCTTGTAGAATCAACCTGCCTTGTTTAAACAATGAACAGAGCTGCAATGTGCTCTACTGTGACACGTGAGAACCTTGTAGAATCAACCTGCCTTGCTTCTACAATGAACAGAGCTGCAATGTGCTCTACTGTGACACGTGAGAACCTTGTAGACTCAACCTGCCTTGCTTCTGCAATGAACAGCTGCAATGTGCTCTTCTGTGACACATGAGAACCTTGTAGAATCAACCTGCCTTGTTTAAACAATGAAAAGAGCTGCAATGTGCTCTACTGTGACACGTGAGAACCTTGTAGAATCAACCTGCCTTGCTTCTACAATGAACAGAGCTGCAATGTGCTCTACTGTGACACGTGAGAACCTTGTAGAATCAACCTGCCTTGCTTCTACAATGAACAGAGCTGCAATGTGCTCTACTGTGACACGTGAGAACCTTGTAGAATCAACCTGCCTTGTTTAAACAATGAAAAGAGCTGCAATGTGCTCTACTGTGACACGTGAGAACCTTGTAGAATCAACCTGCCTTGCTTCTACAATGAACAGAGCTGCAATGTGCTCTACTGTGACACGTGAGAACCTTATAGAATCATCCTGCCTTGCATCTGCAATGAACAGAGCTGCAATGTGCTCTACTGTGACACGTGAGAACCTTGTAGAATCAACCTGCCTTGCTTCTACAATGAACAGAGCTGCAATGTGCTCTACTGTGACACGTGAGAACCTTGTAGAATCAACCTGCCTTGCATCTGCAATGAACAGAGCTGCAATGTGCTCTACTGTGACACGTGAGAACCTTGTAGAATCAACCTGCCTTGCTTCTGCAATGAACAGAGCTGCAATGTGCTCTACTGTGGCACGTGAGAACCTTGTAGACTCAACCTGCCTTGCTTCTGCAATGAACAGCTGCAATGTGCTCTTCTGTGACACATGAGAACCTTGTAGACTCAACCTGCCTTGTTTCTGCAATGAACAGCTGCAATGTGCTCTTCTGTGACACATGAGAACCGTGTAGACTCAACCTGCCTTGTTTCTGCAATGAACAGCGCTGCAATGTGCTCTTCTGTGACACATGAGAACCTTGTAGACTCAACCTGCCTTGCTTCTGCAATGAACAGAGCTGCAATGTGCTCTTCTGTGACACATGAGAACCTTGTAGAATCAACCTGCCTTGTTTAAACAATGAACAGAGCTGCAATGTGCTCTACTGTGACACGTGAGAACCTTGTAGAATCAACCTGCCTTGCTTCTACAATGAACAGAGCTGCAATGTGCTCTACTGTGACACGTGAGAACCGTGTAGACTCATCCTGCCTTGCTTCTGCAATGAACAGCGCTGCAATGTGCTCTACTGTGACACGTGAGAACCTTGTAGACTCATCCTGCCTTGCTTCTGCAATGAACAGAGCTGCAATGTGCTCTACTGTGACACGTGAGAACCTTGTAGACTCAACCTGCCTTGTTTCTGCAATGAACAGCTGCAATGTGCTCTTCTGTGACACGTGAGAACCTTGTAGAATCAACCTGCCTTGCTTCTGCAATGAACAGAGCTGCAATGTGCTCTACTGTGACACGTGAGAACCTTGTAGACTCAACCTGCCTTGCTTCTGCAATGAACAGCTGCAATGTGCTCTTCTGTGACACATGAGAACCTTGTAGACTCAACCTGCCTTGTTTCTGCAATGAACAGCTGCAATGTGCTCTTCTGTGACACATGAGAACCTTGTAGACTCAACCTGCCTTGCTTCTGCAATGAACAGAGCTGCAATGTGCTCTTCTGTGACACATGAGAACCTTGTAGAATCAACCTGCCTTGTTTAAACAATGAACAGAGCTGCAATGTGCTCTACTGTGACACGTGAGAACCTTGTAGAATCAACCTGCCTTGTTTAAACAATGAACAGAGCTGCAATGTGCTCTACTGTGACACGTGAGAACCTTGTAGAATCAACCTGCCTTGCTTCTGCAATGAACAGCTGCAATGTGCTCCTCTGTGACACATGAGAACCTTGTAGACTCAACCTGCCTTGTTTCTGCAATGAACAGCTGCAATGTGCTCTACTGTGACACGTGAGAACCTTGTAGAATCAACCTGCCTTGCTTCTGCAATGAACAGAGCTGCAATGTGCTCTACTGTGACACGTGAGAACCTTGTAGAATCAACCTGCCTTGTTTAAACAATGAACAGAGCTGCAATGTGCTCTACTGTGACACGTGAGAACCTTGTAGAATCAACCTGCCTTGCTTCTGCAATGAACAGAGCTGCAATGTGCTCTACTGTGACACGTGAGAACCTTGTAGAATCAACCTGCCTTGCATCTGCAATGAACAGAGCTGCAATGTGCTCTACTGTGACACGTGAGAACCTTGTAGAATCAACCTGCCTTGTTTAAACAATGAACAGAGCTGCAATGTGCTCTACTGTGACACGTGAGAACCTTGTAGACTCATCCTGCCTTGCATCTGCAATGAACAGAGCTGCAATGTGCTCTACTGTGACACGTGAGAACCTTGTAGAATCAACCTGTCTTGCATCTGCAATGAACAGAGCTGCAATGTGCTCTACTGTGGCACGTGAGAACCTTGTAGACTCAACCTGCCTTGCTTCTGCAATGAACAGCTGCAATGTGCTCTTCTGTGACACATGAGAACCTTGTAGACTCAACCTGCCTTGCATCTGCAATGAACAGAGCTGCTATGTGCTCTACTGTGACACGTGAGAACCTTGTAGAATCAACCTGCCTTGTTTAAACAATGAACAGAGCTGCAATGTGCTCAACTGTGACACGTGAGAACCTTGTAGAATCAACCTGCCTTGTTTAAACAATGAAAAGAGCTGCAATGTGCTCTACTGTGACACGTGAGAACCTTGTAGAATCAACCTGCCTTGCTTCTACAATGAACAGAGCTGCAATGTGCTCTACTGTGACACGTGAGAACCTTGTAGAATCAACCTGCCTTGCATCTGCAATGAACAGAGCTGCAATGTGCTCTACTGTGACACGTGAGAACCTTGTAGAATCAACCTGGCTTGCTTCTACAATGAACAGAGCTGCAATGTGCTCTACTGTGACACGTGAGAACCTTGTAGAATCAACCTGGCTTGCTTCTACAATGAACAGAGCTGCAATGTGCTCTACTGTGACATGTGAGAACCTTGTAGAATCAACCTGCCTTGCATCTGCAATGAACAGAGCTGCAATGTGCTCTACTGTGACACGTGAGAACCTTGTAGAATCAACCTGCCTTGCATCTGCAATGAACAGAGCTGCAATGTGCTCTACTGTGACACGTGAGAACCTTGTAGAATCAACCTGCCTTGTTTAAACAATGAACAGAGCTGCAATGTGCTCTACTGTGACACGTGAGAACCTTGTAGAATCAACCTGCCTTGCATCTGCAATGAACAGAGCTGCAATGTGCTCTACTGTGACACGTGAGAACCTTGTAGACTCATCCTGCCTTGCTTCTGCAATGAACAGAGCTGCAATGTGCTCTACTGTGACACGTGAGAACCTTGTAGACTCAACCTGCCTTGTTTCTGCAATGAACAGCTGCAATGTGCTCTTCTGTGACACGTGAGAACCTTGTAGAATCAACCTGCCTTGCTTCTGCAATGAACAGAACTGCAATGTGCTCTACTGTGACACGTGAGAACCTTGTAGACTCAACCTGCCTTGCTTCTGCAATGAACAGCTGCAATGTGCTCTTCTGTGACACATGAGAACCTTGTAGAATCAACCTGCCTTGTTTAAACAATGAAAAGAGCTGCAATGTGCTCTACTGTGACACGTGAGAACCTTGTAGAATCAACCTGCCTTGCTTCTACAATGAACAGAGCTGCAATGTGCTCTACTGTGACACGTGAGAACCTTGTAGAATCAACCTGCCTTGCTTCTACAATGAACAGAGCTGCAATGTGCTCTACTGTGACACGTGAGAACCTTGTAGAATCAACCTGCCTTGTTTAAACAATGAAAAGAGCTGCAATGTGCTCTACTGTGACACGTGAGAACCTTGTAGAATCAACCTGCCTTGCTTCTACAATGAACAGAGCTGCAATGTGCTCTACTGTGACACGTGAGAACCTTGTAGAATCATCCTGCCTTGCATCTGCAATGAACAGAGCTGCAATGTGCTCTACTGTGACACGTGAGAACCTTGTAGAATCAACCTGCCTTGCTTCTACAATGAACAGAGCTGCAATGTGCTCTACTGTGACACGTGAGAACCTTGTAGAATCAACCTGCCTTGCATCTGCAATGAACAGAGCTGCAATGTGCTCTACTGTGACACGTGAGAACCTTGTAGAATCAACCTGCCTTGCTTCTGCAATGAACAGAGCTGCAATGTGCTCTACTGTGGCACGTGAGAACCTTGTAGACTCAACCTGCCTTGCTTCTGCAATGAACAGCTGCAATGTGCTCTTCTGTGACACATGAGAACCTTGTAGACTCAACCTGCCTTGTTTCTGCAATGAACAGCTGCAATGTGCTCTTCTGTGACACATGAGAACCGTGTAGACTCAACCTGCCTTGTTTCTGCAATGAACAGCGCTGCAATGTGCTCTTCTGTGACACATGAGAACCTTGTAGACTCAACCTGCCTTGCTTCTGCAATGAACAGAGCTGCAATGTGCTCTTCTGTGACACATGAGAACCTTGTAGACTCAACCTGCCTTGCTTCTGCAATGAACAGAGCTGCAATGTGCTCTACTGTGACACGTGAGAACCTTGTAGAATCAACCTGCCTTG